>JAJOZX010001425.1:0-565000 GCA_023014485.1 Bathynomus jamesi
ACTCTAATACTAATTCCTACTCAGCCCCAAACTCTAATACTAATTCCTACTCAGCCCAACTCTAATACTAATTCCCTACTCAGCCAACTCTAATACTAATTCCTACTCAGCCCCAACTCTAATAATAATTCCTACCTCAGCCCCAACTCTAATACTAATTCCTACTCAGCCCAATCTAATACTAATTCCTACTCAGCCCCAACTCTAATACTAATTCCTACTCAGCCCCAACTCTAATACTAATTCCTACTCAGCCCCAACTCTAATACTAATTCCTACTCGGCCCCAACTCTAATACTAATCCTACTCAGCCCCAACTCTAATACTAATTCCTACTCAGCCCCAACTCTAATACTAATTCCTACTCAGCCCCAACTCTAATACTAATTCTACTCAGCCCCAACTCTAATACTAATTCCTACTCAGCCCCAACTCTAATACTAATTCCTACTCAGCCCCAACTCTAATACTAATTCCTACTCAGCCCCAACTCTAATACTAATTCCTACTCAGCCCCAACTCTAATACTAATTCCTACTCAGCCCCAACTCTAATACTAATTCCTACTCAGCCCCAACTCTAATACTAATTCCTACTCAGCCCCAACTCTAATACTAATTCCTACTCAGCCCCAAACTCTAATACTAATTCCACTCAGCCCCAACTCTAATACTAATTCCTACTCAGCCCCAACTCTAATACTAATTCCTACTCAGCCCCAACTCTAATACTAATTCCTACTCAGCCCCAACTCTAATACTAATTCCTACTCAGCCCCAACTCTAATACTAATTCCTACTCAGCCCCAACTCTCATACTAATTCCTACTCAGCCCCAACTCTCATACTAATTCCTACTCAGCCCCAACTCTCATACTAATTCCTACTCAGCCCCAACTCTCATACTAATTCCTACTCAGCCCCAACCTCATACTAATTCCTACTCAGCCCCAACTCTCATACTAATTCCTACTCAGCCCCAACTCTCATACTAATTCCTACTCAGCCCCAACTCTCATACTAATTCCTACTCAGCCCCAACTCTAATACTAATTCCTACTCAGCCCCACTCTAATACTAATTCCTACTCAGCCCCAACTCTAATACTAATTCCTACTCAGCCCAACTCTAATACTAATTCCTACTCAGCCCCAACTCTAATACTAATTCCTACTCAGCCCCAACTCTAATACTAATTCCTACTCAGCCCCAACTCTAACTAATTCCTACTCAGCCCCAACTCTAATACTAATTCCTACTCGGCCCCAACTCTAATACTAATTCCTACTCAGCCCCAACTCAATACTAATTCCTACTCAGCCCCAACTCTAATACTAATCCTACTCAGCCCCAACTCTAATACTAATTCCTACTCAGCCCCAACTCTAATACTAATTCCTACTCAGCCCAACTCTAATACTAATTCCTACTCAGCCCCAACTCTAATACTAATTCCTACTCAGCCCCAACTCTAATACTAATTCCTACTCAGCCCCAACTCTAATACTAATTCCTACTCAGCCCCAACTCTAATACTAATTCCTACTCAGCCCCAACTCTAATACTAATTCCTACTCAGCCCAACTCTAATACTAATTCCTACTCAGCCCCAACCAGAGCTGGGCAGTATTTAAATACATTTGTATTAAATACGTTTTAAATACATTTGTGTATTTAGAACTGTATTTATAAATACAGTGTTTTCATGTATTTAAATACAGTATTTAAATACTTTAATGAGTATTTAAATACAATGTATTAAATACTCAAAAATATAAAAATGTAAATACTTTTACTGGTTTAATACACGTCTGTACTAGCACAGTACGACGCGTCGACAGTGTAGTACAGCATGGTTCATGTTTCAACGTGTCACTTCATCAGTTGTGTGCCACTCTTAGTCGAAAGCGGTTGATTTCTTTATCGTGTGCGTGTCATGGCTTCAAACAAGCAAATCCGGTGAATCAAACAGTGATATATCTGCAGATAACAATTTAGTGCACCCTCTGTTTGATGGAAAATACTTTAAAATTAATCTAAAGACGGTAATAAGGTAAAGTGCACCTGCTTGCTGTGTAAACACGAAGTCTCTGCTGCAAGCAATGCTACAACGAATCTCTACACTCATCCTTTATCAAGCATTTTATATTGTTGTTACTCATGAATTAGTGAATGCATATGTTAAAATTTGTATGTATTTAAAATGTATTTACAAATGTATTTAAATACAATTGATGTATTTTGTATTTAGTATCTAAATACATTCGTAAAATGTATTTAGTATTTAGTATTTAAATACATTCAATGTATTTATTGCCCAGCTCTGGCCCCAACTCTAATACTAATTCCTACTCAGCCCCAACTCTAATACTAATTCCTACCAGCCCCAACTCTAATACTAATTCCTACTCAGCCCCAACTCTAATACTAATTCTACTCAGCCCCAACTCTAATACTAATTCCTACTCAGCCCCAACTCTAATACTAATTCCTACTCAGCCCCAACTCTAATACTAATTCCTACTCAGCCCCAACTCTAATACTAATTCCTACTCAGCCCCAACTCTAATACTAATTCCTACTCAGCCCCAACTCTAATACTAATTCCTACTCAGCCCCAACTCTAATACTAATTCCTACTCAGCCCCAACTCTCTACTAATTCCTACTCAGCCCCAACTCTAATACTAATTCCTACTCAGCCCCAAACTCTAATACTAATTCCTACTCCGCCCCAACTCTAATACTAATTCCTACTCCGCCCCAACTCTAATACTAATTCCTACTCCGCCCCAACTCTAATACTAATTCCTACTCCGCCCCAACTCTAATACTAATTCCTACTCCGCCCCAACTCTAATACTAATTCCTACTCGGCCCCAACTCTAATACTAATTCCTACTCGGCCCCAACTCTAATACTAATTCCTACTCGGCCCCAACTCTAATACTAATTCCTACTCGGCCCCAACTCTAATACTAATTCCTACTCAGCCCCAACTCTAATACTAATTCCTACTCAGCCCCAACTCTAATACTAATTCCTACTCAGCCCAACTCTAATACTAATTCCTACTCAGCCCCAACTCTAATACTAATTCCTACTCGGCCCCAACTCTAATACTAATTCCTACTCGGCCCCAACTCTAATACTAATTCCTACTCAGCCCCAACTCTAATACTAATTCCTACTCGGCCCCAACTCTAATACTAATTCCTACTCCGCCCCAACTCTAATACTAATTCCTACTCCGCCCCAACTCTAATACTAATTCCTACTCAGCCCCAACTCTAATACTAATTCCTACTCAGCCCAACTCTAATACTAATTCCTACTCAGCCCCAACTCTAATACTAATTCCTACTCAGCCCCAACTCTAATACTAATTCCTACTCAGCCCCAACTCTAATACTAATTCCTACTCAGCCCCAACTCTAATACTAATTCCTACTCGGCCCCAACTCTAATACTAATTCCTACTCGGCCCCAACTCTAATACTAATTCCTACTCGGCCCCAACTCTAATACTAATTCCTACTCGGCCCCAACTCTAATACTAATTCCTACTCGGCCCCAACTCTAATACTAATTCCTACTCAGCCCCAACTCTAATACTAATTCCTACTCAGCCCCAACTCTAATACTAATTCCTACTCAGCCCCAACTCTAATACTAATTCCTACTCAGCCCAACTCTAATACTAATTCCTATCAGCCCCAACTCTAATACTAATTCCTACTCGGCCCCAACTCTAATACTAATTCCTACTCGGCCCCAACTCTAATACTAATTCCTACTCGGCCCCAACTCTAATACTAATTCCTACTCGGCCCCAACTCTAATACTAATTCCTACTCAGCCCCAACTCTAATACTAATTCCTACTCAGCCCCAACTCTAATACTAATTCCTACTCAGCCCCAACTCTAATACTAATTCCTACTCAGCCCCAACTCTAATACTAATTCCTACTCAGCCCCAACTCTAATACTAATTCCTACTCAGCCCCAACTCTAATACTAATTCCTACTCAGCCCCAACTCTAATACTAATTCCTACTCAGCCCCAACTCTAATACTAATTCCTACTCAGCCCCAACTCTAATACTAATTCCTACTCAGCCCCAACTCTAATACTAATTCCTACTCAGCCCCAACTCTAATACTAATTCCTACTCAGCCCCAACTCTAATACTAATTCCTACTCAGCCCCAACTCTAATACTAATTCCTACTCAGCCCCAACTCTAATACTAATTCCTACTCAGCCCCAACTCTAATACTAATTCCTACTCAGCCCCAACTCTAATACTAATCCCTACTCAGCCCCAACTCTAATACTAATCCCTACTCAGCCCCAACTCTAATACTAATCCTACTCAGCCCCAACTCTAATACTAATCCCTACTCAGCCCTAACTCTAATCCCTACTCACCCCTAGCTCTAACGCTAATCCCTACTCACCCCTAGCTCTAACGCTAATCCCTACTCACCCCTAGCTCTAACGCTAATCCCTACTCACCCCTAGCTCTAACGCTAATCCCTACTCACCCCTAGCTCTAACGCTAATCCCTACTCACCCCTAGCTCTAACGCTAATCCCTACTCACCCCTAGCTCTAACGCTAATCCCTACTCACCCCTAGCTCTAACGCTAATCCCTACTCACCCCTAGCTCTAACGCTAATCCCTACTCACCCCTAGCTCTAACGCTAATCCCTACTCACCCCTAGCTCTAACGCTAATCCCTACTCACCCCTAGCTCTAACGCTAATCCCTACTCACCCCTAGCTCTAACGCTAATCCCTACTCACCCCTAGCTCTAACGCTAATCCCTACTCACCCTAGCTCTAACGCTAATCCCTACTCACCCCTAGCTCTAACGCTAATCCCTACTCACCCCTAGCTCTAACGCTAATCCCTACTCACCCCTAGCTCTAACGCTAATCCCTACTCACCCCTAGCTCTAACGCTAATCCCTACTCACCCTAGCTCTAACGCTAATCCCTACTCACCCCTAGCTCTAACGCTAATCCCTACTCACCCCTAGCTCTAACGCTAATCCCTACTCACCCCTAGCTCTAACGCTAATCCCTACTCACCCCTAGCTCTAACGCTAATCCCTACTCACCCCTAGCTCTAACGCTAATCCCTACTCACCCCTAGCTCTAACGCTAATCCCTACTCACCCCTAGCTCTAACGCTAATCCCTACTCACCCCTAGCTCTAACGCTAATCCCTACTCACCCCTAGCTCTAACGCTAATCCCTACTCACCCCTAGCTCTAACGCTAATCCCTACTCACCCCTAGCTCTAACGCTAATCCCTACTCACCCCTAGCTCTAACGCTAATCCCTACTCACCCCTAGCTCTAACGCTAATCCCTACTCACCCTAGCTCTAACGCTAATCCCTACTCACCCCTAGCTCTAACGCTAATCCCTACTCACCCCTAGCTCTAACGCTAATCCTACTCACCCCTAGCTCTAACGCTAATCCCTACTCACCCCTAGCTCTAACGCTAATCCCTACTCACCCCTAGCTCTAACGCTAATCCCTACTCACCCCTAGCTCTAACGCTAATCCCTACTCACCCCTAGCTCTAATGCTAATCCCTACTCACCCCTAGCTCTAATGCTAATCCCTACTCACCCCTAGCTCTAATGCTAATCCCTAGTCACCCCTAGCTCTAATGCTAATCCCTAGTCACCCCTAGCTCTAATGCTAATCCCTACTCACCCCTAGCTCTAATGCTAATCCCTACTCACCCCTAGCTCTAATGCTAATCCCTACTCACCCCTAGCTCTAATGCTAATCCCTACTCACCCCTAGCTCTAATGCTAATCCCCACTCACCCCTAGCTCTAATGCTAATCCCCACTCACCCTAGCTCTAATGCTAATCCCCACTCACCCCTAGCTCTAATGCTAATCCCCACTCACCCCTAGCTCTAATGCTAATCCCCACTCACCCCTAGCTCTAATGCTAATCCCCACTACCCCTAGCTCTAATGCTAATCCCCACTCACCCCTAGCTCTAATGCTAATCCCCACTCACCCCTAGCTCTAATGCTAATCCCCACTCACCCCTAGCTCTAATGCTAATCCCCACTCACCCTAGCTCTAATGCTAATCCCCACTCACCCCTAGCTCTAATGCTAATCCCCACTCACCCCTAGCTCTAATGCTAATCCCCACTCACCCCTAGCTCTAATGCTAATCCCCACTCACCCCTAGCTCTAATGCTAATCCCCACTCACCCCTAGCTCTAATGATAATCCCCACTCACCCCTAGCTCTAATGATAATCCCCACTCACCCCTAGCTCTAATGATAATCCCCACTCACCCCTAGCTCTAATGCTAATCCCCACTCACCCCTAGCTCTAATGCTAATCCCCACTCACCCCTAGCTCTAATGCTAATCCCCACTCACCCCTAGCTCTAATGCTAATCCCCACTCACCCCTAGCTCTAATGCTAATCCCCACTCACCCTAACTCTAATGCTAATCCCCACTCACCCCTAACTCTAATGCTAATCCCCACTCACCCCTAACTCTAATGCTAATCCCCACTCACCCCTAACTCTAATGCTAATCCCCACTCACCCCTAACTCTAATGCTAATCCCCACTCACCCCTAACTCTAATGCTAATCCCCACTCACCCCTAACTCTAATGCTAATCCCCACTCACCCCTAACTCTAATGCTAATCCCACTCACCCCTAACTCTAATGCTAATCCCACTCACCCCTAACTCTAATGCTAATCCCCACTCACCCCTAACTCTAATGCTAATCCCCACTCACCCCTAACTCTAATGCTAATCCCCACTCACCCCTAACTCTAATGCTAATCCCCACTCACCCCTAACTCTAATGCTAATCCCCACTCACCCCTAACTCTAATGCTAATCCCCACTCACCCCTAACTCTAATGCTAATCCCCACTCACCCCTAACTCTAATGCTAATCCCCACTCACCCCTAACTCTAATGCTAATCCCCACTCACCCCTAACTCTAATGCTAATCCCCACTCACCCCTAACTCTAATGCTAATCCCCACTCACCCCTAACTCTAATGCTAATCCCCACTCACCCCTAACTCTAATGCTAATCCCCACTCACCCCTAACTCTAATGCTAATCCCCACTCACCCCTAACTCTAATGCTAATCCCCACTCACCCCTAACTCTAATGCTAATCCCCACTCACCCCTAACTCTAATGCTAATCCCCACTCACCCCTAACTCTAATGCTAATCCCCACTCACCCCTAACTCTAATGCTAATCCCCACTCACCCTAACTCTAATGCTAATCCCCACTCACCCCTAACTCTAATGCTAATCCCCACTCACCCCTAACTCTAATGCTAATCCCCACTCACCCTAACTCTAATGCTAATCCCCACTCACCCCTAACTCTAATGCTAATCCCCACTCACCCCTAACTCTAATGCTAATCCCCACTCACCCCTAACTCTAATGCTAATCCCCACTCACCCCTAACTCTAATGCTAATTCCCACTCACCCCTAACTCTAATGCTAATTCCCACTCCCCTAACTCTAATGCTAATTCCCACTCACCCCTAACTCTAATGCTAATTCCTACTCACCCCTAACTCTAATGCTAATTCCTACTCACCCCTAACTCTAATGCTAATTCCTACTCACCCCTAACTCTAATGCTAATTCCTACTCACCCCTAACTCTAATACTAATTCCTACTCACCCCTAACTCTAATACTAATTCCTACTCACCCCTAACTCTAATACTAATTCCTACTCACCCCTAACTCTAATACTAATTCCTACTCACCCCTAACTCTAATACTAATTCCTACTCACCCCTAACTCTAATACTAATTCCTACTCACCCCTAACTCTAATACTAATTCCTACTCACCCCTAACTCTAATACTAATTCCTACTCACCCCTAACTCTAATACTAATTCCTACTCACCCCTAACTCTAATACTAATTCCTACTCACCCCTAACTCTAATACTAATTCCTACTCACCCCTAACTCTAATTCTAATTCCTACTCACCCCTAACTCTAATACTAATTCCTACTCACCCCTAACTCTAATACTAATTCCTACTCACCCCTAACTCTAATACTAATTCCTACTCAGTCCAACTCTAATACTAATTCCTACACAGCCCTAACTCTAATACTAATTGCAACTCAGTCCTAACTCTAATACTAATTCCTACACAACCCTAACTCTAATACTAAGTCCTACACAGCCCTAACTCTAATACTAAGTCCTACACAGCCCTAACTCTAATACAATTTACTATTCAGCCCTAACTGGGGAGTAACTAAATCAAATTTAAACCAACTGTAACCTACTTCAAGTTATTTGGCCTAATTCATTTTTGTTCTAGCATGTCGGTGATTGGCCATATAAGCCCCTACGAAGACTGGGGAAGACCTTGAAGCTTATGCCACTAGGGTGAGGTTGTTTTTCGAGGCAAATTCCATTCCTGATGCTAAGAAAGTACCTACCTTTCAACTATAACACTGATTCTGTTTATATAGAATGTTTTGTTTTCATATGCATTTGTGGGCGCTGAGTCCAAATCTGGCCTTGGTTTGTGTGTATCCTCAATGGTTTCAGAGATAATCCATTTTTCATGTTTTACCAGTATAATGTTATTATGGGCGCAGCAATATCAGAATAATCAGGAATTGTTGAGAACAATCCGCAGCTGCTTCTCTAGCCGTAGCTATTTCTACAGCCTGACTAAAAGTTAGGTCTTGTATGGTTAATAGGGCTCTCTGGGTAGACTCTTCTTTGAAACCCATTACAAACCTATCTCTTAGCATTTCGTCTAATTTGTCCCCAAATTTACACGTACGGCTATGGCTTTTTATTCCTGCAACAAACTCTGCAATGCTTTCATTTCCCGTCTGATGCCTCGAATAAAATTTGAAACGTTCATAGATGAGAACTACTCGGGGTTTGTAGTGATCGGTTAGGGCCTGTACCAATTCATTATAGGTGCAAGTTTCCCGTGCTTTAGGAGAAACTAGGTCCATAACTAAACCAAACGTTTTAGGGCCTATTATAGTTAAAAAGGTAGGTACTTTCTTAGCATCAGAAATGGAATTTGCCTCGAAAAACAACCTCACCCTAGTGACATAAGCTTCGAAGTCCTCCCCAGAGTCTTCGTGGGGGCTTATATGGCCAATATCCGACATGCTAGAGCAAAACCGAATTAGGCCAAATAACGTGAAGTAGGTTAGATTTGGTTTAAATTTGATCTAGTTACTCCCCAGTTAGGGCTGAATAGTGAATTGTATTAGAGTTAGGGCTGAGTAGGAATTAGTATTAGAGTTAAAGCTGAGTAGGAAATAGTTTTAGAGTTAGGGCTGAGTAGGAATTAGTTTTAGAGTTAGGGCTGAGTAGGAATTAGTTTTAGAGTTAGGGCTGAATAGGAATTAGTTTTAGAGTTAGGGCTGAATATGAATTAGTTTTAGAGTTAGGGCTGAGTAGGAATTAGTTTTAGAGTTAGGCCGGCGGGACCTACGCTACAGTACGGTAGCTTACCCACACAAACAAACCATATCGGACGACCCACTAGGATACATCCAATTTTCCAAACAACCACTTGAACCCAATAAGCCAAATTAAATCCAATGAGCCAAATTTAACCCAATGAACAAAATTTAATCAAATGAGACAAATTAAATCCAATGAGCTTAATCGAATCCCATGAGCTTAATCGAATCCCATCCTCGTCGCCAAATGTGATAGCGTGGGGTAGACACCCCAGTTAGGTTACTTAGGTTCTAGCAAAAAATCAAAGGCACTTACCGGTGCGTAGAATTAGATATTCCTTTGGGAGCCTACCATAATACCATTAGATTCCTGTGTCCCACAAACAGCCTACCTAACTCTCTCTTACATTACCAATTTAGAAGCTACAGACATTACCCCTAACTATACTTAAGTACGAACAACTTCCTACCCCATTTTTCACCTTAGAAACACGACCTAATTACACTCAGCACCAACGATTAGGTCAGATAGGAAAAAACATCTCTAGGCTAGCCCAAAACAATACGAACAGCCGCGTTGGTTCGTTTATGCCTTGCTGTTGCCATTCAGCTTAGATTTAGTGATATTTCCCCTTTAGTGACTTTTAGACTATATACATATATATACACACACGTCACCTCACCAGTGTAGTTTTATTAAGACCAGAATTTCCAGAAAATTGAAGTTTACAGAACTTAACAGGGAAAATTTAAGAATTTCTGGGTTTTGGGGTTCCGTTCAAAACCGAACCAAAGTTAAGAAGGTAGAAGTTCTGGTTAAGGGGTTATTACCACAAGGTCCCACTATCAAGGTCCAAGCTGTAGAGATTGAGGAAATTTCTGCTCCAGTCACTACTTGTTTAGATATGGCATGTGTCCAAAAATTGCAAGTTAAAGGAATTAATTTGGGCAATAATAGGTTTGAAGGAACAGAAGATATTAGGCTTTCGATTGGAGCTGACTATTACTGGGACTTCATCACTAGTAATATTATCCGCACATCTCGAGTTACGGTAGCTATTGAAAGTAAGCTAGGCTGGATGCTACATGGTAGCTATTCCAATGAAATGGAAGTTAAAGCTCTTTTTGTTAAGATTGAGAACAGCCATGGTTTGGAAAGGCATTTTAAAGCATTTTGGGAACTTGAATCCATTGGCATAAAGGACACACAGGAGAAACAGGCAAGTACAGTGAACAGTGATGTTTTAGGGGGTTGGAGACTTCATTGCAGAGGCTAAGAAAAAATGAGTTGTTAATTGAATACAATGAGGCCATCCTAAACCATGTAAAGTAGGGCTATGCTAAAAGGGGGCAAGGTGAGCTGGTGAGCCAGGAGGCACATTATCTGCCACACCATGCAGTGGTACGGCGAGACAAAACTACCACCAAATTGAGGGTAGTTTTTGATGGCTTAGCCAAGGACAAAGGTGGTGTGTCCTTGAATGACTGTTTGGATGCTGGACCAAATTTAAATGCAGATTTATTTTCCTTGTTACTGAGATTCAGGTTTGGTAGAGTAGCATTGACTGCAGATGTGAAGCAAGCCTTTTTGCGGATAAAGTTAAAACCAGAGGACAGAGATACAGTAAGGTATCTGTGGGTGGATACGAAAGACTTCTTGGAAAATGAACCTAAGGTTCAAGCATATAGAATGAAGTCATTGTTGTTTGGCCTCAGCTCTAGTCCATTTCTGTTGGCTGCTACTATGCAGTACCATTTTAAGAAATATTCTAAAGTCTATCCTAACACTATTGAACACATAAGGAAAAAATTTTATGTTGATGATTTGCTGTGTTCCGTGGATAATACAGAAATGGCTAAATACATATTCAGGGAGGCTAGAGCTATAATGAGGGAGGCTGGCATGGAGCTTAGAAAATGGCAGACCAATCATTCTCAATTACAAGAGTTTATGAGTCAGTCCTGTGTAGTACCTGATGCAGCAGAAAGTATTGAGGATTCTGGTATTAAGGAGTTGTGGACAATAGACACAAAGGTGCTAGGCATTGTTTGGCAGCAAGGAGAGGATTTGTTTACCTTCAGTGGGAAATCTTTAGTAGAGCTGGCTGAGAATGAGACAAGGTGGACAAAACGTACAGCTCTTAGTTTGGCTTCGAAAGTCTTTGATCCTCTTGGATTCCTGGCTCCATTTGTGATAAAGTAAAAAATTTGGTCTCAGAGCCTCTGGGAAATTGGACTTGGTTGGGACCAAGAGTTACCTGATCATATGGTGGTAAGGTGGAAATATTGGTTCAAAGAATTGGCACATCTTGGAGACATTGAAATCCGAAGATGGTACTTTGGAGAGTTGAACAATAGTCCAGACAGTTTGGAGCTGCACATATTTTGTGATGCAAGTGAGGAAGCCTATGCAACTTGTATTTATATAAGAGGCACATTCAAAGAGGAAGTAAGTTGCAGGTTGGTTGCTGCAAAGAGCAGAGTAGCATCTTTGAAAAGGCTTTCTATTCCATGGTTGGAATTGATAGGTGCAGTTATTGCTTGTCGGCTTTCAGTTACAGTGCAAACGTCCTATGCCCTCTATGAAATTCCAAACTATTATTGGACAGACCCCACTATAGTTTGGCACTGGTTAAGAAGCCAGGCAAGGAAATGGAAACCATTTGTTGCCAATAGGGTGGAGAAAATTCAAGCACACACAGATCCCAAGCAATGGAAGCATTGTCCAGGCAACCTAAACCCAGCTGATTTACCAACACGAGGAATTTCAGTGAAAGATCTTGCACAGTCAAGTTTGTGGTGGAATGGGCCAGAGTGGCTAAAACTTGGAAGTGAAAACTGGCCTTCTAATCAGCGTATTGTCGGAGAATGCCAGGCTCAAGAAGAATGGGTGAGTGAAATAAGAAAATGCACTGTGAACAGTTGTCAAGTTATGCAGCAGGTCCCCATACTGAGGCGTGAGGACATTAGGAATCTGAAAAGGTTGTTAAGAGTGACAGCATGGGTATATAGATTTACAAACAATATTAAGGGAGAAACAAGAAGGGAAGGAATTCTGACAGTAAGGAGATTCAGCAAGCGAGGCAATACTGGGTGGTATATGTGCAGAAGGAAAAATTTGGTGGAGAGGGAATTGCTCACCAGCCGTCCATTACAAGTTCTACCAACACATTCTGCTCTCAAGGGTTTGGATGTGTTTTTGGATCAGGATTTATTGAGAGTAGGAGGTAGACTACAGTTTTCTGGGCTTCCAGAGGAGAAAAGACATCCAATTTTGCTACCTTCTGGGGAACACTTTGTGGAACTTTTGATCCTGGATACTCATCATAAGTTGTTACATGCTGGAGTTAGAGAAGTGATAATAGAGATCAGACAACAGTTTTGGATTCCCAAAATTAGACAAGTAGTAAAAAAATCTTGCATAAATGTGTGGTTTGCAAGCGTTGGAGTGCAAAGCCTTTTTATGAAAAGGTGGCTCCACTTCCAAGAGAACAGTGTGTCTATACTGCCCCATTTGATGTAGTGGGAGTAGACTCCGCAGGTCCAGTCGATGTGTATGAGCAAGGGGGAGTCTAACAAAGGTTGTATACTGTATGTCTTTTCACATGTGCTACCACCAGAGCAATCCATTTGGAGTTGGTAAGCAACTTCAGTAGTGATGTATTTCTTTTGGCCTTTTAAAGGTTTGTGAACAGAAGGGGTTTCCCAAATAAAATCATATCGGATAATACAAAAACCTTCAAAAGGGCTGCAAAGGAACTTCAAGAAGTTTGGTCCTTGCTAAAAGAGGAGGGATTCCAATCCTACTTTTCACACCATGGGGTACAGTGGGAGTTTATTGTTGAGAGAGCACCATGGTGGGGAGGATTTTGGGAAAGGCTAGTGAGAAGTGTAAAGTGTCCATTAAAGAAACTTTTAGCTAATGCTCATTTGAGCAAAGAAGAATTCTGCACTGTTTTGTGTGAAGTAGAAGCAATGGTGAACAGTAGGGCTATCACCTTTGTTTATAACAGTATGCAGAGCCATTGACACCAAATCATTTTCATTGTGGTAAACGATTAACATCAAGCCGCAGTTTGCCAGAAGACTTACAGCCTATCTAGAGCACTCAAGAAGAGTTAACCAAAAGGTTCAAGTACCTTGAAGAGCTACAAGATCAGTTATGGAAGAGGTGGCAGATAGAATACTTGCCAGAACTCAGTTATTACCCATCAGGCAATGTAAAGGGCTCCAATGCAAATTGTATCAAGGTGGGAGAAGTGGTAATGATTGGGGATGAAAGACCAAGGCAATGCTGGAAGCTTGGCATAATTGAAGAGTTGTTTGTTGGCAAAGACAACTTAGTTAGGTCTGCACTAGTAAAGACGTCAGGAGGAAAATTAGAGAGACCTATACAAAAACTCTATGCTTTAGAAATCAGCAAAAACACGAATAGTTAAGGTGAAACATTTGAGTTAAGTTACAGTCTCATGGAGAAGGCTTGGCTAAATTTGCAGAAGCTAATGACAATGCCTCTTCGGTGGAGAGTGTTAGAAAATCTAGAAGAGCCATTGTTGTCCTAAGGCGATATGATGACTAAGCCGATTGATGCAGCATTGCTTGTATATATTAAGTTAAGGTGTATATATATCCATCTCATAATTGTAAGGTTAGTGAAAAATTCACTTAATTTAGAACTAGCATTTTTGGGCTCTTGTGGCATCATTTTTCTGGGGGCACTGCGCGTCCTTTCCACTCGTTTGTTGAATGTGGCACTTACAGGGCGTGGTCTTATAGAGAGCTCTCTTGCAATTCAGTTTGGTTGTATAGATACCAGTTACATCGTGCAAGGGTGCAGGTTGTTGTTGTAAGGTTTAGAAAGACTATAAACAGTTCCTCTTTTGTTTTTTATCTTAATTTTATACAACTGAGGCCTAAGGTAGGCCCACATCGAGTCAGCAACCCTGAGGTAGGACCTAATAGGACTTCAAGTCTAAGTTTTTAGTCTAGCTTAACTTGGGCTGTAGGTTAAACTGGCCCTTCAGAGCTTGGCCGTTCACGGCTCAGCTGGGATTAAAAAAAAACAACAACAGTTCTCTAACATTTTTGTTTTTCATTTCCCCCCAAAAAAAAAAAGTTATTTTTTTTAAATCAGTGACCAAAACTACATTAGTATACCGATTTTCATTAAAATTCGCTGCTAGCCCCCAAACGCAAAAGACCCAATGCAATTGCTAGCAAATAATTTATTGTTTTCAGTATATTACAGTTGTAAACAAAAAATAAACAAATCAAACAAAAAATAAACCATTCATCTTGCTTGAAGGTCTACGGTGAGGAATAAGCAGTGTGTAAAGTCACAATTTATCTTACGAACCTACTACAAACTAGATTAATTTAGAAAATTGCCTTTCTTGTTTTTCTAGCAGTAAATTCGTTTATACCAAGAAGGCCAAATATTTTGTGGGGCCCTGGTGCATCTGCACCACTTGCACGATGGTAAATCCGGCTCTAACCTTGTTAAGTAACGGGCTTTTTTTTTTCTGTTAACCGAATTTATTTGCCTTCGGTATTTAGCGCTGATTAATTAGGCTGACCATATTTCCTTGAGACAAAAACGGGACATTGGGATGGCAAAAAAGGGACGGGGTTATGTAATATTCTGTATTCATGAAAAAGTAAGTACATAAACCGGGACAAAATTGACATTTTTATTAAAACGACGGGACGGCCAGGAAATATAAAACAAACGGTACTGTCCGGTTCAAAACGGTACGTATGGTCAGCCTATGATTAATGGTTAAAAAGGAAATTACCAGACCTTATTGTTTCGTTGGACCTCACTTCTGGTTGTAGGGCGCGCGACTGACTATTGCGCCTCTCTTTCGATGTAGGCGATAGGGTTACGCAATGAGTTTATTCAGTTTAATTAATACAGCAATTCACTATACCTAAATACCTGAAGGAATAGGCCTATCCTTTTATGTTATTAGTTTTTCACTCAGAACTTGTAAGAAGATTAAACACGTCTTCCTTGCCTACAGCAATGCTCGTCACTAGACTGCTCTGGCTACAACTAATATAAATACCTTCATCTTAAATTCGTTTACTTTGCAGTCTTCAGACGTCTCATTTTCATATTTTCATTATTCCTCATCTCAAGTAATTTTCATGAACCAGCGATGGAAAATTGGGATCCGAAAAAAAAAAAAAATTTCTTATGTAGGCCCAATGCCTACATATTTGGTTCTACTTATGACAATTTTTTCCATTCCCAATAGGATTTGTCGCCAATCCTGAGGCAATTTTGTAGTTATTTAATACAATAAAAGTACCATATACGATACCATATTGTAGGCGTGTATAAGCCTGGGTTTGAATTAGGCTTTGTTGGGAACTGTAAAGTGTATGACAGGCATGTATAGTTTTTCTATAGTAACTCCGCGAAACACTGCGAACGGAAGGTTGAATAGAGAGGGCAAAAAAATAAACACGTGCTCTACAGTGAGAGGAACATGACAATGCGGGCAAAGCTCAGGGGTATTTCTAGACATACGCGTAAGGTGGCCATGGATGAAACGGGTGTGACCAATTTTCAGACGAGCCAATAGAACTTCCTTATGCCGGGATTTATGATACGAAGAAGACCGATGACGAAGAACAGGCTTGAGACGGTGGAGTTTGTTTACACCGACGCCATCCCAGTCGCGCTGCCACAGCGACCTGAAATGGTGGCGGAGGGAAGGAACAAAATCTGAGAAGGGCAAAGATTTAGGGGTAATAGGAAAAGAGCAAGCTCGGCTGTCTAAAAGGTCCACCTCCTCATTACCGGCAGTACCCACATGAGAGGGAATCTAACAGAAAGAAATACACCGCGCAGAATAAGCAGTGAGAAAATGGACAAATTGCTGTATCCTTCGGACCAGACGGCGTTTAGAGTCATACGATTCTAAGAACATCAGAGCACTGCGGGAATCCGAAAAAATAACAAACGAACTTGGGGGAAGAGCATCAATATGGGTTAGAGCTTCCAGAATAGCAAAGAACTCCGCTGAGTAATAGAAGTGTCGTGAGGGAGATGAATACTCCGAACAGTCTTACAAGGGAGATGGAAAACCGCCTAACGGTGAGTGGGAGCCATCTGTGTAGATATGAATGGAAGAGTGACAAAATAAGGTGTTTACGGAACAAGGACAACAGGACAGTACTAGGGGTGGACTTTTTATCAAAGGGACACAAAACTTTGCAATAGGAAATCGGATGTAGAATACACGGAAGGAGGACTTGAAATGAGACTGGGAGGATGTGAGGTGGAGGAAGAGCATGATGAGAGAGGAAGGCATGAACAGTTGAGGTAAGATGCCATGAGAGAAAGTTGTATCAAGAGCAGTACAGAGAAGGGAGGAAGGAATCTTATGAGCACGGTAGTAGCTTCTTGTCTGAAGGTATGCACGACGGTACCGAAGGGGAGGAGAATCGCACTCCGGCTGAAGACTACCCATTGGTGAAGAGCGAAAGGCTCCGGTAGCCAGGCGGAGACCCCAATTATGGAGGTTCCAGGATTCGTAATCGAGAGACGGAAGCGGAACCGTAGACCTCACAGCCATAGTCAATTCTCGATTGAACTAGAGAGGTGTACAAGTAAGAGAGTGTACGCGTATCAGCGCCCCAAGACTTGTGGGAGAGATGATCTAAAAGTGTAAGGGTACGCCGAGTGGAGGGTCTCAAATTCCTCATATGAGGTACCCAAGTAAGACGGGAGTCGAGGGTGATACCTAAAAATTTAAACGTGTTCCTTACCGGAATGGTACGGACATACACACAGTCTCGGCTGGGGAAAGCCGGAAATCCACAGACGTTGCCCATCTTTCGATGGCATTACCTGCAAGTTGCACCTGTCTTGCAGCCACTCGTAGAGGACTACTTGCACCTTAAATTGCAAGATCATCTGCGTAGAGAGAACACTTTATGGAAGATGGTGAAAAATGGACAACCGAATTCATAACCAAAGAGAAACAGAGAACGCTGAGGACAGATCTCTGCGAGACTGCTTCCTCTTGTGTAGTTAAATCGGAGAGAGAGCTACCAACTCGAACTCGAAAAGTTCGGTTTCTTAAAAAAAATAGTAATGAAAAGAGGGAGAAAGCCCAAAGAATCCATAGAATGGAGACGTTGGAGGGCATAATACCTCCACGTAGTGTCATAGGCTTTGTGGATGTTGAAAAAGACAGCCACAGTAATTTGTTTGCGAGAAAATGCAGTTTGGAGATCATGGCTAAGGAGAAGTAGAGGGTCTAGGGTAATGCGGAATTGACGAAAACCAGACTGAGATGGGGGAAGGAGTCCTCGCCACTCTAGGATAAGAGTAGCTTACAAATACAGCTGGTCAAGGCAATCGGGCGAAAGTTTTGAGGAAGGGAGGCGTCCTTGTCAGGCTTCGGGAGAGGAATAACTATGGTCTCACGCCATCGAGAGGGAAACACCCTCACTCCAAATACAGTTAAAAACGGTAAGTAAAAAATATAGAGCCGAAATATAAGTGGACTGCAGCATTTTCTAATGGATACCATCCGGGCCAGGCGCCGAGTTTCTTCGAGAGGATAGGGCAGATTTAAGTTCACGCATCGTCATCAATCGATTATAAGGTTCATTGTTCGGGCGGTCGAAATGGAGATCCTCTCTCTCCATTGAATCTTTCAGTAAATGGAAAGTCGGAGAATATCTGGCAACCCTTGGAGCGGCAGCAAACGAAGCAGCCAAAGTATTCGCCACTTCTTTTGAATTAAAAATGTCTCTGCCCTCGACATTAAGAACTGGGGCACGAGGGGGAGTGAACTTTCGGGAGATGCGGCGGACCCGGTTTCAGACCGTGGCAATCGGGGTCGAAGATGTGATCCTGGAGACGTATTGTTGGCAGGAGTCCCTCCGGGCTTGTTTAAGGACTTGACGGGCCACTGCCCGAGCCCTTTGCATAGCAATGCGGTTATCTGGAAATTTATGGCGGTAAAACCGGCGAGTAGCAGACTTCTTGTTCCGAACAACCTCCGCAAACTTCGGAGACCACCAAGGGACGCGAGTCAAATGAGAGGTACATTGTCGACTGGGAATTCTCTTCTCAGCCGCATTCAAAATTCTCGAACCCAGGAAATCTAAACATCCGTCCACCGATGAAAAATCATGGTCTGTACAGGACACGTAGGTAAGGGTACGATAGGATTCCCAGTCGGCTCTAGAAAAAAGCCAACGGGACGAAGGTGGCAGATTAATGTCGGGAACAATAAACGACAGCCGTACCAGGAAATGATCACTCCCGTAGTCATCCCCCAGGACTTCCCAAGAAAAGTCCAGGAGAGCATTGGAGGAACAAAAGGAGAGATCAATGCAGGAGAAAGTATCAGTGTGAAAGCGATAGAAGTAGGAGCACCTGAGTTGAGACAATGGAGAGAGTGGGATGACATTAAGATCAAGGAACCAGCCATGAAGGTGTCCCGAACATCACCCAACACGGCTACGACTATTAAAATCACCTAAAAGTAAGAAAGGTCTAGGGAATTGATCAACAACTTCCACTAGCTCCTCTCGAGAGACGGGGGCGTGTGGAGGGAGGTAAATGGAAGACGTGTACTGCCGAGACAAAGAAAGCCGGACAGCAACTACCTGCAACGTAGATCGAAGTATGAATGGGCGACAAGGGACTGATCTATGACCAAGGTTGGCTGAACCACCTCGAGGACTATGCGTGGGCAGGAGGTTTGTAAAGGAGATGTAGCCAGTCAGAGAAGGTATAGACCAAGAACCCAAAATCGTTTCTTGGAGACAAACACAAGCAGGTTAGTACGTTTGTAAAAGAAGGGAAAGACCTTCAATAGTTGGCAAAAATGTCGCGACAGTTCCAGTGAAGGATGGAACTAAAATTAGTCATTGTAATAAGGATATAAAAGAAAAAAGTTTAAAAGGGTAAAAGTTAAGAATGTAAAATAAAAGAAAAAAGTGTAAAACATAAAAGTTAAATATGAATAGGTAAAAGTAAAAGTTACATACGGAGAGGTAAACGTTAAATATGAGAAGGAAAAAGTTAAAAGTAAAATATAAAAAGATAAAAGTTAAAGAACAACCGACCAAAAACAATGGAGCCGATACGGCGGTTCTCCTGCAAGTCCGGGTCTGACCCAACCTGTTCATGCTGAGGCCGCAGGCCGGGATCAGACCGGCGAGCAGGGACAGAGGAGGTAACAGGACTTCATAAAGCAACCGCTGCGCAATCCTACAGAAGGAACAGGAACAGAGGCATTGTCGGAACAAGGGGAGGCGGAGCCAGAATGAACAGTTGACGGAGAGCAAAATGTTGGGGGCATAGGGAGGTCTAACAAGAAGCGAGAACGGGCGAGTAAGGCTGACGGGAGGGAGTCCAACACCGCAAGTTGGCTCTCAAACTGGCGGAAGTTTGGAGGGCGAGGAACAGGGACAGACGACCTTGGTGAGAGCCTGACGAGGCCCACTTGAGAAAAGGGAATTAAGCCACCAGGACCGAGGAGGAGGGGTCATCGACCTGGGACAGAGGGATGAAGTAGAACCTCGGGCAGGGTCTGTAAGGGTCCCACTCATAGTGGCAGGGGAAGACTGCGGAGAGAGAACCAGATCCGAGCAACGGTGGCGGCAGTGAGAAACTCTAGAACCAGGGGAGGTCTCCTCGGCCAAAGCTGGGCACTTGCGGTTTTTGTTGCGGTACTGCGGTACTACCGCACTACCAAACCGGTACCGCATAACGCAGTACCGCAAAGGATCGCTGAAAGTACAGCAGTACCGCTACCGCATTTTTTGCGGTACTGCGTTATGCGGTACCGGTTTGGTAGTGCGGTAGTACCGCAGTACCGCAAAAAAAAACCGCAAGTGCCCAGCTTTGTCCTCGGCCCTATGGTTAATACCCCCTCCCGGCCAGCAGGAGGATCCCCACAAAGAGGCAGCCCCACTGACGCCCTCGAAGGAGAGAAAATGCGGCGGGGAGGCGTTCTGGCTAAGAAGATCGAGGAGAAACACATGGAGACTGCCGAGACCGACGCTGTGGAGAGCGGAACTGGGCCGAAATGAGAGAAGGAACTTGGGGAAGAGACGAGGCAGAAGGGGGTTTCCGTAAACGGTCAGGTTGCGAACGAGAAACACGAAGAATGTCTGCGAATGTGACATGTTCTCGAACAAAACGAGTACGGACCTGAGCTCGAGCCTCAGGAAAATTCGTGCGCTCCTTGGTCTTGAGAGTAACAACTTCAAATTCAAACTTATAAACAATACATGAAGCTGAGGAAGCAGGATGGTTACCACCACAGTTAATACAAGGGGTGTTAGAACATGGCACACCATGGAAATCCCGGCCACAATGGACGCAGACACGAGTAGACCGGCGACAACGGGAACCGGTATGCCCGAATGTCTGGCAATTAAATCAACGGGTAGGTGGAGGAACGTAAGGCCGTACATCAAAACGAAGCCAAGCATACCAGACGTGTGCTGGAGCCGACAGCTCGTCAAAAGTCAAGCGTAGGCGCCTGTGAAAAAACTATATAGGGCTATGGGTTGATTGCCTGATACCCTCATCCGTTAGAAATTTCCAGCAGATTTCAGTGGAGAGTTAAACGACAAAAGCCCTATGTTTTTTCGTTAGAGAGTTATGAATATGTACCCGGTAGGTCTTTAAAGGACCTCCTTATATTTAATTGTTTATGGTAATTTTAGCGTCGGGATTTTAGATGCCTATATTAGAATGAAAATAAATTGCCTCACCTTATTTTTGCTGGGTCTTAGTTTGCTTCGATGCAGGGCGTTACGATCTTTTTCGGTGTAGGGCCGCCACGATGGAGTTACGCGATGAGTTAGCTTCTTGTAATAAATATGGGCAGTCACAATATAAACACTTTAAGGTATAGGCCTATCTTTTCATGAGTATTAAGTTTATTATAAGGAATTCACTCAGAACTTTAGGGAAGACAAAAGCACATCCTCCCTGTTTAAAGCGTTCGCTGTACAATAAACAGCCCTGAGAGCCGTTCCTTGGTTCGCTTGTATTTTAGTATAAATTGCTGATTTGGCAAAGGTTGTTGACTCTTTCTCTCTTGTATTTTACATGAGTTAGCAATGGAAAGTTTTGTTCACATGAAATAAATGTTTCTCGTGGTTATGCAGGCCCGACGCCTACATACGGATTCTATGTATGTATGGCAATCATTTCATTCCCATTAGGCTATGTCGCCAATCCCGAGGCAATTTTGTATATAATTAATTCAATTAATTAATAATTTATATTTAATTATGAAATAAAGGTACCACATATGATACCATGTTGTGAGCGCGTATAGTTTTTCCATAGCGCCAGGTGGGCTGAAGACAGCCATTAACACGCTTCGTAAAACGATGTAACGAGACACCTTCCACTCCACAAAATAGGAGCGGAAGTCCTCCTCCGAGTCGTCTAAGAGTTGAGGGGCATAGATCGTACCTTGGCAAGAGTTCATCCTCAAATCGAGGACACAAGACACTGGACAATCGCCCAAGATAGAGATCGTAGCCAGGGTACCACTCTGTTCTGAAGATCGAGATTTGAAGAGGGACGAGAGGGACGGAAATGGGCTTCCAAGACTGACGGGTTCGGCAGTGTTCATGGAGGGGGGGAGGGGGGGGGGTTCCAAAGTAGCAATAGTAGACGTACGAGGGCGAGAGTCAACCATCTTAATGGAAGAGACCGATAAAAAGATCGACGTAGTAGTAGTCTGGACAGGACCATCCCCAAAGAAACAACAGGGGCCAGAGAGAAGAGAGGAGTATCCAAAACTGTAGTCCAAGAATTAGAAGCAGGGGTCGTAAGCCAAGGAGAAGAAAAAAAAAGAAACCATCCCCCGCGCGTATTCAGCCATCACTAACTCCAACAAGGGAAAGGCGAATCGTAGGCACACTCGGTTCCACCGCCAATAGGTGTCACGCATGGGAGATACACCCATACCCAGTCCCCGTGCCTAAAAGGCGGCCACTCTCATCCAACGCGCGGTGAGAGTTGGCAGGGTCAGGGCTTGGTTTAAGGACAACCATCTCCCTCACCCAAGGTTTAAAAAAAAAAAAAACAGGCAAGCTAAGAAGGGGAGGGGAGGGGGAAGAGAGAAATATAAGCAGGAGATCAGCCGGGTTCCCAGACGGGTCCAATGGTCCACGAAGGCAGAGAGCCCTTACATCAGAGGAAGATGCATTCCCACATTGGCCATAGAGGGACGCGCCCCATATCTCCGGACAAAGTAAAGGGATATACCAAATTATTAAACCTTAAATCTAACCAAATGTAAATGAGCCTAACTCGGGTAACCTAACCTATCCTTACCCACTTACTGAGCTAATTCATCATTAACTTTAACTAAAAAGTAATATAAGATATGGCAACATCATTCGTTTTTAAAACTTGAATAATAATCATCTTTGATCCACTTGTTATAATGTTTCAGACCAACAAAGACCCTAGGATCCACTCATGGCTGGTCTAGCTGTGTTCGTAATTGGACCTACAATTTTACGTGGGTTCCGAACCACAAGAACATAAGAAATTTATTATAAAACCTGCCTGTACATTGGCAACGACCAATTTTTACAAAACTAAATAATTATCAATTTAAAACTAATTAATTATCGATTTAAAACTAAAGATAGAATCTCTGGATCCAGAGGATCAAGTCATAATAGACTACTATCCACAAATATGTTACACTCTATATCTATTTATAACCGACATGCAAATATATCAGATCCAAAGAATCCAGTCAATTTCATTACGATATCCATCAAATCTAACCAGTATATTATTTCATCAATTACTGAAAAAAAAAAAAATCAGACTGCACATAAAAATGGAAATTTAACTTGTGCAATCGAAAAACAGAAATTGGATATATTTTTAAGCTAATTGCTTTAATATTTATACTAAAAAGACGAGCTGACTGACGTACAGTATGGTGTAAACTAGATGCGAAATAATGAAGGACTTAAGAGATAACATTTAAGTAGGGCTGTTGCCTATCACTTAAATCGTAAAAACTTCAATACAAAGGACAAATCAACAAAATTAAAACAATGGTTGTCCTAATAATAATTTTTTTAAAAATCGTGCCCTTCCTTACATGAACACATTCTAAGCCATATTTCCCCAAACTTAACAGTAAATGTGAACCACCACCTCTGTTAGTGAAGTGGGCATGAACTCAGTCGACCTACTTTAGTAGTTCCAGATTCAAATTACTATGTGCCCAACTCAACTACAGTATCAAAATTCCGTTACAACGTTTGGTGATACTCCATAAAACAAATTCAAAACGATCCCTTTCAAAACCGGAGGACCATAAACGAATTTTGCTCAATTAAACTTTATTTCTGTCACCATATGTTAATCATCGTCAGCAGGAATATAATCTTCGTCATCCAGATCGTCGGTTAGATCGAGGTCGTCCATGTCTTGGAATAAACTTTCATCCACAGCCACTTCATCGCCTTCTGCAAAGTCAAGAGATCTTGGTGTGAAAAACAAGCACACTGTAAGAAATTAAATCTAGATTTGCTTCCGCCCAAGTTGTTCATTCTGAGGAAAGTCAAGCTTTTCGCCCCACCTTGGATTTACAGAATAATGTAGAATCCGAATCTCGAACCCCCAACGTCTTAACCACTACACTAGTATATATATATATATATATATATATATATATATATATATATATATATATATATATATATATATATATATATATATATAATCACGGGCGTATATTCAGGGTGTGCTAGGTGTGCGGCGCGCACCCACAAAAGCTGTAAAATAATTATTTAAAAAAATTAATAAATACCGTACATTGGGGGGTATACGTCGGTATTTTAAGCTTAAAATTATGCCCCTAAAGTAGGGAGCCGACTTATAAGCCCAGTCTAAAAAATTAACCTTCCACTTTCCATTTTAGCTCGTATTTAAAGACAGGTCTACCTCTCATAGGTCCTGTCCTACATTAACTCGCTTTTGGTCAACATCTGAATTGGATCCATATGACGAAGCAGTCGCAAATGTATCTCAGGATGTATATAATGAACTTATGATGTCAGATCTACAGATCTACAGAAGCTAAGGCTAACAAAGACCCTAAGATCCACTCTAAGGTTAGCCCGAGAGAAAGGAAAGAGTAGCGGGTTAAGAGAAGAGAAGAGAATAAGGGGTTAAGTAAGAGCAACACCTATCACTCATGGGTTAACATTCATTCAGAAAAAGAGGAAAAGTGTCTCACCATCATCATCCGCCGGCCACTGCCGACAAGTCAGAAAGATAGTAGGAGAGAATAGGAGAGGGGTGAAAGATGAAAAGAAGTAAAATAAGAACGCTTACAAACCATGCAAACACAGTCTTAACTCACTGTCATACCATGCAAACTACAAACATGCAAGAAAAGAGTTAGAGACATGCAAAGTAAGGAAAAAAAAAAAAAAGTAGGTAAAGTTAAACAAAAAGTGGGTTAGTTTACGTTATGAGCTACATCTACATTCGTGTTAGTCTAATTTTTTTTTTATTTTTTTTATAATTTTATTGCTGGCATCACACGCTGGCATGTCACAAGCTGGCATTCATCGTCAACAGACTCACCCCCGAGCACCACCACCAGAGCTTCCGTTGCTAACTTTGTTGTTTTTTAAATTAAACAACGTTAATACCTTTAAAATGTCTGTCAAGACGGTTCTTAAACATATTAACGCTGGTAGAATGAACGACTGACGCGGGAAGATTATTCCATTTATCAATTACTTTAAACGTAAAGAAGTTTTTAGCGATATTAGTAATAAAACGCCTGCCACGCAACTTAAATCCGTTATTGCGAGTATTACTATTATCAAAAGTGAACAATTTGTCAAAATTTACGTTATCGATGTTATTAACGATTTTGAAAACTTCAATAAGCTCCCCCCTTAATCTCCTAGTTTCGAGTGAATACAAGTCTAGCTCTTTAATTCTATCTTCATAAGGCTTATTGCGCAATGACGGAATCAGTTTCGTGGCACGACGCTGAACCCTTTCTAACCTATCAATATCCTCACGCAAGTACGGGCACCAAAACTGAACGGCATACTCCAAATGAGGCCTGACTAGGGACTTGTAAAGGGGCAATATAATATCCTTCGATTTAAATTCGAAATTACGCGCTATGAAGCCTAACATCCTATTAGCTTTTGCGCAAGACTCCAGGCACTGGTTCCTAACCTTTAAATCTTTAGTTACGCATACGCCTAAATCTACTTCCTCGTCAACACTCGCTAAATCCCTATCATCCATCGTGTACACGTAATTATTGTTGCGAGAACCTATATGCAAAACTTTACATTTATCTACGTTAAATTGCATCTGCCACTTATCCGTCCACTCCATAATCCTATCTACATCGTCTTGGATCCTATTTCTATCGTCCTCGTTAACAACCTTACCGCCTATTTTAGTATCGTCCGCGAATTTTGACACGTTACTAATCAATCCTACATCTATGTCGTTAATGTAAATTACGAATAACAATGGGCCTAACACTGAACCCGGTGGGACACCACTACCTACTTCTAACCACCCCGATTCACTACCATTAACTACGACCCTCTGCCTCCTAGCACGAAGCCATTCTTCTAACCAGTTAGCTACCTGACCGCGGATACCGTGCGCTTTAACCTTCGCAATTAGTCTCCTATGCGGAACTGTATCGAACGCCTTTTTAAAATCTAAATAAATAACGTCAGCTGCCCTATGCCTATCGTATTCGCGCACTATTTCTTTATAAAATTCTAACAAATTAGTTAAACAAGACCTATGGCGTCGAAACCCGTGCTGACTACTATTAATCAAACCCCTACTTTCTAAGTGATCGATAATACGATCCCTAACTACGGATTCCAAAAGTTTACCGACAATTGACGTTAAGCTAATGGGCCTATAATTGCTAGCTACCGCGCGGTCGCCTTTTTTAAAAATAGGCGTGACGTTAGCTAATTTGAAGTCTTCAGGAATAATCCCCGTTTCGAGTGACTGATTAAAAATCTTCGCTAAGGGGCCTACGATAACGTCTTTCAAATCTTTCAAATGTCTAGGATAAAAAGCGTCAGGGCCTGGAGCCTTGCTAACTTTTAGCCTATCGATATAATGCGCAATCTCAGCCTCGTAAACAGTTATTTCATCTAAAATAGTCTCGCTACTAAATGGAACGATATCGTCAACGTCGGGGACATTGTTTACGTCCTCTACGGTAAAAACTGTCGCAAAAAAGTTATTGAAAATACCCGCCATCGCCTGAGCGTCAGAAGCCAAAGCGCCATTTACATCCACTAGAGGGCCTATGTTATCCTTTACCGGCTTACGATTATTTACGTATTCAAAAAACTTTTTTGGATTATGTTTACTATCCGCAGCTATAACTATCTCTAAATTACGCTTGGCATTCCTAACAGATCTTTTAACCTGACGTCTAAGCTCGATATATCTATTAAAGTTAGCTACCTGGCCATTGCGCTTGTTAAGTCTATACGCTCTATTACGCTCGTTTATGAACTCGCCTACTTCCCTAGTCCACCACTTCGGCCTACCACGATTTCTAACGCGCTTGGGCCTACGAGGAATAAACTCCCTTTCAATATTCCTAAAACTTTCTTTAAACGCCACCCAACGCAAATTTGTATCATTACCCATAAATAAGTTATCCCAGTCCACTACTCTCATCCTATCAGCAAAACTATCAAAATTAGCCCTACGAAAATCAGGGACTTCTATTACGTTACTATCCTGTGTGTTTTCTATCAATAACTTAAACCTAAGAATTTGATGATCGCTACATCCTAAACTCTCGCCTACTTCTAAACTTTCGACTATATTCTCGCCGTTCGTCATCACCAAATCTAAGATATTATCACCGCGCGTTGGTTCGGTAACTATCTGTCGTAAAAAGTTATCGTCCATAAACTCAACCAGTCTCAAACCCTCTTCGTTACCCGTAAAATTCTCGTAATTAACATTAGGGCAATTAAAGTCTCCGACAATTATACTATTCCGATTGTCAATAAAATTACCAAGAAGTGAGTAAAATCTAGTATCTATATCGAGGGGTTGAACGGGAGGTCTATAAACAACGACAAAATTAAAACTAATACTACGCGCCCTAACTTCAACACAGATCGCATTAATTGCTGCCGGAAAATCTAACTTAACCTCGATAGCCCTAAGGGAATTACGAATGTACAGCAAAACGCCGCCTCCAAATCTATGTAACCTATCATTAGTAAAGATTTTAAAACCCGGTATATCAAGTTCCCCCAACAAGTCCCGAGTCACGGTATTTAACCAAGTTTCAGTGATAGCAACTATATCATAGATGATGATTATGATGATGATGATGATGATGATGATGAAGGATTTGATAACTAATTTTCACGAGGTTTTTACAAAGTTTTACTTTTTATATGTTGGCAAGTTGGTGGTCGACTTAAACACCCAGAATAGGCTAAAATCTAAATCTGAAATTGAAAGTTAGGGGATCGACTAATCTGGACCGTAGACTTATACGCCTCAATATATGGTAAATGATTAAATCTTTTATACTAAATAATATTCAATAAAAATAAAAGGTCATAATAATTTTGCATGCATTAATATACAGTATAAACCTTCATTGTTGCTTCTAGTACTTTCTGTTCGCTGCTCATATTTGCGGTCGAGCTAAACCTTTCTCGCACACTTTACGGAGGAGGGATAGAAGTGAGGACAGGCAGGAGATGGGGGAGATGAAAGGGAGTGTTAGGGAATAGTGGGGGTTATTACTAGCTGAAGTCGAGCGGAGCGGCAGTAGCACACAGCTTGGTTTGTTGTGGATGTTTCGCAGTGTTGTTCGATAACATAGCCTACTTTTGTTACTTATGCACCGCAGAAAAAGAATCGGATTTGTATGATTCGTTCATTTTTAACAATCACTACTGTTTGTATGTTAAACTTTCCAATTCTTAATGCATTTCTACACTAGTTTTTTCTATCTCGCATATATATATATATATATATATATATATATATATATATATATATCATTTAAAAGCATGCCATTTATTATATATAACTTAAATTTTAGGCTTTAGGTATCTTATAATGTTCAGCACACCCTGTTTTGTTAACCACCGTACGCCACTGAATTAGATATACAGGGTGTCCGAGAATTATCTGTACAATTTTTGGCTGTTATTAAAAGTCAACCATGAAGTGTAGAAATTCCATTGTTGTCCCATTTTACAGAGAATCTCATTAAGTTTTTTCTGATACCAAGTTTTGACAAGTTTTTTAGAAATTCCAGTGTGTCCGAACATTATCTGTACAATTTCATCTTTTAATAAAATTCTTGATAACACACGTAAAATTCTTAAACAAGATTATTTAGAATCTGTATTTTCAAAAGTTTATTTTATTAAAGTAACGTTGTTACAAACATTCGATATGTGCACCATCAGTGATTCGCAAAATATCCAATCGATAATCCAAATGTTGCCATGTACGCTGCAGCATATCCACATCAATTCGCTCAATAACAGCTGTGATTCTTGCTTTTAAATCATCAATGTCTGTCACCCGCGTACAAGAAAGAAAAAACTTGTCAAAACTTATCAGCAAAAACTTAGAGTTTCTCTGAAAAATGGGACAACACTGGAATTTCTACACTTCATGGTTGACTTTTAATAACAGCCAAAAATTGTACAGATAATTCTCGGACACCCTGTATATATAAGGGAAATGGGAATGTAAACATTGAAAAAATAGTATTTACATACTGTATTTTCTGTACTTTAAGTTACACATTTTTAACCCTTCCGCTAAAGGGGAAGGGTTAAATGTACGTTAATGTACGCTTCCCGTATTTGAAGGGTTAAACACAAAGTATCATTTTGAATGATTTTACTACACTAAAATGTACAAATATGTGCACTTTCTTGGATAAAAAAAAATCCAAAGAAATTCCTTTCTCCATTTCGGAGTCCCCCACCGTAACCACTGAGCGCCCAAAGAATTTTATTTTTATTAAAAAGTTTTTATCCATTACTTCAATTAACAATTGCCAGAAATAATAAACATTAGGTACCAATTCGCGCAAACTTCTTTCTGCAATTGCGAAGGAGTTGGTCACTACCGAGCCTAAACCTCATGCGTGACTATCCTGAAGACAATAAGTCACTATTGTGATGGGTGTTGCACCTGTGCGTGTCTAATTTACTCTATTTTATATCAATGTCTTTAAATAAGTCAATGAATCTTCCGTTTCAATTCTTTTTAAAAAGAAATAAAATAGTGGTAAGGTCACCATCATAGAGGAGAAAACATGGCCTACACGTACGAGATTCAAAAAGAAATATTTCACTATATCTATGGTCTACTGAAACATCTATCTTCAGGTACCGAAGTTTATTCTGAACTATAATATTGTTTAGGGGGTTGTTTAAACCCGTTCATAACGGCAAAGGTTATGCGACGGAGGAGACCTACAACTTTATACCTGCGGTCCGAACCATTTACGGGACGCTACATCATCTGAACGCGGGGGACGGTCATCCATCCAACTACTAAACTGATCTAATGTTGTTTCACCTCACTGATATGACGTGAAGAGGTGTTGCAACGTTGCTACGATGTAGCCCTTTGGAACTATATATGAAGTACCCATCTTATTAGAAATTACATTTCTACCAATAAAATTCTTAATTTTCATTCATTTCATTTCGTGTCTATCATTTCCTTTTTTTTTTCTTAATTGCTTCATAAGTGAGTTATCTAAAAAAGTACATGAACCTCAGTTGGTTGCCTCTTCAAATGCTCTGGTGGCTGCATGAGAACGGACAAATACGCCCGAGTTATTATGACTGACGAGTTCGTATTCCCTAACACACCAAAAGTGTTTGGGAACTAAACTAGAATTAAGCACGTTTAAATCGTAGCTCTAAAACTGCGGCCACTGATTTATAAAATAAAATTAAAAAAACCTATGAAATGGACGACTAGCGACTTAACCTGAGTCTTGCCCTTACCCGTGCCGAGAAAGCTGAGATCGGATTCGTTGAGTGTGGAGTCTTTAAGAAATAGGTCTCTGCCAGTGAGTTTCTTTGACTTCTCCTCCTCTCTCTCTCGCTCAAAAGGGAACACTCTTTTCGAGTCAAATTTCGCTTTCCAAGCCAAAAACGACTCCACCGTGACCCGAGTACCTTCGAATTTTTTCTGAAATGATTACTTTCTATGAAGAGTGCGAATGAGTAGTAGTAATGAGAATGACTTATATAAATAAGTGCAATACTTTGATAAAATAATTTCCAAGGTATTTTTACTGTATGAATAATTTGAAAACTTAGTGAATGGTTCCCAGAATTCTATGATGATTAGAAGACTGGGCTGTTGCACTCTTTCAAGTTTACTAATACAATAAGAATCCTTCACCTTCCTAGAGATTTTCATTTATAACAAGAACTGTCAGAACATCAATGACCCCTCCTATATTCGTGACCTTGCTCACAACTCATCACATTCTGATAATACATATGGGTATGAAGTTCCAGCAATTTATGTTGAGCAGCTCAAAACTTATGGTGCGCACACGAAAAAGCTCCCTTTGACCTCTATTTGTGTTAAAATGCTCATAACAAATCGTATTGTGACGATCTACCTGTGTGTGAAGTTTCATCAATCTATGTCGAGTGGTTCCAAAGGTTATGGAGTGTACCTTCATTGGTGACCTTGACCTTTGATGCAGTGTCCGCGCGCGCTAGCCCCGAGACAAGTATTACGAATGAACGGACAGACAAGTTCAATCCAGTATGGCTCCTCCAAATTTATTCGGTCAAGGACATAATTATACCCACAGGGGCCTACAAACAATAGTTACCCTATTCAGTAATCTATCCACCTTCTCAAAATTACTCAACTGATAAATTATAATTACTACAGTGCTGATTAAGTACAAAACTAACTTAACTGCCCATGATTTAGCGTTTTAAAGATGTTAATTCAACTAATATATTTAATTCAGAATTCATCAGTGTAACGAAATGGGTGACCATCAATAAACTCTTCCTAAATACCAGTAAAACAAATTTCATGAATTTTACTAATAAAATAAATGTATATCTTGATGAACTTAATGTTAATGAAATCGCTATAAATGAGTGTATTTTAAAAAAATTTCTTGGTGTAATGCCAAAGGTAATGCTAGATAAGAATTTGCAATGGAGTGATCATGTAAATTATATAGCGACAAAGATTTCAAGGAGCGTTGCTATAATGTTTAAACTTAGAAATGTAGTCCCTAAACAGATTTTATTGACTATCATGCTCTTATTCTTCCTTATATAACGTACTGCACCCTTGTTTGGGGAAACTCCACTAACAACGCATTAAACAGTATCTTTGTCATCCAAAAAGGAGCAATAAGGTTATTATCTATGCTGATTTCCTTGATCACTCTAGTGCATTATTTAGAGCTAAACCTACTAAAGTTCAATGATGTAATCAAACTGGCACATTTTATTTACAAGTGTAAGAACAAAATCATTAACTTAATGGGTAAATAGATATTTTGTAACATCAAGAAATCCACTCGTATCAGACCAGAAATAGATCAAAGCATATTTTACCTCAATTTAGATGGTCTTTATCTCAAACACTATCTACTTTCATTGTATTGAAACTATGGAATGATTTAAATGCTGATATAAAAAATATTATGAATGTAAACTCGTTTGAAACGAAGTTGAAATACCAAATAATAATTGCATACTAATAAAAATCTAGAATTAATGTACATTACTATCGTTTATTCATTTCTCGTGTGCAAACTAGGATTAAAGACACATTACTCATGATTGTTCAGTTCTTCTCTCTCATGTATAATATTGATTTCTTTGTATGGTATTAGTATAATACCTTTAATAATGACCTTGCATTTGTCATATCGATAATGATAATTTAAGATTAATACATACCTTAATTATTAATAATACTTATTAATGATTTATTTATTATTAATAATAACTAGGTACCTGTTTTATTTTTAATAAGAGCCTAGTAAACCCTCAAGCTCAAGGGCCAAATTAAATTAAATAAATAGTCCAGCTTCACAATTATTTATGTCATTGTAAATTGTAAGACCAATGTATTTACAGTATTTTATTACTAATAAAGGTTATTCAATTCAATTCAGTTCAATTCAATTCACAAACTTAAATTTAAGGTTATATTTGTCATGCTGAGAAGAAATGCTTATTATGGCACAAAATTAATATTCATCTCATGCTAATTGGATGGCTGGAGATTGATGTTCTGCAATTTTTTTATGAAATATAGCTTATGACTTAGATAACTTCAATAGGCCCCAGTTGCTTCATGTTTTCCAAATGAAATGTAATGTAAAATGTAATACCCTCTCCAACTCCTCTTCTGCCTTCTTCTTTAGTTCTTCTTCTTCTTCTACTCTTCTTTTGTCATCTTCTATTTTATTATTTAACCATTCTAATGTAAAAGAGACGAGAGTAAACACCATCACCATACCAAGGTTCTCAGTGCACTGCAAAAATAAATTTTTTATATAAAAGTTCCTAATCAAGCTCCATTGTTATAGTTCAGTGAAGCGGGTTGGCCTAAGTTAGACTGACAATAATCAAACAAAATATCTTTGAGACTCAAAAGGTACAAAATGTATACAAGTGGTTCATATATGTTCAAGTAGTTGTTGTTTAGAACAGTGATTACATAGGCCTATGTGAGACAATGAATAATGAACTTTTAATTGTGTAGACCTAATCCTTTTATTAAGCAAAGGTTAGTGTTAACAGGATTCATATAATGAATTAGCATATCTAATGTTTGTAGATAAGAATGGATGAAACTGAAATGAGATTGCACCAATTTGGAGGGTATCATAATACCACTAAGCCAAACCTCAAATTAGCCTATAGTCCTACATTGGGACTTCTCACAGTCTAATTGGTCTAGACTTAGTATGAAATGGAAAATGGCTCAATTTTATTGGTAAAGCTGCCCAATTTTACTCAAACTAAAAATACAGGTGAACCAACAAGGTTTAAGTTTGGCATTATAAATAGTTAGCCAAACCCCAATATCTGTCATTAATTGGTTCCTTGAAAATGTGATGGATAAAGAATAATGATTTTCCACAGACTCAATGTTATAAATGAGGGTTACATTTCCAGGTCCCCAGGTCTAAAGTATAATGCCTTTAATAGTTGAAAAATGATTTTCTAACATGCTTTTAGCCTTGATATAACACAGTATTGTTTATATTTATCCACCTCTTTTACAATGCCTCTAACCATTAATGGTGCAATTCCAAGATGCTCACCTTGTTGTGCAAGCTTAATAATGTCTAATTTTATTTCCAGTGTCACAGGTTTCCTAGGCCTTTCACTCACAGAACCATTAGAATCACTATTAGAATGCTTAAAGCCCATTGTACATAAATTTAATGAATTATTTCACCAAATAATAACTAGAACAACGCAAGATGACCATCCAATATGGCATGTAGAAAACAGACTGAAGTCAGATTTGAAGTTCGAAGGTTCTAGACCAGAGGTCGGGGCACAGGGGTAAATTTAAAAATTTTGGGGGTAATGCATGTGGTATGAGAGCCTCAGTCGTGTGTATGGTATCATGAAACGAAGAGGTACTTTTAGTGCTTGACACTTTGTGCTGATATTTTTTTCGGATATTTTTATTTTATTTTGTTACATAAATGTGGCATTATTCTAAATTTTAGAATATTACGAATTTACGTCCTGATTTTGATGTATCAAAAATGAAACAGCATCATTTTTCCAAAACCTGAAGTGGAGATGGGTCATTCTCTGTCAGATCAACCAAAAAAAATTGAAATTAACACCCTCATCTCTCATATTTTGCTGAAATTTGGTTTATAGGGAGTTTGTGAGCCCTGAATCCATTTCTGAAATTATAAGGTCAATCCGACCAACGGTTCAAGAGATATGACCTCGGGCAATTTGAGGTCACTCGCGAGGTTACTAACATTTGGCGAGCCATAACTTGGGTAATAATTGTCATAATTATATAAAAGTATATATATACCTCTGGGGTATCAAATGAGAATTTTTTTTTTAAATGTAAAAAATGAAGGCATAGGCATTGGCTATTAGAATCAGCAAAAAAAAGTTTGTTTATGTTAGTATTTTTCATGTAACTAACATATAAGTGAACACCATATTCATAAGTTGTGCGTCAATTCTACCTATTTTTTCACACAAGCTCATAATTTGACCTATAGAAATTAAAATTACATTTTTTATAGATATAAAAAACAAAGTCAGAGTTCTTGACTAATAGAAACAATCATAAAAAGTTTGTTTATGTTGGTACTTTTCATGTAACTAACTTATAAGTGAACACCATATTTATAAATTGCTTGTCATTTCAAGGAATTTTTATATCTTAGCTATCAATTTGACCTCAAGCTCCAAGAATTTAATAAAAATTGTATTTCACTGCTAATCTACACTGGCAATAATAGTTATAATAGTGAAAGGGGAAGACTAAGCTCACATGTAGCCTAAACAAACCTGTTGAAACATGTTGCTACTTGTCTAAGTGCAGAATCAACACAGATAGTTGCAAAATTCCTTGTCTACAGGTTAGTACAGTTCCAGCCAGCACTGTGGGTGGCTGGTGGGTATGGTGTTTTAATGAGCCTCAGAGACTATCAAGGCCTAAAATATTAAGTGTGTATAGCTATATATTTTCTAAAAAATATATATTACCTAATTGTAAATCCTATATCTTTACAGATCAAAATACAATGGTTCGGCACTTGAAATACTGCCAGGACCCTATTCAAAAACACAAGAAACGCATAACAATCAATCTTAGAAAAGTGACTGATGTACTTGTTGAAAAATGTGCTGGAAGAGTGAAAAAAGACTCATTGTTGTGTGTGAACTGCTGGACACTGATAATGAAAAACCCCACTATACTTAGTACCACTGAAAACAACGAGTCTGAGCATGATTCAAATGAATCATCTACTATCAATGGCTTGAGTAACATCTCTTCAATTCAAGATCTGGACAATGACAGTGATTGCTTGATAAAGGAAAATCCTTCAACTTCAGTTGAACCAGTTCTAGCATTTCTGGACCAAACACCAGTTAAAAAAAGTAAGTAATAAATTAATATAATAACTTATACTTTACTACAAGGTCTGTTTGATCTACTATATAGCCAATTATATAGCATTTAAGGTACTATAATTAATATTTAATTACTAATATTCAGGTGTGTGAAACCTTTTTTTCTGTTCTTTTCAGAAGGGCTGTTATTAAGCCAGAAAAAGCGCAATACTCGTGGTAAGCTATCATCTGCTCAGAAACACCTGAAGGAGAGGCTAGAACTCAGTTATGGTGTTCAAATTACCGAGGAGGTAAGTGATACTTCAAAACCTGAAACTAAATCTGAAAAACATCTAGACAAATTAATGAATGAATTGAAACAGTCATTCCTGGAGAGCAAATGTCACCATCACAAACTACAAATATTGACACTCTCACCATACACAATTGAAAAAACAGCTAGTTTCTTTCAAACTACAACATACATGGTGAAAAGAAGCCGTTCACTTAAATCAGAACATGGAATCCTTCCGAAGATTCCACTAATGAGCAAAGGAAAAGTGATATCTGAAGAACACAAAGATATAGTTAGAAGATTCTGAGTCAGAAAAGGTTAGTTGTATGTGTCCTGGCCAAAAGGATTGCGTGAAAGTTATCAGTGCTGAAGGTGCAATGAAGGTGCAAAAACGATTGGTCCTCGGGAATTTAAGAGAGATGTTTGAACTATATAAAAATGATGAAAAGAATCCCAAAATAGGATTTTCCACATTTGCAAAATTACGGCCATCATATTGTGTGCTTGCCGGTAGTGGTGGGACTCATTCTGTCTGTGTCTGCACATACCATCAAAATCCAAAATTGCAGCTGGCTGCATTGGGAGAAAGAGGTCTTTCATACAAGGATCTTATGGATTACAGTGTCTGCAGTACAGAAAGAGAGACTTGCATGATGCAACTTTGCAATGATTGCCCAAGAGAAGAGGGTGTCCTGGATTTTCTTGAGTTACTTGACAGTGTGAAATCAGCTCCAAATGAAATATCTTACAAGCAATGGGTGACTGTTGACCGTTGTACAATGGTTGATAAGGTGGAGCCACTTCATGAATACTTAATCATCCCTAAGCATGAAAATATCCCGCATGGTTCGTCATCACTTTGTTGCTCAGCAACAATCACAGTACTTCAAGCAGTTGAAAGAAACACTACCACCTCAGAGTGAGGTAGTTATAGTAGGTGATTTCTCTAAGAATTATTCTTTCATTGTCCAGGATGCTGCCCAAGGGTTTCACTGGGACAATTCACAGTGTACAGTTCACCCTTTTGTCATCTATTATAGATCATCTGCAGACCAGGAACTTAGCCATTTTAGTGTCTGTTTCTTATCTGCATCACTAAAACACAACACTATAATGGTTTACTCATTCATATTGAAGCTTATGACATATGTTAAATTCAGATGCCCACAATTGAAGAAGGTGCACTATTTCTCAGATGGATGTGCTGGCCAATATAAGAACAGATACAACTTCACAAATCTCTGTTACCATGAAGAGGATTTTGGTCTGTCTTGTGAATGGCACTTCTTTGCTACATCCCATGGCAAAAATGCATGTGATGGGATTGGAGGAACAGTGAAAAGAGCTACTGCTCGTGCCAGTTTGCAGAGAACTACAGAGGCAAATTCTTACACCAGAACACATGTTTCAGTTTTGTGAAGAAAACTTGAGCAAGATGATAAATTTTTTCTTTGTAACTACAGCTGATTTGAAAGATGCAGAAGAACGGTTGGAACATCGATTCAAGGATAGTAGGGCTATTCCTGGAACTCAGAAATATCATAGATTTGTTCCCCTAAACAAGGAAGAACTGATGGTCAGAGCTGGGCAATAAATACATTGAATGTATTTAAATACTAAATACTAAATACATGGGAGAAATGTATTTAAATACTAAATACTAAATACATTTTACGAATGTATTTAGATACTAAATACAAAATACATCAATTGTATTTAAATACATTTGTAAATACATTTTAAATACATACAAATTTTAACATATGCAATCACTAATTCACTAAGCCATGACACGCACACGATAAAGAAATCAACCGCTTTCGACTAAGAGTGGCACACAACTGATTGAACTGACACGTTGAAACATGAACCATGCTGTACTACACTGTCGACGCGTCGTACTGTGCTAGTACAGAACGTGTATTAAACCAGTAAAAGTATTTACATTTTTATATTTTGAGTATTTAAATACATTGTATTTAAATACTCATTAAAGTATTTAAATACTATATTTAAATACATGAAAAACAATGTATTTATAAATACAGTTCTAAATACACAAATGTATTTAAATACGTATTTAAATACAAATGTATTTAAATACTGCCCAGCTCTGCTGATGGTGTATCCCATTTCAAGTGGCATTGGAGAAAAGAAAAGAATAAGGAAAAGTCATTTTACTAATGAACCTGCAATGCTTGGTAACCTAAAATGTGTCAAACCAGGAGAGTATGTTGGCTGCATTTATGACATGCAAGTTTGGTATGGAATTGTGGAGGAATATTGTGAAGAGTTTGATGATTTCACTGTGAACTTTCTACATCCCTCTGGGTCATCAGGATCAAGTGCATATTATTATCCATCAAACAAGGATTCATGTGCAGTGCCAGGACATCATATATTAACTGTAATGAGTTGTCCTACCCTAAGAGGAGGCAGCAGAATTCAATACATTTTTCCACAAAAAGAAATTGATGAGAGCATCGAGCATGCAAAAATTGTATTAGGCTAGCACATGAATCCTCTAAGTAGGTCTTCCCCTTTCACTATTATAACTATTATTGCCAGTGTAGATTAGCAGTGAAATACAATTTTACATTTTTTGCCTTTGTTTTTATATCTATAAAAAAATGTAATTTTAATTTCTATAGGTCAAATTATGAGCTTAAGTGTGAAAAAATAGGTAGAATTGACGCACAACTTATGAATATGGTGTTCACTTATATGTTAGTTACATGAAAAATACTAACATAAACAAACTTTTTTTTGCTGATTCTAATAGCCAATGCCTATGCCTTCATTTTTTACATTTAAAAAAAAAATTCTCATTTGATACCCCAGAGGTCAAATCGTGACCTCAAATTTTGGTTACAGTGTAACTTTTTTATTTTTCAACCTAGAGTTCTAAAACTTGCATATTTGGATTCCTTGTCATTTTCTGATTCTAAATATATATACTTTTATATAATTGTGACCATTATTACCCAAGTTATGGGTCGCCAAATGTTAGTGACCTCAAATTTCCCGAGGTCATATCTCTTGAACCGTTGGTCGGATTGACCTTATAATTTCAGAAATGGATTCAGGGCCCACAAACTCCCTATAAACCAAATTTCAGCAAAATCTGAGAGATGAGGGTGTTAGGCACTGGTTGATCTGACAGAGAATGACCCAGATGTTTTGAATGAAATCCTTCAGTTCTTCAATCCTTTTTACTAATTTTGTTTGTGCTATTCTTATGCCAGCGTGTGTGGCTTTTTTTTTATTTCTCCATAATAATGGATCCAATAAACATTTTTTGAATTTGAATTTTTTGTATACCATATGCAACAATTTTAAGAGCAATTGGCTTGTTTTTGTTTACTTTGAAGTCTGGGGGTAATTTCATTTTACTCAAATAGATTTTTGAGTAATACCCAAAAAAGTTCCCCGACCCATGTTCTAGAATCTAGACACTGCCCCAGACAATGAATGGATGAAAGAATGAAGAAGCGTGCATCACTTTGCCTCGGTGCTAACAGACAAAAACACAGATAAACAGGAATGCACAATGGATATGGGAGGGGATGGTATTAGTTGATTAACAGTGAATAAGCAAAAAAAAGATAATGAGACGACAGACAACAGAGATGGACTGTACTTCTAAATATATCATTGATATTAGAAGAGTGAATCAATAATCTGGTACACTTCACTCTTTACTGATTCAACAGCAAAAAATTGCTATTAAAAAAATGGTTGTTGCACAAAAATAAAAATATAAAAACCTTCAAAGTTCAAAAACTTTGCTCACAACAAACTACACAACAAACTACAGTATATCCACAAATGTGAGATATCCCTTGGCTCAGTTAAATGGAAATTTGACTCTGGGTAGCTAAGGCCAGGTTCAGCTACCACCTTCACTGCAGTTAAGTTAGTCAACCACCAACTGTGTGATTGCTTCAAAATAGGTCACTCTCAAAGTTGATGCTCACCTACTGCATATGAGGAAATACGAGCTCTGCATGTTACTTGCATTCTATTCTTTATAAACAAAAATGACCTTCAATTGTCAAAAAAAATTTAAATGTAAAAATTACAATGCTCTCATATTCATTAAAATTTACATAGACCTACTTAACTCTTGAGCAACTTAATCATCTATGGATGAATACTATCAATTCATAGCCTTTTCAAACTTCAACATATATAAAAATAAACCTAGAAGAAATTTTGTCCACCAAGGAATAAATAACTGAAAAAATCCCAAGTTTAAAAAGGCACTCACAAAAACAAAGCCTCAATCTCAGCAGCAGCTTAAACTTAGGAGGTAAAAAAATTTTAAAGTTTTGAAGTCTGAGCATTAGTTCCAAATCAATAGTACCTTTATTAACTGTAAAAATTATAATACTATGTTTTATCTTAATTCGTCTCTATCTTCAATCTACACACAAATATCTGCAGTAGATGAAACTTCATATGTTTGGCTGTTAAGCCTATATAAAGCACAGTATCAATACTACCTATTTTTTATTTTATTAAGGTCTAGATCTACATACTAAGTTTAGTGTACCTGTATGAAACAATGTTATTAATGAAAGACCAGACTGTCTGGCCCAAAACATCCTATCTTGCAATTATGATAAAATCCTACCAGCATTCACTTTTATCATATGAGGACTATAGTTCTAACATTTATAGCACTCAGGTCTACTTCAATTGAACACAGACAAAACATGTAGACTAGCAGTCATTTTTATTTCACAATCAAACCTGTTCTAGAAGCTGATTTCTTAAATCTTCTACATTTTCTTCTTCTAAATTATGAATGGGAAAAATTTCCATGACTGGAGGCTCATCTGGATACATTGGAGTGTATTCAAATATAAGATCTACAGCTGCCCCATCGCTGTTATCAACATCTTCCTCATAGTCTTCTGATTTCACAATGATTTTAAATTTATATAAAGGCTCAGTTTCCAAAACTAGAAAAAAAAAAAAAAAGAGGGTTGAAGTAGTTAAAATAATTTTTTTTTTAAATTAAATATCTAGCCTAAAACTAAAAGCTCCTCATTTCTCATTCATAATAAAGTGTGGTCATGCCTAAATCCTGAAAGATCACACACAGACTAAACTGACTGCCTTTTCATTAAGAAACAATACCAAATTTTCACTAATTTATTTGTGCTCCTATTTAGGTACCAGTAATTTCAGAAAACAAGACAACTTTCCACATTTGACTTCAAAATGTAAAACCCTAAGGCTATACCAAATGAATGCTAATAACATCCTGAACTACTGGGAATATAACCTATGTGCTAATCATCAGAAAAAATGGTTCATCTATCTGGTTGTACTTAGACACAGCAACCCTTGTCTATGGCTTCACAAGTCTACTTTACAAAACAAAATCAGTTAAAAAAAAAAAAAAAGAACATTAAAATACACTATAAACCATCATGAAGCCTACGACAGATGCTGATGGAGAACAAACAAGTTTCATTCATGATCTGCAAAACTTGTTTTCAAATGAGTCATAAAACTCAAAATATATATATATATATATATCCGTAAAGAACGACGCTTGTATAGGAGAATATTCCACGTAAGATGAGAGAGAGAGAATGAAACAAATGAAAAAATGAGGTAACCACCCGGGAATCGAACCCGGGATTTGTTTCGCTCTCTCTCTCTCTCATCTTGCGTGGAATATTCTCCTATACAAGCGTCGTTCTTTACATTAATTATACTGCATGTTTGCAGTTTAAATGTATATAATGTACGGCATGCGAGAGGTGCCCCCTTGGGGCATTGGTTTCTGCGCATATGTAGAAGAATTATGGCATTTGATTGAGTGAGGCCCATGGTGTAATGGTTATCATATCTGACCGGCAATCGGAAGATCCCGGGTTCAATTCCCGGGTGGTTACCTCATTTTTTCATTTGTTTCGTTCTCTCTCTCTCATCTTGCGTGGAATATTCTCCTATACAAGCGTCGTTCTTTACGTTAATTATACTGCATGTTTGCAGTTTAAATATATATATATAAAGTTCAGGTACAATCAGTTTAGTATTGTAATTTTTATTTTTTTCCAAAAGAAACGAACCAACCAAAAATAAATGGCACTCCAACACCTTCAAATTACAATAAAACCTGCGCTATCCAGCAATCAACTATCTGGGAAACTTTAGAAACTGGCAAATTTCATATTAGGCCAATACAATTCACCAATCTAGAAACCTGAAAGCTTTCCAATACCATCCGGAAAAATCTAGAACATCCTTAACATTTTTAATAAAATAAGACTAAATTTTACTTGTTTCAGTTGTCCCAATAGATATGGTACTTAGCATAGTGTTTATGTTGATTACAATATAGTTTACATTGGTGTACAGTGCAGTATAGCCAAAATTGAGTTTTACTATTACACTGGGTAACAAAATTTGAAAAATTTTCTGTTTATTGTGATTTTTCTGTCATTTCTTAATGATTTTGGGACGCTGATTCCAAAAATGATATTGGTTTTGCTCTATCATTAACCATTTCAAAAATATAGGTTATCACACTTTTCATATGGCAAAGTATATAAAGAAGGCTAACATAAATATTTTCTGAAAATAAAAACACAATTGGAAATTAATGTTTATTGAGCCAAAATTGTTTGACAAACCCAAAATGGTGCAAAGGATATAATATATATCATGAGGAGAATCGATAAGAGAATAACAAGCCTCGTTATGCAGTGTGCGTTCCTTAAAAATGCACTGAAGAACGCGACTTCCGCGTATGAACATTCTTATCCCTTCTGATCAGTGACCATACGTAGTCTCCCATCATGGAAGCATCCCAATGGCCCTGGTACCTTTTCTCCATCATTTGAATATCTTGATGGAATCTTTCGTCATGTTCTTCACTCACATCGCCCAGGTTATCATGAAAAAAGTCTAGATGTGAATGCAGATAGTGTAATTTTAAAGACAAACGGCACCCTATTTTGCCATAGCACTTAATCAAGTTTGACACTAACTCCTTATAGTTTGGTGCTTTATGGTTGCCTAAAAACCCATGAACCACATCACGGAAAGCACACCAAGCCTCTTTTTCGATCAGTCATCTTGGCTTCAAGGTTCTTCGAATTCAACAGCGCCTTGACTTTGGCCTCAGAGAGTTTAGGGAACATGACCCGAATCTGTTGGAAAACTTCCCCTCCAAAATCTAACGCAGTTACAAACTGCTTAATTAGACCCAACTTAATATGGAGAGGTGGTATCAGAACTATGTCAGGCTTCACAAGAGGTTCCCTGAGTACATTGTACTTTCCTGGTTGCAGTCCTTCACGTGGAGGCCACTGAACTGTTTTATAGTGCTCAGTTGAAGCCCTGCTATCCCACAGGCAAAGAAAACATGAATATTTAGTAAACCTTCCTTGTAAACCTAACAGGAAACCAATCATTTTGAAATCACCACACACGTCCCAGTTATATTGTTCATACCTGATTTGAGTGAGCAGTTGTTTGACATTTTCAGTCTTCTTTCATTTGAACAGAATGTGCAACTGGTATAGATGGATAAATAATTGTTCCCATTGTGGAGTAGAACAGCTTTTAAACTCCGAGTTGAACTGTCAATAAACAGGCGCCACTCTGAGGGTATATGTGTTAACCCAATAGCTGTGAACAGACCATTAACCTCGCTGCAATAACAGAGAGAGCTATTGACATTGTAGAACCTTGCAAACTCTTCATGCCGCTTTCGGTATAGAGTGCTCTTGCAGTCTTCTCCAAGCAAATTCCACTCTGAGTCTGGAGGTCAGAAGCTCAGACCCTGATTTCGTCAGACCCAAATCTCTAATTAAGTCGTCCAATTCCCTCTGATTTGGGAAGCGAGGGTTTGTACTGAAAGTTACTGTATCAGAGCTGGGCACTTGCGTTTTTTTGCCCGTTTTGTTGCGGTACTGCGGTACTGCGGTACTACCGTGTTGGTCGGTACCGCGGAAAGTACCGCGGGAAATTTGAATGCGGTAGCGGTACTGCTGTACTTTCAGCGATCCTTTGCGGTACTGCATTATGCGGTACTGGTTTGGTAGTGCGGTAGTAGTACCGCAGTACCGCAAAAAATGGGCAAAAAAACGCAAGTGCCCAGCTCTGTACTGTATATTCTTCATCATGACTGTCCTCACCAGCCGACATCTCAGATGAGCTAGCTGCATCCTCATTTTCAACCTGCAAAGCAAAGAAACAAAATATAGGCATAGCTATATATGTAGAAGAGTACCAGCACTAAGAAAAATCAACACATAATGACCTACAGTCTGTAAATACAGAAGGTAAAGTAATGGATAGATACCTGTTCTGGTGGATGTGGTATTGGAAGACCTTCACCATGTGGTACAGGAGCTATGGATGACACTATGCTTGGATACTGAAGAGTCTGCCTTCCTTTAACTTTCCTGTACTTAGAAACATCTACCATGCAGTAGTAGCAATTGTCATGGTGGCTCTTTGGTTCTCTCCATATTCTGGGTACCGCAAAGGGCATTGCCTTGCGTACTGCCCGCAGCCACCCTTCAAGTGTGGAGCAGCAGCTTCCACAGATCACATGGGGTGCCCAGGGCTTATCTTGGTCACCCATAGGCATACCAAAATAGAGCCGATACACGATCCAGAACTAGGTGCCTTTCACAATCTTGTGCGATACTTGCTTGGGGCCTATGTAATACCCACAAACATAGCAGAATATATCCAGTGAGTGTTTACAAGCTCTAGTTGCCATTCTCTTTACCAAACTGTATTACATTAATCATAACCTACAGATATAGAGAGAAGTTATTAAATCTGCAACAGATTACAAATTCCAGAAAAAAGATGTATTCACAATACTGAAATAATGTTCGCAATAAAAAAGGATCGATAATACTCAAATTATCAGCACAGAGAAGCACAGAAACACAGTACCTCAGTGCTGGTAACCAACTAACCATCAGACAAACAACCTGCTTTCTTTGTGTGCTCACACTTACTGACTTCTCAGACTCTGCGCTCTTCTTTATATAGCACAGTGGAAGTTTCAGGCAATTTCTAGAGCAAGAAACTCTCAATGAACATCCAGATTGTTCTCAACAATTCCTGATTATTCTGATATTGCTGCGCCCATAACAACATTATACTGGTAAAACATGAAAAATGGATTATCTCTGAAACCACTGATGATACACACAAACCAAGGCCAGATTTGGACTCAGCACCCACAAATGCATATAAAAACAAAAATTCTATATAAACAGAATCAGTGTTACACAGTGTTATTGTCCATTGGTTTTTCCTAGGTTAATGGTACCCTCAGATAACCAGAAAATTTAGACAACCAGAATAGCCTAATCCCTGAGCTTGCTGGATAATGAAAGTATTACTGTACAGTGGGCTCTCATTGTTCATGAGGCTCACTGTTTGCAATTTCGCAAATTTGTGATGACCCATTTTATTACCATGTTTCAGTAAATTCATGGCTGACTCCGCAAATTCATGATTTTGTCACATGGCATCTGCAACACTGCCCACACAGGCCGATGCAGGCTCAGTCACACTGTGTCTTTCATTGAGTGATGTTGTGTCATTTCATGCTCTTCAACACCAGTGTACTATATTTAGTGTGTTATTTAGTTGTTTATAAAATATTGTGGGGGTTGTGAAATTTTTCACAATCCTTCCCTGATTTTAAGTCCCCTGGGGGGGGGGGGGGGGGGGGTCAGTTTTTCACAAAAAAAACCACCCTAATTTTCAAGTCCTATCTGGTTCTTCTCAAGTTTTTCCTCTCCCCACAGGAGTGTAGTTAGTAAGCCTGCCTGTTAACTGTAAAAAATATCATAACTGCTCCAGACTGTGTTTGATCCTGGAACCTGAAAGCCTATTAAAAGGTTATGAAACCAGAGTAGACTGCCAGATAGACAGGCAGAGATTAAGACTGATGTGTCCTGTTGGAAGCCAAGGGGAGTTTGGGAAAGCCTTTAAAGGTATGATGTTAAGTGCTCTAACTTGTAATTGTGACTGAGTATAGATAGGTGTAATAAATTCAGCCAGGTTAGAATCAGACACCAAACCTTTACTTATTGCCCAGTTTGCAGTGCATGCTGGAGCCCTGGAGTTTCCTTTAGCCAAATCCAGTCATCTGCGACCCATTCATGTAACTAGCTGCAGAACCTATCATCATCATTATGGAAAACCAGTCACATTATTCCAGAGTTTAGGGTTTTGCCCATGCTTGTTTGGCATTGATTATAGGTTGGTTAACTTACGTGAGATAGGTTCGCCCTAACTGTCAATATTTGTATTTATTATTTTTATTTTTATGTTGGTTATGCGTCTTGATTTCATGAGTAAATTATGTTTTCTAGTGATCCATTATGAAGTCATGATTCCAGTTAATGTTTGTTGATTAATTGTCTGTTGTTTTATTATTGTGATTAATGGTGCCTGGTGCTTTTAACTAATAATCTTGTTATCTAGGCAACCAGTTAGGACTCAACTCACATAGTACATACAGACTCATCAGGCTTGGATTGTGGATCCAGGTCAGTGGAAGCTACAAAGTCCATTGAGGTTGTGTCAACCACTGTTGGCCACTGCGATCTGCCCTGGAATCAGGCCTGTGACCAATGTTCCCTCTAATTTTTTTTAGTCTGTGTGCGCAAGAAATTTTCATTGTGCATACATTTAGATTCATAGTAAAAAATTGTACAAACTTTTCTGAGTGTTATTATCTTTAAAATGAAATATATATAAATATTAAATACTTAATAAATATTATTTCCATAAGGTGATAGCTTGATCATTACAGTACTACTAAATGGATATTAAAAAAACTGTTTACAATACAGTCGTCCCTCGGTATCTGCGGGGGATTGGTTCCAGGACCCCCCACGGATACCAAAATCCACAGATGCTCAAGTCCCTTATATAAAATGGCGTAGTATTTGCATATAACCTACGCACATCCTCCCATATACTTTAAATCATCTCTAGATTACTTATAATACCTAATACAATGTAAATGCTATGTAAATAGTTGTTATACTGTATTGTTTAGGGAATAATGACAAGAAAAAAAAGTCTGTACATGTTCAGTACAGATGCAACCATCGTAGGCCTAACTACATAGTACACGTCAGCAATAACGTAACATTTTCTTTCTTTCAACACTTACAGATTGCTTTCGTTTAATGACCTGAGAGAGAAATACATAGAATAAAACACAGAATATTTAAAATACAAGTACATATAGAAAATATAATTATAAATACACAACACAAGTAGCGAACGAATGAGACACGCGGCGAACAATGCTCAAACAATGAGTGCTGGAGAGAGACTGAGGATCTGTGAAATGGCGGGAGGCTACAGCAGGGTATGCCTACACATCACTTCATTCGTGTGGATTCAGCGTAGTACTCGGCACGCGGAAAATTCAAGTTTTGCTTTTTGGAATTTTTTTTTTCAAATATTTTCGATCCGCGGTTGGTTGAATCCACGGATGCGGAACCCACAGATATGGAGGGCCAACTATATTATATATTCTTAAAAAAAGAAAACATTTTATCCATATTCTAAGAATATGAATAAAATAAAAAATAGTAAAATAAAATTCAACAAAATGAAGAAAATAAAAATAACATTAATTGAAAATGACTATTTTAGTTATCATTTCTCAAAACAATTTTTAGCATTTAGCAATTTAAAATAGACTATCAAGATTAATACATGATTTTATCCATTCACAAAATAGGAATAAAATAAAAAATAATTTTATTTTTATGAATTATGAGATAATTACTATTCGTTTTTATGCAAAAATAAGAAAGAGAAGGTTTATATTCAATGCATTAATGTATAAAAGAAAAAAATGCAAATACATAGAGTAAAAAAAATCTGTATTGCTTAATTGCACGGACATCGGCGAAGTTGGGCAGAAGGGGTTAATACTTAAGTGTGACAATAGAGTATGTTGATGCAAATGGTCAGACCTTGTGTGACGGTATATTTTTAAAATTACTTCATTTACTGTTGTGACTCATGATATGCTTGAGCCTGTGCGTGGGTTTCACAATGCGTGTGCCCGCACACACGCACACACCTTAGAGGGAACATTGCCTGTGAACCTAACACTACTAACTACCTAAGCACCTTGGATAAAAAAAAAACTCTGGTCATAGTGGGGGGTGGGGGTCAAGCTTAGAGGGTACCTGGGCTGGGACAGGGGTTCACACACTGTGCAAGTCATTTCCAGTATTTGTCTCCCACTTGCTTCCTATCATTTCTGCCAAATCTCACTAAATGTTATTTGTTTTCCAGAGGTTTTGTTAATTGTGATTCATTGCCAGTCTTTTTGTTATGTATGTTTATACTGAATAACTGTGTTTATTTCAGATATGAGAAAAAAATAGTAGTTTATTTCTATTAGGTTTACCTTTAATTCTAGCTCTTTCTTGGACTGTGTGTGGTTGGTTCTACTGCTCATTGGAGAGTTGGATTTAGTCACCCAAACTTGGGGAAATCTTTTACAGTTAACATGTGAGCTGGACCTGAATAATTTCCCAGAAAGAAGGGGGAAGGAGTTTGGGAATAGAGCTTGGGAAGTCCTTTACAGTTAACATGCGAGTCAAACCTGAATAATCTCCTGGAAATAAACAACTGACAAGAGAGGCATTCTTGGATACCCGAGGATGTAGGGTGGAGTGTATTGTTATGAAAATCAATATTTCAAAAATCAGGGGTGCTAGATAGTTGTCAAATGTCTAAAAATGAACATTTGTAGTGGTTTTCGGTGGTTGCAAGTGATACTGCATCAGCAACCACACCCTATATGTACCACATCCATACACAACTGTAAAAAAACCCTGTATTTTGCCTATTTTAGGTTCTATAATAGGTAGAAACACAATCTAAAAACTGTTTCTTATGATCTTTTTTTTATGATGAGACTGATAAAATTATCTCCAAAAGTGTAAAACAGAATAAATGTAGAATCTAAACAAATTCTTGCTTTGTATTAAACTTTTTTATCAATTTACAGGATTTTATACACTGCCGGATCATGCCATCTCTTCTATTGAACCCAATGACAGCTGCAGATGCCTCAGTCACAAGCTTGATATGGCATTCTACCACTTGATTGTGGCATGGCTGTTTGAACTTCAAAGGATTTTTTCTAATGTTTGCAAGCTCAGTTGATGTAAGATAGGTAACTATTGGAGGCTCTACTGTCAAGTTATCAAGGTTACTCATCTTGTCATACAATTTAGCATTTTCATTAATTATAGGCACCTTAAATTTCCTGACAGTGCAGTCTCTTGTATAACTCAAACTGTCATAATCATCATCATTCACATCATCCTCAACTTCCAAATCTCCACCAGTGAAATCCATTTTGACTCTGATGTCCTGGGTTGTTTTCTCTACTTCACCCCTCAGTGCCAGGATCTTATTTACTGCAGTTTCTTCTCTCCCTGTCCTCATCACCAAGCATTGATATTATAATGTTTTCGGGGTGAGCAAAAAAAGCATTCCTTCTTAGGGTTTTTTGGGCAATGTCTTTTACTTTCTTATTAGGAAACTTGGAGATTCTGCTCAGCATTGAAAAGAAGTTTCTTGAACCACCAGTCACTGAGTGATTCTTCTTTATTTCAAACCAGCTGGGGAAATACACTTTTAAACAGAACTCAGCTTTTTCTATAAAACATAGAATCTGAGTATTCTATAACCTAATGTCAGCCATCTTGAGTGATTTAATGGCCCAACTTCTAAAAACTCAAGGTCCTTTTCAATAGTCCCTAGCATGACTGCCATGCATATTCTATAAGCATAGTATTGTTCACAACTGAGATCATCAATTACATCATTGGGCAATATAGCGAAATTCTAATTTCTGATTGGTTTAAATTTGACAACATCCCATTCAGAAACCATACCACCTAGTTGTTTTCCTATTGGCCCTGAAAAACTATCAGGGCTCTTCGTAGTCCCATCAAGCTCCATGAAAACATGATGAAGAGGTAGCTCGTTACAATGTAAGAGGCATATGATCCTTTGCAGTGGTCTTCCAATAAGCTCTTCAAAGACTGATCACCCCTGAATTATGTCCAGTCATCACTGCAGTTCCATCTGACCCCATGACTTGCAGGTTGTTTTCCAGATCACAGATCAGTGTCCTTCACTGCTTCATAGAGACTTAGTGCAATTGATACACCATTCCCATTCTCTGGAGTAACATGTGTCAGATAATGTCCTCCAGTTAGGGTGGTTCTTCAAAATGAAAGTTAGAAAAGTCATGTTCCTAACCCTTAAATTTTTTTGTATGTATGAAAAAACCTGTGTGATGAAATTTTAAGTCATTTGGACTAAATTTAGGGGTTGCACACGGAGTTTGTAATTTCACATATGTGGCTCGCATAAATGTTTTGAGTTGATTATTTATTCTCCACTGCTATACTTGTGATTTTGACCATTCCAGTTGACCTTGCTGTGTACTGCACATTTTGAAGTTGTTTTTAAGTTAATTGTGTACAGTACAGCTGTACTCTGGTGTATGCAGACCAGTGGGAGACAATGAGTCATACACAAACCTGTTCTCTGCCACATAAAGCCACCAACAATCAGTTGAACTCTGACCATATTAACAGTGGGAAGAAAAAATCAATTATACTCCAGATCTTACATTGATTGATTAGTCTATTTATTTAATTAGTATTATCATTTAGTTATTATTTACTGTAATTGTTTCTATTAAATTCTAATCAATTTCATGTATTTTTTCAGAATAATTGATACCTATCAGTGATTGATCATGACAACTCATTCTAAGGATTACCTTTGCAAACCAGATGATGGGAATGAAGGAACAAAACTTCCTTCTAAAGGACAAGTTCTTTCATTCTTTCTGCACCTTCACATTAAGGAGGGGAAGACAATTAGGGAAAGTGCCACAACAGTGATCATCCATGTAACAGAATTCTAGTGATCCGCAAAGATAATGCAATTACTAAAGTAGAGAGAAGCTGTTAGTGATGTTAAAAAATGGGTTTTTTTATGTCATTTTTTTGTTTTTTATTGTTTTTTTTTAATAATTAATATAGATATTGCCAATTTAATTATAAGGTATACTTTTGCAATGATATATATTATAAAAATAAATAAATAAATAATAAAATAGGCCATATGGTACCAGTATAGAATGTCCTTTTCAGCCTATTTACAGAAAAAAACTGGCCTCTTTCTTGCACTGAAAGTCTTGTATCTTGAGATCCGTTAAACTTGCGAGAACACTGGCTGGGAGCTGACTGCCCATTGTCCAACCTTTCCAGGACTCTCCCATCCATGCCTCGGATTTTGAATCTCCCACTTAACTATCCTTTAGACCCACGATGACATATTTTCCCCCCCGAGACCATCCATATATATACATACACATACACCCATATAGATATATACCAATATATACATAAATACATATATTTATATCTATTATATACCCCATACACATGCATACATCCAGAATTCCAGATACATACGCACGCATACTCACATATATACGTACACAAACTCATACACCTCTATTTCGCCCTTTCATTACCTCCGAGATCATTTAGCACATACAATAATATCCATACAGCCAAAAGAAACCGATTAAGCACAGACAGAGCAACAAAGCTAGTATTTATATCCCAAAATGCAAAATTCCAAGAAAGTGAAGTAAAACATGGTGCTACATTGGCTTCGTCAACATCCAAATCCGCAATAAGTACCAGTACCTGTGATATTGAAATTATATGCTCTAATCAATCTAGTGATAATGATTCTTCAATGGAAATAGAATCAGATAATGAAAGTTAAACAGCATTAGGTTAACACAAAGGTTAAAGAAAGATGAATATTTTTTTTTATTTTTCTATTTGGAATATATATATATATTAGTGTGGACCAAAATGGGGAGTAAATTATAAAGTTGAAGAAATCCTTGTTCCACATTAATGCCCTTGTTCCTTTGGACCAGATAGACATGTCAGCAAAATTTTGGTCAAATATGAGAATATTTAGGGGTCCCGAGATTTAATGACTTATAAAAATTTTCCAATGAATAGGCGCACTTAGAACATCAATGATCAACTCAACTCTTGAGTTGCAACTTATGAAAAAATTTCTTCTTATTTAAGAAATTTTTGGTGTTAATAGAGTACAAAAACAATGTTAAATCATTATTTCAGAGAAAATTATTAATAAGGAAAACAAAAATTTTGGATAAAATATATTATCCTTAATTGGTCAACTCTAAATTAAAGGCTTTGCCTAATTGGCTTGAACCTTTTAGTTATCCTTTTTATCTCCTAATTTAACTGGTTTATTTTACTATTTCAGAAATTTAATTTTTTAAACTAAAAATGGCTCCTCCTTCTAAAACTAAAGTTTGGCTCATTGGCCATTTAAATAAAGATATACTTTGTTGCCGCTTACCTACAAAACTGCAAGTTTTGCAAACATATTTCTTCCATCAAAAAGAGGAAAAATTGGGACGAAGAAGATCCATTAATCTTTGCTTAGATGAAGTGATGACCTACTGGGAGAAAGCCAGGATTCCCACAATGCGTAGAGACAGTGCCATCCGAAAGATTGACTCTTTAATAAGCTGTTATGATAAATTGATGAAAAACAGAAAAAGGCCTGAGGAAAAATGCCGTATTGAAGAAGCTATGTTTAAAGATGAAATTAAGGCTGAAATTCTTGATATTGGTCACTCTAATGCCCTTTTGATGATGTCAAATGAAGAAGACAAGCTTTTCTACTTAAGCCAGCAAGAATATCCTACACAAAGTAGCATGGGTACAGTAGACCAAATTCTTGCAAAAAGAGAGAAAAGAAAGCTTCATCGTGAAGAATTAGAGTGTGAAAGAGCCCTCAAAGAGCAGAAGCAATCTAAAAGATCATTCTTGCCTGCCAATAGAGATGATTTCACATCATCATCATCAACTAATGACGACAACCTTGAAATGAGTTTTCAAGGTCCCTCTGAAGAGCAATTTAAAAAGAAAATGTTGGCTCCTAAAAAGTCAAAGCCTATTGACAAAAATGTTGTAGCAGCCTATGATAGAATGAATCTTTCCAATCGAGATGCAGCTATGTCTTATGCTGTTGTTGCTCAGTCTTTGGGCCATAATTTGGAAAACATTACAGTGTCAAAATCTACTATGCTTCGAACTCGTCAAAAGTTACGCAAAGAAATAGCAACAGAATATCAAGAGCAAGCATTTTGTCCTGGAGAGCCTTTAGTTCTTCATTGGGATGGAAAAATGCTCCCAGAGATATCAGGTTAGTTTTTTTGTCTGATTAATTTAGCATATTTATATTTTATCTCTCGGGTGAAAAACTTAGTTGTGGGTCTGGTTTTCACACCTAGGCAATGTGTTATTATCTGGTTGGTTTTAATTAAACATTTTGATAGCTAAATTTCTATTTAATTAGGTTACATTTCACTGTCTGAAGCTAGTTTTCACAATCTACACCATTTTACCTTTAATTTAAAATAAGTCAAGTTTAATTTAAAATAAGTCAAGTTTAATTTAAAATAAGTCAAGTTTAATTTAAAATAAGTCAAGTTTAATTTAAAATAAGTCAAGTTTAATTTAAAATAATCAAGTTTAATTTAAAATTTAATTATATATATATAAATTATAATATATATAAATATATTAAATATAAAATAAAATATTAAATATATAATAAATATATAAAATAAAATATTAAAAATAAATATATATAAATTATATATAAATTATATATTTTAACTTTTTCTTGCAGGCGAAGGAAGAACGGAAAGGATTGCAGTGTTAGTCAGTGGGAATGGTGAAGAGAAATTGCTGGGAATTCCTAAAGTCACTGCTGGCACGGGTACGGAGATGGCTCGTGTTTGCATTTCTCTCCTGCAAGAACATATGACCCAGAGAATTATTGGGCTGTCATTTGACACAACAGCATCCAATACCAGAATCCATGCTGGAGCTTGCACTAAAATTGAACAAGAACTTGGAAAAGAGCTTTTATATTTAGCCTGCAGACACCATATTTATGAGATTGTCCTATCTCAAGTCTTCCGGACTTCTATGGGCCATTCCTCTGAACCTGATATTCCAATCTTCAAAAGATTCAAAACTCAATGGGATTTTATGGATCATTCTCAAATCACAACTGCTGTTGATTCCCAAAGCTGCAGAATAATTGAAAGAGTTCAAGATTTAAAAAATCAAACAGTCTTAATCATGAAGGAGGCACTCAACTCTAAACAGCCAAGAGATGATTATAAAGAATTTTTTCAACTTGTTCTCTTGTTTTTTGGAGAAGAAAGCATTTCTAATACTCCCTTGAAGAGACCTGGAGCGTACCATCATGCAAGATGGATGGCAAAAGGAATTTATGCATTTAAGCTTTTTCTTCTCCAAAATCAATTTAAGATGACTAAAAAAGAACTTGATGCAATAACAGAAATTTGTTTATTTGTTGCATTGGTATACGCAAAATCTTGGGCAAAAGCTTCTCAACCAGAGGAAGCCCCAAATGTTGATCTTAAATTTTTGCAAGATCTTGCAATAATGGAGGAAAATTCTTTGATATCAAGTGTTATCAAGCAAGCCCAAAATGCCATTAAACGACATCTGTGGTACCTCTCAGAAACACTTGTTGGATTAAGCTTCTTTGACAAAAGCATATCCCTTGAAGAAAAGGAGCAAATGCGAAATAATATCAAAATGCTCCAAGAAATAAGGGACTGAAACGTTTAGAAGCAAAGGTAACCCTAGCTTCTTTTAAAGAAAAAAGGATTTCTGATTTTGTTACTTCAAGGACAATCTCTTTTTGATGCTCTACATCTCAATTCTCTCTTCACTGAAAATTCTGCATCAACATGGGGAATAGATCCTGAGTACCAAAGAGGCTGTGCTAGAGTTCGTGCCCTTAGAGTGACAAATGACACAGCTGACTGAGCTGAGCGGGGTGTTGCATTGATTGAAAAATTTAATCAAGCAGTGACAACTAAAGAAGAGGACAAACAATACCTGCTCAAAACAGTTTAAGAATCGTAAAGAATTTCCAACAAAAAATAAAGCAGAACTTATGAAAATGAGGAAAAACTAATTTTTTCAGCATTAAAAGGAAAAGTGCAATTTTCTCGGGACCCCTAAAACTTGATGTAGAGGTTTCAAATTTTGTAATTTGATTAAGGTAAGCAAAAGGAATAACATTACTCATGTGGAACAAAGATTTTTAAACCTTCATTTTTTTGGTCCACACTAATATACAGTGCCCGCGAAAAGTATCCGATCACTCAAGAAAATACAATATTTTCCCTTGATATTCAGAGACACGTAATTCACTTTCTATTTGTTCTAGCGACATCTGGTAACTTTGAGGTTGCTCGCTGATATGAGAGCTATCCAACGCATTCTCAAATTAGTGTTCTGGTAGCCTTCGTTGCGGGTGGCTGTGTCTCAAATTTGTCAGATTTCACTGTTTGTGTAAATTTCTTGATATTTTTTTTTTTTTTTACAGAAAGTGGTGTAAATAAAATTTATATATAATGTGTGCTAAAAACACTTAAGAGTGATTGTCGAGGTGCTATTGTTGCTTTGCATGCATGTGGGAAATCACAGAGACAGATAGCTAAGGAATTAAACATATCCCAAAGTACCGTTAATTTATGGGTTTCACGGGCTAAAACAATGGTGGCCTAACCACGCCAGTCCCTAAAAAACGATCTGGCAGACCGAGAAAAACAAATTCGCGAACAGACAAACTTATGAAACGTTTAGTATTGAAAAACCCAACAATAACTGCGAAAGAAATAAAATTTAATATGAATAATTTGTTATCTGGTGTTTCTGAACGAACTATCCAGGAGCGGCTCCAAAAGAACTCGGATTACCATCTCGCCATGCTGCTAAGAAACCGTTCATTAATGAAAAAATGCGTAAAAAACGTGTCGCATTTTGTAAAAAATACATTCATTGGACTGTTGATGACTGGAAGGGTTTTATTTAGCGATGAGTCGACATTTTTGACATTCAGAAGTTGTCCAAAAAAGGTTCGCCGGCCTATTGGCTCAAATAGGATGGACCCTAAATACACCCTAAAGACAATGAAACACCCTCCAAGTGTGATGGTTTGGGGTTGTTTCGGTTACTATGGGCGTGGAAACTTATATTTTCTTCCGAAGAACACAACTATGAATGGTGCACGGTATTTAGCAATGCTACAGGATAAACTTCCAATGGCAATGGCAATCCAAAGGACAAAAACATACATGCATGATGGTGCACCATGTCACAGGGCCAAAATAGTGACAAAATGGATTACTGACAATAAATTTGATATTTTGGATTGGCCTGGTAATAGTCCAGATCTCAATCCGATAGAAAATCTGTGGCTAATAATAAAAAATAAGGTTGAATGCCACGACACTGGCTCAGTCGAAAAATTACAAGAGGCCATCAAAAAGGTATGGTGCAAGGAAATATCAGTGGAAGTTTGTCAAAACTTGATTAAATCCATGCCAAAACGTCTAGAACAAGTCATCCAAACCAAAGGACAGATGACAAAATACTAATATAAGGTTAGTATACATTTAAACATTGTTTTTTATGTAAAAAATACAAATTTCAAGGGTGATCGGATACTTTTCGCGGGCACTGTATATATATATATATATATATATATGTTAAACACAGACCGTGCATGGAACAAGGAACTCTTCTGGGAAAATTAAATCCACTATAGTCCGAATAAGTAATGGTAAATGACAAATACCATAGTTTTTTTCCTTTTTCATGATTTTAGCCCGACGTGGGCAACGGGTCTCTCACAAAGAGATCCCTAAATATATCTGGATATATACTGGTACTCTTGCCAATCAAATATATATACTGTTTGAAAGAAAGAATGTTTTATGTTCTAGTTAAAAAATATATATACATATAAAAAATGAGGGTTGTGTTTTTCCTTTCTATTATATACTTATTGCGTGATTCAGTTTTTCTAAAAGATGACTATATATACTAGGTATAACCATATAAGCATGGTAGTATAGTAAATTGTAGGTAATACAGTGGACCCCCAATTTGAGTACATAATCCATTCCAGCATGGCGTACTCAATTCGAAATGTACTCAAATCGAACTTAATAACCTATGGGAATTAATTAATTCGTTCCAAAACCCAAAAATTTCACCCCACCCCTACTTTTTCTATAGAAATTGGCCTACGAAATTTAGCCATCACTATAACAGTACACTGTCACAATATAAAATACAGTATCAAAGTCACTGCATGTACGAATCACCAAATTTATGCTATATTTTCACTATTTTATGCTGTAATCAACAGAAACTAACATAAACACTAAGTACAAAGTCAGAAAACAAAATGTACGAAATTCTAACAGAAATCCCTAAGAACACCTGTACTATTCAAAACATTAGACCCCGAATGTTCCCGCAATGAACGCTCTAGACAAACTGAAACGCGTTCGGCATCGCCGGCTGGCGTACTCAAATCGAGTTTTCTACTAAAGTCGAGTCAATAGGAGCCTGTGGACGAGCGTACTCAAATCGGGGGTCCACTGTACTAATATACTTATTAGATTAAAGGAAGAAAAATATGGAATAAGTTTAAAACAATAAAAAAACAAAAAACAGACTATCTTCGTTTTAAACAAAAAAAATGACAAAAAAAAACAAAAAAAACAACAATAAAAAAATGACTCACATCACTAGAAGCTGGACACAGTTTATCAGTTTGAAGAAAGGGAAAAACAGAAGACCAGCCTCACAGATACAGAAGGAGAATGACTGAGGCAGAAATGTCCAACTTGTTTGACAGCCACCTCTGATGCCCTCACAATAATGACAAATCAAGAAGACCGAGAATTCCTAATTGCTCAACGGGAACCAGGCTGTAGAGGAACAATGGGACCAATTGATGCCAAGCAAGCTACAAAAGAGAACCGATCTCTGAAGAGGAAGATAATGGAGAAGTGAATGAGAGAAGGAAGACACAGCATCCTCAAACACAGTACAATTGGAGTCATCTTCCACCAGCAGCACAGATGAATCTGGAAATGAAGAGGAAGGTTCTGCTGTTACTGTTGAAGGAGCCAGCCTTTCAAAATGTCTCAGAGCCAAAAAGAACATAATATCCCCATCACTGTCTATGGCTCTTGACAGGACAAAGCTGTCAGACAGGGCTGCTACTTATGTTCTAACAGAAACAGTACGCTCAATTCATCAAAATCCTGAAGAATTCAACATCAACCACTCCTCCAGCCAATGCCTGCATCAGAATCACCAGAAATTGCTCACAGAAACCCTGAAGGCCGAGTTTCAAGCTGATGTGCCTTTGATTGTCCACTGGGATGGAAAACTTCTCAGGGACTTGACAACCAAGGAACATATTGACTGCCTACCAATTATTGTTACTGGCAAGGGGGTCTCCCAACTGCTGGAAGTTGCCAAGTTAGCAAATGGGACAGGATCAGAACAAGCCAAAGCTGTAATAGCAGCTCTTAATGAATGGGGTTTGAAGGAGAAGGTTATAGGATTGTCATTTGACACTACAGCTGCTAATACTGGGCGAAAGTTAGGTGCATGTGTTCTCATAGAACAGGAGCTGCAGAAGGATCTTTTGTATCTGGCATGCCACCACCATATCTTGGAGCTTCTTGCTGAGACAGCTTTTACCATACTCATGAGTACTACCAAAGGACCAGATGTTTTGATTTTTAAGAGGTTTCAAGATCAGTGGGAGTTTATTGACAGAAATTCATATGCAACTGCAGCTGATGATAAGGAGATAGCTGATCTCATCAATGACCCAGAGCTAGTGGCTTGGGCTGAAAAGTCACTGACAGAGCAAAAGGACCTTCATGATGAGTACTAGGAATTCAGAGAGCTCTCATTGATCTTCATGGGAGTCACTCCTCCATGGGGCATCCACTTTATGGCACCTGGTCCCATGCACCGTCCTAGGTGGATGTCCAAGGTAATATACTTGCTCAAGATCTGGCTTTTTCATCATCAGTTTAAACTGACAGACAGGGAGAAGAATGGTCTTCAGCAGATGTGTGTCTTTGCAGTTAAGATCTACCTCAAGGCATGGATTGAAGCTCCTCTGTCTGCATCAGCACCAAACAATGACCTGAATCTTCTGGAGGCTCTCCCTGCCTATGCCACTGTCAACACTGCTGTATCAAAAGCTGTTCTAGCCAAGTTCTCATCACACCTCTGGTACCTGTCAGAGGAGCTGGTGGCCCTTGCCTTTTTTGATCCATCTGTGTCCTCTTCTACAAAGAAACTTATGGCAAGGGCAACAAGGGAATGTGAAGGAACAGAAGATGCTCCTAAGTGACAGACAGTCAATCCAGCAGCTATTGAGCAGCTTCAGCTTTCTGATTTTGTGACTAGAGGGTCTCTATCCTTCTTTGAAAAGCTTCATCTGTCCACTGACTTCCTAGACCAGGATCCAGACACTTGGCCAGCTAGAGAGGATTATAGGGAGGCTCTCAAGGTTGTCAACAGCCTCACTGTCACAAATGATCATGCAGTGTGTGGAGTTGCTCTCATTGAAGAGTACAATCATCTCCTGACACAGGATGAACAGCAAACCCAGTATCTGCTTCAAGTTGTGACAGAACATCGCAGGAGGTTTCCTGATTCCAGGAAATCAACACTTATCAGGCAACAATGAGTGGCTGGCAACCATGATACCCCCGCCTTTGAGCGGCTAATACTCCCTTTTTAAGGAGGGGGACCCGAGTGCTTGCGTTTTTAGGCCACCAGAAGTTCTCCTGTTTATTATTATGAAAGTATCCTGAATCGTGATATTTATCAAAACTTTAAGGTCACTGTGCAACCCCTAAAACTTGATTTATTCAAAAAATATTTCACATGCAGAAGTTTTACCTCAATACCAAAAAAATTAAAGGTTAGGAGTAAAGCAATTCAAAAATAATTTTGCCCTTATGTAGCTAAGAACCACCCTAGTACACACTAGTCTTGCATATTTATACTAGTAAGTTAAAGAATTTCCTTGGGTCATTATTGCTATTTCTAGTTAGATTTATTTCACTATGCCTTTTGCTCTTCCTAATCAAACTATTTAGCTTATTTCTAAATTGCCTATAATTATCCAAATCCAAAATACTATCACTACCTTTAAATTCCCTGAATGCCCTTTTTTATTTTTAATCATTTTAGCTATTGGTAAATATTGGATTTTACTCCCAATCTGGTTTTATGAGATATCAAACATATAGGATAAGTTCATGTTACAAGATCTCATAAATGACACATTACCACAGGAAATGTGCAAAACACCTCAAAATTAACCAGAGAAGTTTGCTCTCATCATTTTTGTTTAAACTAACAAAAATATCACGACAACGTAACCAATCATCAAGGGTGTACAGTTGACCTAACTGGGCATTCAATTAATCTAACAGGTTAATATTGGTTATTTCACCTAAATATCTTCTGATCTTTTCATATTAGACACACACTGTCACATTTCGGGCAAGTTAAGGATGAGAGTATAATGCCATAATTGATAAAAACATCCAATGCTTTGTCTTCATCTAGGGCACATGACGAATCAAGTCCTCAAAGTCGAAATCACATGAATAGCACATCATAATTCTATTGCAACCACCACCAAACAATCCAATTAGAAAAAAAAATAGCCAGAACAGAACACAATAAACTAATTAAGTCACCAGAGTAGCGAAAAAATAGCCAAATCAGAAAAAATATTTTAGGAAAAAGTACATTATAGCCAAAACAGGAAATATATTTTATTAAAAAAAGTATATTTGAACAAATTTGCCCGAGATATATATATATTTTTTTTACTCAGTTTTTAATGGCAATTCAATATATAGTACTTGTTCAACTGCTTGTGACTGGGAGTAAAATCCAATATTAACCCAGAAAAAATATTTTATGAAAAAAAGTACATTTGGGGTAATTCCATGCCAGTTCAATGGCGAAAAAACGTGACCATCACCGATTTTTTTGAAAATTGGCACACTTATAGATCTCAGAAAAAGAGAATGATGCTCGTTTCAATACTCTAGGTCATATGGTTCTGGAGATATGGCCCTTCGAATTTTGTAAAAAAAGGTCAATTTCCAAGGTCATACCATATTTCAACATGAAATATCTTGGCTCCTATTGCACTTACAGAGACCATTTAAATACTATTTTAAAGCTTTTAAACAGATCTACAACTTTTCTATTCATATTTTACCTCGGTAATAAAAAAAAAGTTGATCTTATTTCTGACCTTTGACCTTGTTAAGGTCATTCGATGTCACAACCAATTTTTTTCTCCTTTCACCCAATTTTGGGTACACATGTCTACCTTAACCTAAAACAAGATTTTTAGTGTTGATTAAGTTAGTATAGACGCTACAGCCATTTCAGTGGACCATACCCATCTCCATTTTGACCAAGTACCTTTTTCCACCAAACTTTGAAGCACCGTATCTTCGGAATTGTTTGAGTTAGAGTGTTGAGAAAAATACCATTAGATTTTTCTTACTGAGATATATAATGTCTGCACGATAACCGGGCATTCAATTAACCTAACCAAGCATCAGGGCTGTGGAGTCGGAGAGTCGGAGTCAGAAGCAATTTTGGTGGTGCTGGAGTCGGAGTCAGTAAAAATGTACCGACTCCGACCTCAATATAAATTTTAATAAAATATGTTTTTGTGTGAGATATCACTGGCAGCTATGGTGGTTAAACCACTTAAATAATAAACACAATGTTTTCCATTTCAGACACTAATGCCATTAATTCATTTTTTCTTTTCAGATAATATTTTTTATTTTTAATGCTTATTTAATTTCGAGTTCTTTCTAAATTTCATAAGTTTTTAACTTTCAAGTCTAAAACCCCTTTCACAATGGCAGACACACTTCCAACAAAGTCTGCAGTTTTTGAATATTTTACAATAACCACAGATGGGAAACATTTCGTGTGTCAGTGTATGATAGATGATGATGATGATGGTGAAAAATTATGTGAAGCAAAAATCAGTGGTTTTACTGGCTCTGATAAAAATGCACCAACCAGAGCATCAAATTTGAAGACACATTTGCAGTGTTTCCATCCCAAAATTTTAGAAGTTGTCATTGAGAAAGATAGTAATAAAAACCTTCCAACTACTTCAAAGTTAACAAAAGATCAGAAATCTACTGAATGACAAGCACCACTTACAAGATTCTTTACTACAGACAAAGTTACCGTAACAATGACCACAGATGATGATGCTTCACGTGGTGGTGATGAAATGCCTCTTGTGTAATTATCATCATAGCAGATTTAGAATTAATATACCTTCGGAGTCGGATAGACAAAAAATTGAGGAGTCGGAGTCGGTTTTTTATGTGCCGACTCCACAGCCCTGCCAGGCATTCAATTAACCTAACCAGGCATTCAATTAACCTAACCAGGCATTCAATTAACCTAACCAGGCATTCAATTAACCTAACCAGGCATTCAATTAACCTAACAGGTTAATATTGGTTATTTCACCTAAATATCTTCTGATCTTTTCATATTAGGCACTCATTGAATGTCCAGTTAGGTCAATTGAATGCCCAGTTAGGTCAATTGAATGCCCTTGATGATTGGTTAGGTTAAGTTATGATATTTTCATTAGTTTAAACAAAAATGACGAGAGCAAAAATACATAATAAACAGTTTGGTAGTCCCGATAATACCTAAGTACCTATTTTTTAAGTCAGTTTTTAATGGCAATTCAATATATAGTACTTGTTCAACTGCTTGTGACTGGGAGTAAAATCCAATATTAACCTAGCTATTTCCCTATTCATCAGAAAGGTTTCCTAATCTTGTTATTCCTAACACCTACAATCCTACATTATACATCCTCTAAAATTTCTTTGTTTCAGGTTTGGACAATTTAGATAATATAGTACCCATTTACAAAAACTAGTAAGGAGGTAGGAAATTATAGGCCTATTAGTTTAACATCATTGGTAAGAAAGATACTAGAAAGGGTAAAACTTTACAAGACACTTGCATCGCCATAAAACATGCTACAGTAATGAAACATATCAATCGATAGAGCAGAAAAAATGGTGCAAGCAGCTATGTATCATTTTGAAAATATTAGAAAATAACAAAATTGTGATACTTTGAAGCAAATGTCATTTTTAGCAACATTTAGCAACAGTTTGATATATATCTAGCAATATCTGCCAATATTTTTAGCAATTATTGGTACAGAGGAACCTTGCTTAACGAGCATAATTCGTTCCCGAATTGTGCTCGTTATGCAAAATGCTCGTTAAGCAAGGCAATTTTTTCCATAGGAATCAATGTAAAATATGATAATGCATTCCATGCTTAAAAAATACTTAAAATAATATTTATAATGATATTTAAAGGCGTTTTTTAAATTATTATTGCATGAAATGAAAAGATTATTAATAAAAATTAACCCAAAAGAGAATGTAAATAATTAGTAAATGGTGAAATTTATAAATAACTTACGAAGAGAGAAGGTGCTCCTGACGCACGCAAAGGAAATGAAGAGACAGGGGAGGAGGAGAATCATCTTCATTCAATGCAATAACATTCTCGACGAGCTCACAGTCACTAGCTTTAAATTTTTTAGAGGCACTTTCACTTTCTTTTGGATCCTTTTTCACGAGGAAACTGTCTAGAGACATTTGTTTTTGTCTACGCTTTAAATTTTGACGAAATATTTTGCTCGTTAAGCAAAGTGTCGCTCGTTATGCAAGGTAATTTTCCCCCATTCTTTTGGCTCGTTATACGAATTTCTCGTTATACAAGGCACTCGTTAAGCAAGGTTCCACTGTATATCTAGCGACATTTGGCAACCTGTTAGTTGCCACACCATTCGATTAGCTACTCCATTAGGTCAGATCTGGTCAATTTGTATTTTGTTGTTGAGGCATGAAGATGGATTGTCATGCCATGTCAGTTACTGTGTTTTTTGATAAGTTTCGCTCTAAGGATAAGGAGCTATTTAAATTTTGTGTTGAACATAAGTTACTATTGAGTGAATGCTACAGTAACAAAACATATATTAATTGATAGAGCAGAAAAAATGGTGCAAGCAACTATGTATTATTTTGAAAATATTAGAAAATAATAAAATTATGATACTATGAAGATGTTACTAGGCCTATCATAGGTTACACCATTTGGATCTTTTCCATTTCATGTACTGTTTCCAATTTTGTTGAAAAAAAGACATTTAATGTAGGTCAACTGTATGCCTCTGATGATTGGTTAAGTTGTGATATTTTCATTAGTTTCAATAAAAATATCATAATTTAACCTAACCAATCATCAAGGGTGTACAGCTGACCTAACCGGCATTCAGTTGACCTAAGCGCCGGTAGGCCGGGCTGAAACTATAATTTTTGTTTGATTTTAATTTATCAGTGTGACTAACAGTTGGCTTTTGATATAAAAATAAGATTCCTGAAAAAATAATTGGTGGCCACCAACGTGTGTCCGGCCACCCCCGTTTTTGTAAAAACATCTAATGCTGCACTAGCAAAATCAGGAAAATGGCAATATCTCTTCTTCTGAACATGCTAGAGAGATGGTTTGCATACCAAAAGATGCAGAATTTGATTTAGAACAAATTATTAAGTGTGGTATTTTTTCATAAAACCTTTAGTTTTTTGAGTTATTTTAGAAAAACTAATTTTTGGGGCCCATAGACCCCCTTTCAACTGAATGTCAACACAATAAAACATTCTCAAGCTGCAAATTGACATGTATTAGTAGTTTTCAATCAGCAATCAAAATCAATCAAAATCAGCCATTTTAAATTCATTGAAAATGCTTTTTGACATTCCAAAACGCCAAACATTAAATTATACAATTAACAAATTGTCATTTTGTCATATTTTAGCATGATAAATAATAATCTAGAACTTAAAATATTTTTTAGACACAAAATCTTTCATTAATTTACATGATCTAATTTTGTTTCTAATAAGACCATTTCTATGCTCATGACCTACAACAGCCAAGGATGCTTCAGTGACAAGCTTGATGTGCCTTTCAACATTCTGACTGTGGCACTCGTGATCCAGTTTCAATGCGGTATTAATGATATCACGCAGTTCATCATTACTGAATTCTTTTAATACAGGTGGAACAGTTTCCCATTGGGACATATTAATTAATAATTTACAACTTGAAATTCAATCAACAGACCTACCTCATAAAACTGGTAATCAGATTCAGTCATTTTTAGTAAGTGCTTTTTCTCTGTATCTGCCAACAGTTTGTGATCATGTTGATATATGTCAAATAAAACGTTTACAGTTTTCAGAAAATCATCCAGATCTTGATGATATTTAGGTCCTCTTTTCTTTTTGTCATACTTCAGAAGGCGGTTGAATTCCTTTATTTGGGTTTTCAGTCGGCTCTGTATGGCATTTACTGATATTGGATAAACATTATATGTAACCCACAATTTATGCAATTCCTCAGAAGTAGCTCTCAGTACAGCATCTGTTTTATAGTCTCCGAAACACAAACACCTTTCAATAACTTGCTTCAACGTAGGCAATTTCCCTAAAGGAAACTGTTCTGCTGGCATAAAACGTACATCACCAAGTACTTTAGCAACTGTTTTCCTTGTAGAAGTCATACTTTATATTGCAAATGTTGAATTCAATGACAAATTGCAGTTGGAAACTTATAACAAAGGCACCTGAAAAAAAAAACAAGTTTTCAATTTATTACATTTAACCCCTTAATGGGCCAACCCGGAAATATCTGGAAATATATTGTGTTTTTTCAGATCATCACATTTTAACACGTGGAAAAAAAAAAATTTTTTGCCATCTGATTTTGGATGGAATCGGATATATTCGTGTATTGTATGGTATTTTTGTGCATGTACGTAAATATCCGGGACATCTTACACCTGGCAGCGCCATTCACCGTACAAAACTGGACAACACCTACGTAGTTATTTAGTTCAGAAGAGGGAGTTCAAAGAGGGAAAGTTATGGCAATGACATGGAAAGACAAAGAGGATGTATATTTGTTATCTACTTGTCATAATCCATCTCAACAAGTTGTCACAACTAGAGGAGGACCAAAAAAGAGATCAAAAGTAGTTTGCGACTACAACTTTACAATAGGAGGAGTTGATATAGTGGATCAACATTTGGCTGACTATCCTTTGCCCAGGAAACATGGCAAGAAATATTATAAGAAGGTTTTCTTTCATCTAATGGATCTTGCTCTTTGGAACTCTTACCAACTGTATAAAGCAACTGCCAACGAACCAGCAGCCACTAAGAAACACCTAAAATACAGGATGGAAATTGTAAATGACATCATTGAAAAGTACCATCCAGAAATTCCTGCCACAAGACCTGGAAGACCCTCAACTTCCCCTCACCCAATTCGCTTTGCACCAGGCCATTTCCCAATGGAAATACCTCCAACCGAAAAGAAGAGAAATCCTTCAAGACAGTGCTGTGTGTGTTCCAAGAAGCGTGATAGAAATGGGAAAAAAATTCGCAAGGAGAGTCAATATATGTGTGAAGTATGCAAAGTCTCCCTATGTATAACTCCATGCTTCAAATCTTACCATACAAAGTAACTAAAGTAAAGTAAATTTCCATTTTTTGCTGTCTTATATATTCATTTTTTCAATCTAAAGCAGTATATTATTGAAAATAATTTTTAAATATTAATTTTAGTAACTTTTTTCAATGCACGTGTTAACACGGCTCAGTCCAGAAGGGCAAATAAAGGTTCATTTTTTTTTGTCAAAAAATTTTAAAAAGTAAAAAAACTTAGATTTTTATTATTCCTATATTGCATACTCTTAATTAAAAAAATAAAAAATATGCCCCAGAATGAAACGCTTAGTGAAAAAAAATTGATCCATTAAGGGGTTAAAAAAAGTTCATGAAGTAGCCCCACCCTCTATTCTTTAATCAAGCATAATGGATGCAAGATAACAAGGAAAAGTCATATGTGATCACTATGTCCATGTCAACATCCTTTTAGGGCAATGTTAGTAATCAAAAAGCCAAATCATGCTTATTTTAGAATTTCTTTTGTCACTAAGGTCCGTCGAAAGGGGGTCTATGGGCCCCAAAAATTAGTTTTTCTAAAATAACTCAAAAACTAAAGGTTTTATGAAAAAATACCACTCTTAATAATTTGTTCTAAATCAAATTCTGCATCCTTTGGTATGCAAACCATCTCTCTAGCATGTTCAGAAGAAGAGATATTGCTATTTTCCTGATTTTGCTAGTGCAGCATTAGATGTTTTTACAAAAATGGGGGTGGCCAGACATACGTTGGTGGCCACCAATTATTTTTTTTCAGGAATCTTATTTTTATATCAAAAGCCAACTGTTAATGACTCTAATTAATTCTATCTTGAATTTCAGCCCAGCCTACGTAAGCGGCCATTCAATTAACCTATATTAAATATCTTATTTTCAACAAAATCAGAAACAGTACATGAAACAGAAAAGATCCAAATGGTGTAAGCTATGATAGGCCTAGTAACATCTTCATAGTGTCATAACGTTGTTATTTTCAAAATGATACATAGCTGCTTGCACCATTTTTTCTGCTCTATCGATTGATATATGTTTCGTTACTGTAGCATGTTTCATGGCAATGCGGGTGTCTTGTAAAGTTTTACCCTAGAAAGAATTATAAAGAATAAAAATGAAGATCATTTGGAAAACAGACTTATAGACTTGCTCTACAAAAATACCTGGCTACAGTTCCGTATTGCCCCCCCCCACAGTTTTTTATTAAAAAATAGTTTCGTATATATATTTTATTAAAAAATTGGTGCTTTTTGTTAGTAAAAAACAACCATGGTTTTCTACTTCTGATAAAAATATTCAATACGGTGAGAAAATATTGGTTTGTAATAAATTAAAAAAAAGTGCACTTAACTTTTTTATCCTTTACATTAGTCCTTATGGCTCCAGCTACCCAGACAAGGTGGGCACATATTATTACATTATTATTTGTATAACTTAGGTCTCAGGGGTACAGGGGTGGAGCCCCTGTAAAGATCACGCATCACAAATTGATCGGTATAGAGTTTTATATGGGTTTTTGGTTAATATGAGTTTTATCGTACTCAGAATATCAAAAGCAAATATAATTATAAAATATTAAAGCATAATTTTCTCATCATTTTCATATAAGTCACTATGCTCGCAGATGCATCCTTACTAAATTATGTAGATTTGAATATTATGACATTTTTGCGATATTTTTTCCCCACCCTCCCAATATTTGCCTGGTGACATCATGAAAATATGATATATGAGCTAGGCTTGGGCTATTTTTTTGCTACTCTGCGACTTAATTAGTTGGATGTTAACAGGTTAGGCCAACTGAATGCCCTTGATGATTGGTTAGGTTAAGTAATGATATTTTCGTTAGTTTTAGGCATTTTATGTTACTATTTCCACTTACGTTAGTTTTAGGGTTAGGTTAGTTAAGGTTAGGTTAATAACAAAACATTTTTCTAGTAATATTTGATGTGTTTTGCTTATATTTTGACCTCCATTTCCCTTGAAAATGAGCCAAACTTCAAAGTACTATAACTTTGTTAGATCTCATTTCCGATGGAAATGGAGGTCAGATTTGAACAAATCACATCAAATACTACTAGAAAAATGTATTTTGGTGTGTAAAATGACTGAGTTACTCAATACACATAATTACTGGGTTTTTTATAATCAACAATTTGGACCGTTTTGAATTTTTAATATTTTGTAACAAAATAATTTATAATCCTAATGTTCAATAAAATCATATGTTGCATTTTATTTTGAATTTTTAATAGACTATCAAAATAATTGGTAAATTTATAATATTACACCCGTCTCCCTTTAGAGGTGAAATTTATGTTTTTCCTATGGTTTTTGATGTGTTTTGAACGAATCTGACCTTCAAAGCCGTCGGAAATGACTCGTTTTTGAGATAACCCCCCTCCCCCCAGCCAGCAATAAAAAATGAGTCATTTCCGATGGTTTTGAAGGTCAGATTCGTTCAAAACATCAAAAACCATAGGAAAAACATAAATTTCACCTTCAAAATTGACCTGACCTAACCTATCATAACCTATCTACAACGCCACAGTTTCTGGTCTTGACGATATATACACTCCGTTTTACAATGTGGACACTTCACTACTGTCGGTAGAACACTGTGAGCACGCAGAAACAACACTTTTTTCTAAATTTTCATAGAAAGTGACAATACAGCGGTAATAATTGAACGAACACATGTCACACGAAGCCATTCCAGTAGCAAACTAATTCGAAATAGATGGAGCGCAGTGATTGGGCAGACATGTGAAGGCAACACAAATGAACACACAAACGAACGTACGAACACACCAAAAAAGTTTATATCTCGAAAACGAAGCATTTGTGACGGAAATGCTATAGAAGAAAAGTGTCTTAGAATTAAAAAATCTACCTAATGAATATATGGTAATTTTTTACTATCACTCCGGTCTCTTCAATTCCTATAATTTATACATCAATGGATTCGTTATTACACCAGGAATGCGATTTGGATAGTCTCAAGTGAGGGAACTGGCCCAAAACTAAGTTAGGACAGGAAGTTTGTTTTGGGGTATAAGTGTGAAAAAATACCCTAAAATGCGGGTAATTCCTTCAGTAGAGACTATCTAGGGCGCATTCACGATGTAAAAACGAATCCATTGATATATAAATTATGGAAATTGTAGAAACAGCCAACATGAGTGACCTAAAAGGTATATATATACATTTATATATATGTAGTAAAACGAACACTATATATTCACTGTATATATTATATATACCGTAAAACTATACTAACCTAACCTAACCTAACCTAACCTAACCTACCTAACCTAACCTAATTTTAGGTACTACTCTTACCTGTATACTTATTACCACAAACAATACCTTCCTTATTTTTCTTAGGGCATATAAATTATTTTAGCAATACACCGTGTTCTACATAAAAATTAAATTCAGCCTCTTCATCATCAAAAAATTTGCATGAAGTTAAACACAGTGAATAATTACAACCATCGCAAACCGACGCCACCATGACACTAAAATGTTATGAGTTCAGGTCAAACCACCCAATTTTGTTAGTGGTACCTTCCTAACCTTTCTGGGATCAGTCATTTTATCACTCACAAAACATGATCCGCGATTTTATCGCTCAAAAAAATAATTTCTTAACATTAATTTTATAGCTTTAATCGGCATTTGCCTTCATATTGTACTTAATAAAAGTTGTTTAAAAAAATATAAAGAGTCTTATGGTAAACTTTATTTTCAGTTTCCAGAGACCGGACTGATAGTAAAAAATTACCGAATATATAATAATTGCTGGATGTTAGATGGGTGTAATACTATAATAATACCAAATAATTTATAATCCTAATGTTCAATAAAATCATATTTTGCATGGGGAGCAATACGGAAATGGCCCCAAATACCGTACTTTTTCAGTCATAGAGTAGGTAGTAGATTTTTGAAATGACTTGCCATGTGATGTGGTAAACAGTAGCTTTGGTAAATTTTAAGAAGAATTTGGGCACTTTCATAAATGAAAAAGATAGTTTGTAGATTGTGAATTCTGTGTTCTTGGCTTCATTTATGTAAGCTACTTTGGTGGTAGGGGATTGTTGTATGTTTGTTAGCTGACTGGGGCTTGACATTTTGCAAAAAAAAATTTTTATTATTATAAAATATAGCTCATTGACTTGGATAACCTCGATAGGTAGGCCCCAGCAGCTTCATACTTTCCAAATGTAATGTAAAAACTATTATAATTTCAGTCCTTGAACTCGAACCTCATGGCTGGAGAATTTGTGGCAGACCTTTTCTTATGCCGTGAAATGAAGTTACTCAGGAGAGATTGGGCCTTCAGAAATTAAAATTTCCAGTAGGTTCTTAGACTATGTTCTCTTATCATCTGGTCACTAAGGGGCCCTAATAGGTTTGGCGAGACGGTTTACCATCGCCTAATACTACTGAATATGCCCCAACTTAAAACTCTTGCCTCCCACTTTAATAAATACGGGCTACTTACTTTGAAACTCATTTGGATAAATTGATTCCAACGCTTCAATTTCGTTACTCTGCTCCTCTTGGTAGTCAGTCATTATGATCCTTGCTTTAAAGTACCTTCTAACTTCTAGAGATTAACCTATTTTTATTAATAACGTTTACACCTATCTGGTGAAAAAATCAATACAATAAAAACTAAATAAAAAGTTAATTTGGCTCTTATAAATTAAATTTTCCACACACTTCGGCATCTTCAAAACATTGCTTTCGTGCTTCAGCAAGATTCCCATGTTGTTACGATTATTATTGTATTTTCGTCCGAATTATCGTGCATCCTATTTGTAAATTCCTGAACTAATAAATTTTATATTATTTACCATTTCTTCTTATATAAATAAGGTATTCTGCCTTTTATTTTATGAAAATATGAAGACACGTTGGAGTATTTCCATTATTTAATGAAAAGAACAATATCCACCATACGAAATAATAATGTTCATTAAAAAGGAAAATCTACTCTTCAGAAAATCACTCTTTAGAGTGAAACATGGTACTGACATGTGTATGGATATGCTAAAGGAAGCCGTCCTAAAGTACAAGATGTCAAACAGCAATGTATATTCCTGTTTTTTGGATGCATCAAAAGCATTTGATAGAGTTAACCATCACAAACTTTTCAAGAAACTCTTGTGTCGAGGGGTACCTAAATATATACTTAGGATATCACTGTATCACCAGGTTTTAAGGTGACTAATGGTGTTAGGCAAGGAGGTATATTATCACCCTATCTTTTCTGCATATACATGGATAACCTTACCAATGAACTAAAAACTGCACGTACTGGCTGTGTCATTGGAAAGGAAAAAATTAATCATTTAATATATGCTGATGACCTTGTTTTTCTGTCACCCTCTCCCCATGGGCTGAGAGTACTATTAGAGATATGTGAACAATATGGTATAGAAAATAACATCACCTATGGAAAAACTATACGCACTCACAACATGGTATCATATGTGGTACATTTATTTCATAATTAAATATAAATTAAATTAATTGAATTAAATATCTATACAAAAATGCCTCGGGATTGGCGACATAGCCTATTCGGAATGAAATAATTGCCATACGTACAAAGAACCTGTATGTATGAATCAGCCTCACATAGCAACAAGAAAACTCAATTTATTGTTTAGTATACCACAAAGTAGTAGACCAAACAAAATTTTGCTAGATCGGCAAATAATAATGAAAATACAAGCGAACCAAGGAACGGCTCTCAGGGCTGTTTATGTTACAGCGAAGCTTTAAACAGGGAGGATGTCTTTGCCCCCCCTAAAGTTCTGAGTGAATTCCTTATAATATAAAACCTAGTGACTATAAAAGGATAGGCCTATTCCTTCAGGGGTTTATATAGTGACTGCCTATATTAATTACCTTAAGTAAATTCGCCGCGTAACTCCATCGTGGCGGCCCTACACCGAAAATGATCGTAACGCCCTACATCGAAGCAAACAAAGACCCAGCAAAAATAAGGTGAGGCAATTTCATTTTCATTAACATAAGGCTTCCCAAATCCCGGCGCTGAAATTACCGTAATCACTTAAATATAAAAAGGTCCTTTTAACAACCTACATATTTATAACTCTCTAACGAAAAAACAAAGGGCTTTTGTCGGTAACCCTCCACTGAAGTCTGCTGGAAATTTCCAACGGATGAGGGCACAGGCAATCAACCCATAGCCCTTTATAGTTTTTTCATATGGTGGCCCTGTGTATGGGGAACTAACCCCTCTACAATTTACACTGACACGCAGTGGCTAGGCTTAGCTCATTAGGCCTAACCCCAATTTCAACCGTAACCCCACTATAGTTTTTTCATATGGTGGCCTAAAACTGGGAACCGATCCCTTTACCTTTACACTAACCGAAAACAAAGGCTTGTTCATTTAACAGGCATAACTTATTTTAGGTCCTAAAAAATAGGCCCGCAACATTAAGCCTATTTAATAGGTCCTACTCTTCAAACTCAAAACTAAGCCTTGTTAATTTAACAGGCTTAACTCATTTGAGGTCCTATAAAATAATAGGCCCAAACATAAGCCTACTTGGTAGGCCCAACAAATAGGCCTATTTAGTAGGCCGACCTAACTTTACCTTACATAATAGGCCTACCTCTTAAAGTAGGCCTTACTCTTTACACTCAAGGCCTATCCTAACTAAAAACACTAAATTTATAATTGAACCTGTGGTGTAGGTTATAAAATTTATTTCAGCAATTTAACTTACTCATAAGACTCATTAACATCACAAAATTCGACTCAGACCTGTAACATCACAAAATTCGACTAAAACCTGTAACATCACAAAATTCGACTCAGACCTGTAACATCACAAAATTCGACTAAAACCTGTAACATTAAAAAGACCTAAAGCAATTGCACAAATTCGAACCTACACCCACCTAACACCTATTAGTGACCCTATTCCAATTCCTATTTGACATATAGGCCCAACCTATTCCAAGTCCTATTTGACATATAGGCCCAACATATTCCAAGTCCTATTTGACATATAGGCCCAACCTATTCTAAGTCCTATTTGACATATAGGCATAAAACAGACAAGGCTTGATATAAGGGTCTCAAATGCAACGTTTGAGGATATTTACTCAGCCAAATTGATTAACCTAATCCAAAACCCAAAAATAAAACCCTATAACAAAATACACATTTACACACATACGTACGGTACAGTATATAAATATATACATACGACTTCAAACATCCAATTCTTCTTTTAAAAGAAGAAACACAACAGATTTCATTAACAGACACAAACATTCCTCGCAAACAGATTGGATTCCTTCAAAACCCCAAACGTTCCAGACCTACCTGTAGGATACACAACATTTACTCATTCATAACTACGGGTATTAATTTCATTGGAGTGGTGAATCCAAGTTTTGAAGACCAACTGGATTCGGAGGAATGATACACACACACACACACACACACACACACACACTACTCTTTCATGTGTCTCAAACACAACAACCTGTCTAAACATAACCAAGGATCGGAGAGTAAAAGCTTTTAATGCTGCGCTCTGATTCTGTGCACATAATTTTGTGCCAAAAATTATATGGTTAGACAGTGACACGTACAAACAAACTACTCTACTCCAAAGGGCCTTGGCCTACCTTTGGCCATAGCCCAACAAATTCATCAAACGGCTGATGGCCTACCTTGGCCATAGCCCAACAAATTCATCAAAGGGTTGATGGCCTACCCTTGGCCATAGCCCAACAAATTCATCAAAGGGCTGATGGCCTACCCTTGGCCATAGCCCAACAAATCATCAAAGGGCCTTGGCCTACCTTTGGCCATAGCCCAACAAATTCATCAAACGGCTGATGGCCTACCTTTGGCCATAGCCCAACAAATTCATCAAAGGGCTGATGGCCTACCCTTGGCCATAGCCCAACAAATCATCAAAGGGCCTTGGCCTACCTTTGGCCATAGCCCAACAAATTCATCAAAGGGCCTTGGCCTACCTTTGGCCATAGCCCAACAAATTCATCAAACGGCTGATGGCCTACCTTTGGCCATAGCCCAACAATTCATCCAAAGGGCTGATGGCCTACCTTGGCCATAGCCCAACAAATTCATCAAACGGGTTGATGGCCTACCTTGGCCATAGCCCAACAAACAGGGGCTTTGTGGCCTCCCTTGGCCACAACCCAAACCTCCCTTGGCCACAGCCCAAACTACAGGGGTTTTGTGGCCTCCCTTGGCCACAGCCCAAACTACAGGGGTCTTGTGGCCTCCCTTGGCCACAGCCCAACTACAGGGTCTTGTGGCCTCCCGTGGCCACAGCCCAAACTACAGGGGTCTTGTGGCCTCCCTTGGCCACAGCCCAAACTACAGGGGTTTTGTGGCCTCCCTTGGCCACAGCCCAAACTACAGGGGTTTTGTGGCCTCCCTTGGCCACAGCCCAAACTACAGGGGTCTTGTGGCCTCCCTTGGCCACAGCCCAAACTACAGGGGTCTTGTGGCCTCCCGTGGCCACAGCCCAAACTACAGGGGTCTTTGGCCACAGCCCAAACTACAGAGTCTTGTGGCCTCCCTTGGCCACAGCCCAAACTACAGGGGTCTTGTGGCCCCTTGGCCACAGCCCAAACTACAGGGGTCTTGTGGCCTCCCTTGGCCACAGCCCAAACTACAGGGGTTTTGTGGCCTCCCTTGGCCATAGCCCAAACAGGGGTTTTGTGGCCTCCCTTGGCCATAACCCAAACAGCAAGGGTCTTGAGGCCTCCTTTGGCCAGAGACCAAACAAAAAAAAAGTCTTGTGGCCTCCCTAGGCCATAGGCCAAACAACACAAAGCCAGTACAGGATTCGAACCCCCAAGCCCTCCATATCTACCTGTGGAGGAGTAAATTTACTCCACTAAAACTACGGGTATTGACTACTCTGAAGTGGTAGGAGGTTTGAATACAGTACAAACTCTTTCTAAAGGGTCTTGTGGCCTCCTTTGGCCAGAGACCAAACAACAAGGGTCTTGTGGCCTCCCTTGGCCAGAGACCAAACAACAAGGGTCTTGTGGCCTCCCTTGGCCAGAGACCAAACAACATTGGTCTTGTGGCCTCCCTTGGCCAGAGACCAAAGAACATTGGTCTTGTGGCCTCCCTTGGCCAGAGACCAAACAACATTGGTCTTGTGGCCTCCCTTGGCCAGAGACCAAACAACAAGGGTCTTGTGGCCTCCTTTGGCCAGAGACCAAACAAAAAGGGTCTTGTGGCCTCCCTTGGCCATAGGCCAAACAACACAAAAACAGTACAGGATTCAAAGCCCCAAGCCCCCAGATCTACCTGTGGAGGAGTAAATTTACTCCACTAAAACTACGGGTATTGACTAGTCTGAAGTGGTAGGAGGTTTGAATACAGTACAAACTCTTTCTAATTCTCCTAATTAAATGAACAAATAACAAAAGACAACAATGGGAACATTGAACCAAACAATTACACGAAAACACTTGGAATGCTTTGGTTTTTAAAACAGAATTCCGAACACGATGACACTCTTTGCACAAAGAGTTATAACTTAAATCCAAATGCCGATACAAAAAGACAAGTGCTTTCAGAATCATCCAAAATTTTCGACCCCATTGGATTATATTTACCAGCAACCATAAGATCCAAAACCCTTTTGCAAGACTTATGGAAAAAGAAAATTGATTGGGATGAACCACTTTCAGTGGAAGACCAACTTCATTGGAAAAAATTAGCCACAGACTTGAACAAAGTTCAAGACATCTACGTACCAAGATGTGCTGGCTACAGATTGAAATCGCAAACACTACACATTTTTAAAGATGCCAGCACACAAGCCTACGGGTGTTGTGCCTATTTAATAAGTGAAAATGAAAGTAACTTGGTTTATTCAAAGGCAAAAGTGGCACCCTTAAACCAAAAGAAAACTGTACCACAACTTGAATTATTAGCTGTCATTGGGAGTTAAAACAGCAAACTTTCTCTCACAAGTGTATAAAGAAGTTGACATAACGGACATTTACTTATGGACAGACAGTCAAATTTGTCTAACATGGGTGATCAACACAGATACAACTTCTTGCAAAAATATATTTGTGAAAAACAGACTAACAGAAATCAAAACTGCAAACACAAACCTTGGTATCAAATTTAGGTACATAAAAACAAAAGAGAATCCTGCAGACTTTTAGACAAGAGGGCTCTCTTACAAGCTTTGAAAACAAATAAAATCTGGTATGAAGGGCCCGAATGGCTAACATGTGAGGATCTTTGGCCAGCCAAAGTAGTTAACCTCACACTCAACTCTACAACAACTGAAAAGATCACTGAGGACAAACCTATATTTGACTATCACCTTTATTCAGACCTCAACAAACTCTTGAGAATTACAGTCTATTGCTGCAAGTTTGTCAATAGCTACCTTCTCAAACACTGTCCTCAGAAGGCCTTTTCTAACTTAACAGAAACTGCAACAAAATACTGGCTCCAACAGATACAAGCTTCAAAATTTGACAAGGAGTTGAAGTATCTTAGGTCCAGTAACACATTAAACAAAGGAATTCCTTCACTTGTCATGGATCTAAATCTGTACCTGGATACAGAGGGTCTGATAAGGTGTAAAGGAAGGCTTAACAAGTCAACTTTGACTTACAACTCTAAGCACCCAATTCTTCTTCCAAGGAGAAATCACTTCACAAATCTCATCATCAGGGATACCCACAACAAAATACACCACATGGGGGTCCCACATAAACCAGACAGACCTCAAAGAAAGACTGCTTTGAAAGCCAGAAAAATTTTACAAGAAAAAATTAAAACTGGTGACTTATAAACCTTACACAAATTGAGCAAAGTTAAAATGCTTAATAACCATACTTTAATTCCATAAATTTCCTATACTTAAAGGGAGTCAAACTGATTGTGAAAAAAACTATATAGGGCTATGGGTTGATTGCCTGTGCCCTCATCCGTTGGAAATTTCCAACAGACTTCAGTGGAGGGTTACCGACAAAAGCCCTATGCTTTTTCTTTAGAGAGTTATAAATATGTAGGTTGTTAAAGGACCGTTTTATATTTAAGTGATTACGGTAATTCTAGCGTCGGGAGTTGGGAAGCCTTATGTTAATAAAAACTGAAATTGCCTCACCTTATTTTTGCTGGGTCTTTGTTTGTTTCGATGTAGGGCGTGACGGTCATTTTCGGTGTAGGACCGCCACGATGGGGTTACACGGCGAATTTACTTAAGGTAATTAATATAGGCAGTCACTATATAAACCCCTGAAGGAATAGGCCTATCCTTTTATAGTCACTAGGTTTTATATTATAAGGAATTCACTCAGGACTCTAGGGGGGACAAAGACATCCTCCCTGTTTAAAGCTTCTCCGTAACATAAACAGCCCTGAGAGCCGTTCCTTGGTTCTGGTGTATTATTTGCCGAACTAGCATTATTTTTGTTTGGTCTACTCCTGTGGTAGACTAAACAATAAATTGGGTTTTCTTGTTGCTATGTGAGGCTGATTCATACATACAGGTTCTTTGTACGTATGGCAATTCAATTATTTCATTCCCAATAGGCTATGTCGCCAATCCCGAGGCATTTTTGTATAGATATTTAATTCAATTAATTAATAATTTATATTTAATTATGAAATAAATGTACCACATATGATACCATGTTGTGAGCGCGTATAGTTTTTCCATATACTGGGGGGGGCCGGAGAAAAATTTGTATGTTATAGATCAAAATTTTTTGACAAACTGTGTAAAACATGTAAAAAAAATGAATCAAAAGAATGAAGTAGAAATTTAGGAAGAGAGAGGTTACTCAAGACCTATTCAAATATGAAAGTTCAAGAGGCCAACTTCTCAAGTTTAGTTAAAGTTATGTCAATCAGTTTGACTCCCTTTAGGTATAGGAAATTATGGGATTAAAGTAAAGTTATTAAGCATTTTAACTTTGCTCAGTTTGTGTAAGGTTTATAAGTCACCAGTCTTAATTTTTTCTTGTAAAAGTTTTCTGGCTTTCAAAGCAGTCTTTCTTTGAGGCCTGTCTGGTTTAGTCTGAGTTACATCAGGCACATTGAGAGATTCCTCCCCAATAGTATCCTGATCCATCCTTTGGGGTAATGGTTCTAATTTAGCCCCACACTCCAAAGGATATAGTAATGTGATATCTCTGGTGGTTTCACCAGTTGCTGTTTTCAGTTTTACAACCCTGGTAACTTCGTCTTCACCAGTTTTGAGTTCCAAGACTTTTCCCATTGACCAATGTTGTCTTGGTGTCTTGTCATGTATCAACACAATGTCCCCAATTTTGACTGAATCATTCCAACTTTGTTTTGTCAATTGTTTATGTCTTTCTCTAAGACTTGTTAAGTATTCTTCTCTCCATTTTGTTATAAATTGAGTCTTGATTTGTGTCAAATGTTGGTATTTTGTGTTGAGTTCTTTGTGTCCTATTTCCCAATCTGGATCCTCTGTACTGTTATGTTCAGATTCTGGTAACATGTTTACTGTTTCTCCCTTAATTAGGTGGTTTGGTGAGAGAGGTTCTGGCTCATTAATACCATCTCCACATAAGTTAATGGTCTGTTGTTGACAACATTTTCAATTTCTGACAGAATAGTCATGAGTTCAAAAAGTTGTAGATGTTTTGTCCCAATAGTCTTTTGAGGCAGTTCTTTACAGTTTGTATGTTTCTTTCCCAAATTGAACCATACCATGGTGTATTAACAGGAATGTACTTCCAGGTTATGTTGTGTTTGGTTAAATGAGTTTGTACTGTTTCACTGTCACAAATCTGATGAATAATTCTTTCACCAGATTTGAAGTATGTGGCATTGTCTGACCATATAGTTTTGGGTACAGAATTGTGTGCACAAAATCGTCTGAAAGCAGCAATAAAAGCTTCTGCTGTCAGATCTTCTACTATGTCTAGACATATGGCACGTGTGGCAGCACAGGTGAAGAGTACAATGTACACTTTGTATTCCTTTGAATCCATTTTGTCTCCAAAACTCACATTTACCGCTCCAGTGTAGTCAATACTCGTGGTTTCAAATGGCCGAGTAAATATTACTCGTTCCACAGGTAGGTCTGGAGGGCTTGGGGTCTTAAAGGGTCGTGAATGGATACGTTTACAAGGAATGCATGTGTTTAAAATTTTCTTTGTTTCAGTTCTACCCTTTGGTAGCCAGTAAGTTTTTTTCAGCTCTGTCAGGGTTTGTGGGACTCCCATGTGGTGTATTTTGTTGTGGGTATCCCTGATGATGAGTTTTGTGAAGTGATTTCTCCTTGGAAGAAGAATTGGGTGCTTAGAGTTGTAAGTCAAAGTTGACTTGTTAAGCCTTCCTTTACACCTTATCAGACCCTCTGTATCCAGGTACAGATTTAGATCCATGACAAGTGAAGGAATACCTTTGTTTAATGTGCTGCTGGACCTAAGATACTTCAACTCCTTGTCAAATTCTGAAGCTTTTATCTGTTTGAGCCAGTATTTTGTTGCAGTTTCTGTTAAGTTAGAAAAGGCTTTCTGAGGACAGTGTTTGAGAAGGTAGCTATTGACAAACTTGCAGCAATAGCCTGTAATTCTCAAGAGTTTGTTGATGTCTGAATAATGTTTGTAGTCAAATATAGGTTTGTCCTCAGTGATCTTTTCAGTTGTCGTAGAGTTGAGTGTGAGGTTAACTACTTTGGCTGGCCAAAGATCCTCACATGTTAGCCATTCGGGCCCTTCATACCAGATTTTATTTGTTTTCAACAGCTTGTAAGAGAGCCCTCTTGTCAAAAAGTCTGCAGGATTCTCTTTTGTTTTTATGTACCTAAATTTGATACCAAGGTTTGTGTTTGCAGTTTTGATTTCTGTTAGTCTGTTTTTCACAAATATGTTTTTGCAAGAAGTTGTATCTGTGTTGGTCACCCATGTTAGACAAATTTGACTGTCTGTCCATAAGTAAATGTTTGTTATGTCAACTTCTTTATACACTTGTGAAAGAAAGTCTGCTGTTTTTACTCCCAATGAGACAGCTAATAATTCAAGTTGTGGTACAGTTTTCTTTTGGTTTAAGGGTGCCACTTTTGCCTTTGAATAAACCAAGTTACTTTCATTTTCACTTGTTAAATAGGCACAACACCCTTAGGCTTGTGTGCTGGCATCTGTAAAAATGTGTAGTGTTTGTGATTTCAATCTGTAGCCAGCACATCTTGGTACGTAGATGTCTTGAACTTTGTTCAAGTCTGTGGCTAATTTTTTCCAATGAAGTTGGTCTTCCACTGAAAGTGGTTCATCCCAATCAATTTTCTTTTCCCATAAGTCTTGCAAAAGGGTTTTGGATCTTATGGTTGCTGGTAAATATAATCCAATGGGGTCGAAAATTTTGGATGATTCTGAAAGCACTTGTCTTTTTGTATCGGCATTTGGATTTAAGTTATAACTCTTTGTGCAAAGTGTGTCATCGTGTTCGGAATTCTGTTTTAAAAACCAAAGCATTCCAAGTGTTTTCGTGTAATTGTTTGGTTCAATGTTCCCATTGTTGTCTTTTGTTATTTGTTCATTTAATTTAGGAGAATTAGAAGGAGTTTGTACTGTATTCAAACCTCCTACCACTTCAGACTAGTCAATACCCGTAGTTTTAGTGGAGTAAATTTACTCCTCCACAGGTAGATCTGGAGGGCTTGGGGCTTTGAATCCTGTACTGTTTTTGTGTTGTTTGGCCTATGGCCAAGGGAGGCCACAAGACTTTTTTTTTGTTTGGTCTCTGGCCAAAGGAGGCCTCAAGACCCTTGCTGTTTGGGTTATGGCCAAGGGAGGCCACAAAACCCCTGTTTGGGCTATGGCCAAGGGAGGCCACAAAACCCCTGTAGTTTGGGCTGTGGCCAAAAGACCCCTGTAGTTTGGGCTGTGGCCACGGGAGGCCACAAGACCCCTGTAGTTTGGGCTGTGGCCAAGGGAGGCCACAAGACCCCTGTAGTTTGGGCTGTGGCCAAGGGAGGCCACAAAACCCCTGTAGTTTGGGCTGTGGCCTTAGGGAGGCCACAAGACCCCTGTAGTTTGGGCTGTGGCCACGGGAGGCCACAAGACCCCTGTAGTTTGGGCTGTGGCCACGGGAGGCCACAAGACCCCTGTAGTTTGGGCTGTGGCCACGGGAGGCCACAAGACCCTTGCTGTTTGGTCTCTGGCCAAAGGAGGCCACAAGACCCTTGATGAATATGTTGGGCTATGGCCAAGTGAGACCATCAGCCCCTTGATGAATATGTTGGGCTATGGCCAAGTGAGACCATCAGCCCTTTGATGATTTGTTGGGCTATGGCCAAGGTAGGCCATCATCCCTTTTGATGAATTTGTTGGGCTATGGCCAAGGTAGGCCAAGGCCCTTTGATGATTTGTTGAGCTATGGCCAAGGGTAGGCCATCAGCCCTTTGATGAATTTGTTGGGCTATGGCCAAGGGTAGGCCATCAGCCGTTTGATGAATTTGTTGGGCTATGGCCAAGGGTAGGCCATCAGCCGTTTGGAGTAGAGTAGTTTGTTTGTACGTGTTACTGTCTAACCATATAATTTTTGGCACAAAATTATGTGCACAGAATCAGAGCGCAGCAATAAAAGCTTTTACTCTCCGATCCTTGGTTATGTTTAGACAGGTTTTTGTGTTTGAGACACATTGAAAGAGTAGTGTGTGTGTGTGTGTGTGTGTGTGTGTGTGTGTGTGTGTCGCATTCCTCCGAATCCAGTTGGTCTTCAAAACTTGGATTCACCACTCCAATGAAGTCAATACCAGTGGTCCAGTAGTTATGAATGAGTAAATGTTGTGTATCCTACAGGTAGGTCTGGAAGGTTTTGGGGTTTTGAAGGAATCCAATCTGTTTGCAAGGAATGTATGTGTCTGTTGATGAAATCTGTTGTGATTCTTCTTTTAAAAGAAGAATTGGATGTTTGAAGTCGTATGTATATATTTATATACTGTACCGTACGTGTGTGTGTGTAAATGTGTACAGTATTTTGTTATAGGGTTTTATTTTTGGGTTTTGGATTAGGTTAATCAATTTGGCTGAGTAAAGACCCTCAAACGTTGCATTTGAGACCCTTATATCAAGCCTTGTCTGTAATAGGTTGTGCCTATATGTCAAATAGGACTTGAAATAGGTTGGGCCTATATGTCAAATAGGACTTCGGAATAGGTTGGGCCTATATGTCAAATAGGACTTGGTATGCCTATATGTCAAATAGGACTTTGTATGCCTATATGTCAAATAGGACTTGGAATAGGTTAAATATGACTTGGTGTGCCTATATGTCAAATAGGACTTCGAATAGGTAATAGGTTGGGCCTATATGTCAAATAGGACTTCGAATAGGTAATAGGTTGGGCCTATATGTCAAATAGGACTTCGAATAGGTTGGGCCTATGTCAAATAGGACTTGGAATAGGTTGGGCCTATATGTCAAATAGGACTTAGAATAGGTTGGGCCTATATGTCAAATAGGACTTGGTCTAGGTTGGGCCTATGTCAAATAGGACTTGGAATAGGTTGGGCCTATGTCAAATAGGACTTGGAATAGGTTGGGCCTATATGTCAAATAGGACTTCGAATAGGTTGGGCCTATATGTCAAATAGGACTTGGTATGCCTATATGTCAAATAGGACTTGGTATAGGGTTACGAATAGGTGTTAGGTGGGTGTAGGTTTGAATTCGTGCAATTGCTTTAGGTCTTTGTGATGTTACAGATCTGAGTCGAATTTTGTGATGTTACAGTTCGAGTCGAATTTTGTGATGTTACAGTTCGAGTCGAATTTTGTGATGTTACAGGTCTGAGTCGAATTTTGTGATGTTACAGGTTTGAGTCGAATTTTGTGATGTTACAGGTCTGAGTCGAATTTTGTGATGTTAATGAGTAAGTTAAATTGCTGAAATAAATTTTATAACCTACACCACAGGTTCAATTATAAATTTAGTGTTTTTAGTTAGGATAGGCCTTGAGTGTAAAGAATAAGGCCTACTTTAAGAGGTAGGCCCATTATGTAAGGTAAAGTTAGGTGGGCCTACTACATAGGCCTACTTGTTGGGCCTACAAAGTAGGCTTATGTTTGGGCCTATTATTTTATAGGACCTCAAATGAGTTAAGCCTGTTAAATTAACAAGGCTTTGTTTTTAGTTTGAAGAGTAGGACCTATTAAATAGGCTTAATGTTGTGGGCCTATTTTTTTATAGGACCTAAATTGAGTTATGCTTGTTAAATGAACAAGCCTTTGTTTTCGGTTAGTGTAAAGGTAAAGGGATCGGTTCCCAGTTGAATAGGCCACCATATGAAAAAACTATAGTGGGGTTACGGTTGAAATTAGGGTTAGGCCAATGTGGTAAGCCTAGCCACTGCGTGTCAGTGTAAATTGTAGAGGGGTTAGTTCCCCATACACAGGGCCACCATGTGAAAAAAACTATATAGGGCTATGGGTTGATTGCCTGTGCCCTCATCCGTTGGAAATTTCCAACAGACTTCAGTGGAGGGTTACCGACAAAAGCCCTATGCTTTTTCTTTAGAGAGTTATTAATATGTAGGTTGTTAAAGGACCGTTTTATATTTAAGTGATTACGGTAATTCTAGCGTCGGGAGTTGGGAAGCCTTATGTTAATAAAAACTGAAATTGCCTCACCTTATTTTTGCTGGGTCTTTGTTTGTTTCGATGTAGGGCGTGACGGTCATTTTCGGGGTAGGGCCGCCACGATGGGGTTACGCGGCGAATTTACTTAAGGTAATTAATATAGGCAGTCACTATATAAACCCCTGAAGGAATAGGCCTATCCTTTTATAGTCACTAGGTTTTATATTATAAGGAATTCACTCAGGACTCTAGGGGGGACAAAGACATCCTCCCTGTTTAAAGCTTCGCCGTAACATAAACAGCCCTGAGAGCCGTTCCTTGGTTCTGGTGTATTATTTGCCGAACTAGCATTATTTTTGTTTGGTCTACTCCTGTGGTAGACTAAACAATAAATTGGGGTTTCTTGTTGCTATGTGAGGCTGATTCATACATACAGGTTCTTTGTACGTATGGCAATTCAATTATTTCATTCCCAATAGGCTATGTCGCCAATCCCGAGGCATTTTTGTATAGATATTTAATTCAATTAATTAATAATTTATATTTAATTATGAAATAAATGTACCACATATGATACCATGTTGTGAGCGCGTATAGTTTTTCCATACTGATTGACATAACTTTAACTAAACTTGAGAAGTTGCCTCTTGAACTTTTATATTTAAATAGGTCTTGAGTAACCTCTCTCTTCCTAAATTCCTATTTCATTCTTTTCAATCCATTTCACATGGTTTAAAACACAGTTTATCAAAAAATTTGATCTACAACATACAAATTTTTCTCCGGCCCCCACCAGTATATGGAAAAACTATACGCACTCACAACATGGTATCATATGTGGTACATTTATTTCATAATTAAATATAAATTATTAATTAATTGAATTAAATATCTATACAAAATTGCCTCGGGATTGGCGACATAGCCTATTGGGAATGAAATAATTGCCATACGTACAAAGAACCTGTATGTATGAATCAGCCTCACATAGCAACAAGAAAACTCAATTTATTGTTTAGTCTACCACAAAGAAGTAGACCAAACAAAATTTTGCTAGATCAGCAAATAATAATGAAAATACAAGCGAACCAAGGAACGGCTCTCAGGGCTGTTTATGTTACAGCGAAGCTTTAAACAGGGAGGATGTCTTTGCCCCCCCTAAAGTTCTGAGTGAATTCCTTATAATATAAAACCTAGTGACTATAAAAGGATAGGCCTATTCCTTCAGGGGTTTATATAGTGACTGCCTATATTAATTACCTTAAGTAAATTCGCCGCGTAACTCCATCGTGGCGGCCCTACACCGAAAATGATCGTAACGCCCTACATCGAAGCAAACAAAGACCCAGCAAAAATAAGGTGAGGCAATTTCATTTTCATTAACATAAGGCTTCCCAAATCCCGGCGCTGAAATTACCGTAATCACTTAAATATAAAAAGGTCCTTTTAACAACCTACATATTTATAACTCTCTAACGAAAAAACAAAGGGCTTTTGTCGGTAACCCTCCACTGAAGTCTGCTGGAAATTTCCAACGGATGAGGGCACAGGCAATCAACCCATAGCCCTTTATAGTTTTTTCATATCACCTATAATGGGGCAAAGAGCTGTATTTTGGTTTTTAGGTGTAATCTACTGAAACATGTATCATGTGGGTCTTTTGAAATGAATGGTCAGACTATACCTGTCAAAGACACATGTAAATACTTGGTCATGTAATTACTGACGAGCTGCGAGATGAACTTGATATTGAGAGGCAACGTAAAAAGCTGTATGTACAGGGTAACATGCTAGTAAGGAAATTTGGTATGTGTTCAGAATCAGTTAAAATTTATCTTTTTAGAACTTACTGTACTGCAGTGTATACATCCCATCTGTGGTGGAACTAAACAAAAACTACTATGAATAAACTCTCTGTTGCTTTTAATAATATTTTTCGTATACTATGTAGGGAACCAAAATGGTGCAGTGCCAATTTTATGTTTACTACGCGTAACCTACCTACCAGCCAAATGTTAATCCGGAAGAATATATATAATTTCATTACTAGGATCCAAAACAGTTCTAATGTGTTATTGTACAATGTCCTGTCTTCAGATACTGTGTACCTCTCACCTATGTGGCAGTCTTGGTTCAAACAACTGCTCGTTTACAATACCTTATTTTTGTAATGTAGCTAAGATTATATATGCATGTTAAGTTGTGTTATAATAAGTGTTATAGCAAGTGGCTATGTTATAATAAGTGTTATAAGTGTTATAAGATGTCTCAGGTAATAAAAATATACATAAAATTGTCAGATAATTAATCAAATAGTATGCCAGTGTACTAGGTTAAGTGACTATGTTGGCCTTATTTTTATATTATTTTTGTATTAAGTTCAATGCATACATAAGATTGTACTTGTATGTTAGGTTAAGTGGCTATGGATCGTGAATGATCAGCAATAAAGATGTTTTGTTTTGTTATAGCAGTCCATATATATATATAATATATATATATATATATATATATATATATATATAAAATGTAAATCCACAAGGAAAAAGAAAAATGATTCCATGGCCTTTCGTGTATTCAGAAGTACACCTCATCATTCCCTGACGAGTTGTACGTCTGAATACATGAAAGGCCTTGGAATCATTTGTCTTTGTCCTTGTGGGTTTACATCATTCATTCATTTCACGTGTTTAATTGTGAAATTCATCCCATATATATATATAATATATATAATATATATATATATATATATATATATAATGTTGGGAGTAGCGGTAGCGATAGCACCGCTGCTTTTGAGGAAAAGTAGCGAAAGCAGTAGGGCGCTCATTTTAGAGGAATTCCAACAACTACTCCCTAATTTTAAAGTGAATAAAAACCATTTTTGTTCTTATAATTTACAAGGTAATAATATTGCAATAAATAAAAGCAATGAAAAATTAAATTTGAGCCACTAACAACGACGTGGTGGTGCTTGGAAATCTGTCTGTTATTAGCTGGAATGGGCTATATTTAGCTTGGTCAGCATCGAGTTCCTGATGCTGCTGACGCATACATGTAGTCACGCTTATTATAAGCTTTATTATAAATAAATATGCGTATTTGACTGTTTTCATTAGTTTTACTTGGGTTTGGTCAAAAAGTAGCATGAAATAGTCCAGTTCTACTGGTGGCAATCAAATAAAAGAACTGTGAATTGAATCAACGCAATTTTAACTATCCCACCACAATAGAAGGTGTAACGGGATGTTAATTTCTTCCTTTTGTCTTCTTTATTCATGGCCTATTGTTTTATACAGTATACACCATTTTTTCTTCGTACAACTGCTCAGTAACTGAAAGCAACAACTTAGCTACTGAATTTGTGTGTTTTGTGATTTACAGATATGCACAATTGCGCTCATTATTCGTAGGACACTTTTGAGAACAGATAGCGACACCTGGCATATATTTGTTGTATGTACTACAAACGGTTGTAACATTTTAGGAATGAATCTGGTGTTTAGCTCTGATTGGTTGGTTGACTCATTGCCAAATGTCTTTAGAGCATAATTATTTATCACTGGTTTACATATTACTAAGGAAACATAAATGAATAATTAAATATAAATTCAAGAAGGGTATATATATTAATAATGAAGTGAATAAAAAAAATGGTCTTATAAAAACTAAAAAAAAACCTTCGGACATGATGACAGTGTTCATAGTATTGGCAAGCCTGTCATCCTGAACAAACAGGGCGGCTGTTGGTAGGCATTATTGCGACCTCAGCAAATTCCAAATTGGTTCACTTATTTATTTATTTATTCACATCTAATACCGAACAGAGATTCAGATATTATTTTGTGCTATAACAAAGACAGAGCAAAAACCTGATATATATAAATACATATATAGGCTGTTAGAAAATCTAGAAGAGGAAGAGTTATTGTTGTCCCAAGGCGATATGGCTTATTATTATTATTATTAGTAGTAGTCTTTTTTCTGTGCAGCCAACCACGATGGGTCATTCGCACATACATGTATTACACTAAATTATAAGTGACTAGAGATTTTGTGAATAATGAGAGCATGAAGTACGAGATGAAAAAGGATATTACGAAAGCCAACTCCATCTTCAGTTCTGCGCCCATTTCCATAACACTCAAGGAGAGAATGAAGATAAGGCCTGTTAGTAAGCTGTTAGAAAATCACGAAGAGGAAAAGCCATCGTTGTCCCAAGGCGATATGATGACTAAGCTAATTGATGCAGTATTGCTTGTGTAGCTGGTTCCTTCTTGGTGCTACTTGTAGTTGCCGGGAAGAATGAAGGATACGAGAGGCAAGCTATCGCTTTGTTGGGTATCTCTTTTAGGGGCCTCTCGTGTCCTCTTCTCTCCCTGTCGTTTGGGGGGTTGGCGTCTTGAAGGAAAAGCCGGTCGTTTTCAGAGTTTATTGAGTTCTTGGTTGGCTGAGGTTATTTTACAGAAGATTTTGTTATTTATATACAGCTGAATTAATTAAATATATATATATAAATTTATGTACAATACTTATTTATAAAGATTATATATGATTCTTAAAATTACACATGATAAAATATATACAATTTGGTACGCGCAAAATTGGTTTGTCGGTAACTAATATAAAATAATATAAATGCGGAAAATTAACTGCGCGGCCCCACACTACTGCCCACCCCGAGAAGCGGAGCACGTATATCAAAAGTAGAAATATTCGGGTCTTGATTTGAATCGGATCCTTCGTCCAGCTCGCGTTGATCCTCGGTCGGCCTCGTTTCCGGTTGTTGCGTTGTCCTGCGCGCCCGTCCTGAGGTCTGTATTTGCTACCTCCGAGGTGCGTCCTCCATCGTCCTTTTTCCTTGCGTGCTTTTTCTCCGATCCGATGTCGTCCGATTGTGCGCCCGGTACCTGTGTGGGACCTGAAACTATATACGCCGGTTTTAAACGATTAATTGAAATGGCTTCTGATGATCCGTTAGTTTTTTCTATTACGAAGTACTTATCGTGGCGTTCGAGAACACGGAAAGGTCCTTGATATGGTGCCTCGAATGGTTTTCGAACGCGGTCGATGCGTACCCATACGTGGCTTGATTTGTGGAGTTCCGATGGAATGAATGATTTGGGGGCTGAGTGAATGTTTCCTTGAGAGAGTTGGGCGAAATCGATTTGCGTCATTTTCTTGGCTAATTCGGAGATGAATTTTGAATTGGATTTTGACGACGAATTGGCGATCATTGGCCTCGGGCATAATAGGGTGGTTCCGGTGACGGTGGTGAACGGTGAATAACCCGATTCGTTGGGGAGACTGCGTAAACCAAGGAGAACTATGGGTAAAGCGGGGAGCCAATCTTGTTTTCGAGCGATGATTGCTGTCTTGATGGTGCGATGAGATCTTTCAATTATTCCGTTGGTCTGAGGGCGATACGACAAAGTTCTTAGTCGGTGAAATCCGATGAGAGCTGAGAGTTCCCTAAAGAGTTCGGATTCGAATTGGGATCCGCGGTCCGTTATGACTTGCAGTGGTACACCAAATCTTGAAATCCATACATCGAGAAATGCGTGTGCTATTGATGTGGCTGTAGTATCAATCAGAGGATATGCTTCTATCCATCTTGTGGCACGATCGATGCAGGTTAGGAGATATCTATATGGGGAAGGATATGTTTGACCGGGCAAAGTGGTTGGCGGTAAGGGACCGACGATGTCGATATGTACCGTTTCAAATCTTGAACTTGGTAAATCGAAGGGGGTTATTTCTGATTTTGTATGGCGAGAAATTTTTGAGGATTGACATGATTCACAATTTCGGGACCAAGTTCGAATATCCTTATTCATTGAGGGCCAAAAGTATCTTGATTTAATGATACGAAGTGATTGCTTGATGCCTGGATGAGAAATATTATGAAATTGATTGAAGATGGAAGATCGATGCTGCTTGGGAACAAAAGGACGGGGATATGGCGTGGATGTATCGCAATATAAAGTTGTATTTTCTGGAAACGGGAACGGCTTGAGACGTGGGAGAAATTCTTGCGTTTCTTGATCTTTTTGTTGAGATTCCGCGATTGCTGATAAATCGAAAGCGTCGATATGTACTGCGTTTACGTTGCGTGAAAGGCAGTCCGCTACGACGTTTTCGGATCCACAGATATGTATTACATCGCATACGTATTCCGTGATGGCAGACCAATGACGTTGTTGTCGGTCTGTCTTGGCTCGTAAGGGACTCTTGTAGGCAGAAACCATCGGTTTGTGATCCGTGAAGAGTATTACTTGACGACCTTCTAAAAATTGACGGAAATGCAGGACGGCTAGGTATGCTGCGAGTAATTCTCTATCGTATGCGGCGTACGCTTGCTGAGTTGTAGTTAATTTCTTGGAAAAGAAGGCGATGGGAACTGGTGTGCTGTCGATTATTTGATGAAGAACTGCTCCAGCTGCTATTTGTGAGCAGTCCGTAACTAAATGAAGGATTGAGCTTGATGGAAGAGGATGACAAAGCGTAACGGCGTTCCGTAGTGCATCCTTGACATCTTGAAAGGCTTGAATTGCTTCGTCGTTCCACTGTAGACTTTTGCTTTTGACTTGAGTTCTGACGATTTCACTTAAAGGTGAGACTAAATCGGCGTAACGGGGTATCATATGGCGATAGAATCCCGTCATTCCTAGGAATCTTCTGAGGCTTTGGTAATCTTGCGGTTGGGGAATATCTTGAATTTCGGAGACTTTGTTTACAGGAGGACGAATGCCTGCTGGGGAAACTTCATGACCCAGAAATTCAATTTTGGATTGCTGAAATATGCATTTTTCTAAGGAAATTCTTAAATTGTGTTCTTGAAGGATCTTGAATACGCGTTCTAAGTCTTTCAAATGGTCAACTGCGTTATTTGAATGGACTAAAATATCGTCGAGATACACAAATACGCAGTCAACTCCTCTGAAAATTGTATCCATGAAGCGTTGAAATGTTGCAGGGGCGTTTCTTAAACCAAATGGCATGTATAAATACTGAAATAAACCAAATGGAGTTGTTATAGCCGTTTTCTCGATATCTTCTGGGTGGACTGGAATTTGGTGATATGCTCTGACTAGATCGATTTTGCTAAAGCATGATTTTCCGTGCAGAGATGTTGACAGACTTCTTATATGAGGAAGTGGATATCTGTCCGGTTTCGTGACAGCGTTTAGGCTTCTATAATCACCACACGCCCGCCATTCGCCTGGTATCTTCTTCGGAACGAGGTGTAACGGTGAGGCCCATGGTGATTTTGAGGGTTCTATAATTCCATCTTGAAGTAAGTTGTTGAAAGTAGCCTTAGCTGAGGATAATTTATCGGGTGGAAGACGTCGAGGGCTTGCAAACACTGGTGGTGCGCTGCCAGTGTCGATGGTATGCTTGACAGTGTTGGTGGAAACTTTCTGCGGTTGAGCTGGTTTCAGTAGTGAGGAGTACTTGTCAAGCAGGTTCCTGATTTCTTGAGGTAATTTGTCGGTAGGGTTAATATTGATGAGGTGAAGGTCTTTGGATTGCACAGGTTTAGTAGTGGCTTGAAGAGTTGTTGCTCTATCCTTCAAAATGCCATGCTTGCAGTCCACAAGGATGTCATAATGGGATAGAAAATCGGCGCCGAGAAGTGGACTGGAGACTTGGGCGACGACGAATGGCCACCTGAATATTCTTCGTAATTTAGGAATTGATATGTCCAGTGTTACTTCTCCGAATATTTCGAGCGGCTGACCGTTTGCGGTGGAAATCTTTACTGCGGTTGGGTGGAGTTGACAATCATTGACACAAGTTGGTGGTAAAATTGAGATGCTCGCTCCTGTGTCAATGATAAAATTGACCTTCAGACTGGCGATGCGAGCTGCGACTGAGATCAGCGGCAGGCCGGACGTCGCGTTAATCACAGCCTGCTTATCTAGTTTTCCGACGTTTCTCTTGATGGTGAGGAAGATCTTGAATTTGGGCGTGACGAGGGGAGCAGCTTGGCGTCATCTTTATTTGGCCACTTGCACCATGGCCTGCAGGTCCTTGCTTGGGGGCCATAATAAAGGTGCGCGCGGCACACCACCGGCCGCTGATTCTCGCTGAAGGGTTTTAGGCCGATGGGGATATTCGTTCTTGGGCTTGTATTGGCTCGAGTTGACGTTGGCGCCGCGTAGCAGCTTTGTTGAGCGAACGGTATTAACTCATCGGCTAGTTTGCCGAGTTGAGTTAGCGTCAGCTCCTTTTGTGCTGCTACGACGGGCGCTATTGAGGATGGGAGCGCCTGGATGAATTTATGCTTCACCAAATCATCGCTGACGCCCACCTTCAGTGCCGTTTGGTGGATATCTTGAAGGAATTGGGAGGGCTTTCCAGTGAGAGGAGTGTTGGAGATGAGTCGTTCGAAGAGTTCTGGCTTCGTCTTTTCGTAATGACTCACGATTTCTTCTTTTAAATCGGTGTACGACTTGTTGGAGAGAGTTGCTGCTGAAATTCGTGAGACGACTTCGGGGGGTAACGAGGCTAGAACATGGAAAAATTTGGTCTCTTCGGATGTTATTCTGGAAATGTGGAATTGTGCCTCCATGATGGAGAACCATCCTGCGGCCGACGCTTCAGAGAACGTGGGTGGCTTGATGGTGACATGGTGCACTCCTGATTCAACAGATTCCATCTTGCGGGAATGTAATTCGGGTCTGCTGCTGCTTTGGTTCCGACCGGCTACTACGGGTGGGCGGCGAGCTCTCTTGCAATTCAGTTTGGTTCTTTAGATACAAGATTGTTGCATCATGCAATGGTGCAGGTTGTGTTGTTGTTGCAAGGTTTAGAAAGAAGACCATAAATAGTGCCCCTTTTGTTTTTCTTAATTTTATGCAACTGAGGCCTAAAGTAAGCCCACATCGAGTCAGCAACCCTGAGGTAGGACCTAATAGGACCTCCAAGTCCGTAAGTTTGTTTTAGTCTAGCTGAAATGAAACGCTCTCCTTTTCTTAGGCTTTAATCAACTTAACTGAACAACATTCCTGTTAATATAAATAACAATAATATAGTTATGGTACACAAAATATATTTATACTCAATGACGCAAGTTATATAATATATAGATATAGTAAACATAGGGCATTTATATGAATTGTTTATACTACAGATTAGGATTAATTACATCAAAGAAAATATCATTACCTTCATATAATAAAGTATCTTACATCTCATCAGTTTAATTCAGACATCATCAGATTCATCAGTTTAATCGAATTGAATATAAACACAAATGATTTTAGGTATAACATTCTAATAAAGTCATCATAAACCTGAAAAATAATATTACATTTTTCCCTCCTACTTAGATTGAACAATATAGTCCTCAAAATAACTAGGCGGACACCGAGTACGCCCTGATCGCCGTACCTCAGTCATAGGGGACTCTGTATTTTGATTATCATCATCTACTGAAGTCTGAGGAGCGTTGACCGGTGAGGGATTGGAGGGAGCAATGGTAGGTGACGGATTTGAGGGCAGGATGGTAGGTGACGGGGGATGGTTGTTTAACACACCATCACCTTTGTTAGTATTTTCGTATTCGAGTCTCGAGTTTCAGATTCCCCAGCAGGGGCGAGGTGCTTAAGCGAGACAGTAGTCTCTCGGCTCCCGGTAGACGAACATGAGCATATTCGGGATTAGCCTCAATGAGTTCTACTTCTTCAACTGGAGGCTCATATTTAGACTGACGTGTATAATTTTTCAATAATACTTTACCCGGGACGGTAAGCCACGTAGGTATGGAATGGCCATTTGTAGATCGACGCTGATAATTAAATAATCTCTCATGAGAGGTGCAGTTTGTAGAAGTACATAAAAGAGATCGTATGCTATGTAATACATTGGGCAAAATCGTTTCCCAACAGCCAATAGGGAGTTTTCTTGAAGCCAAAGCTAAATTTACTCCTTTCCATATAATCCCGTTATATCTCTCAACTTGTTAGAAAATCTAGAAGAGGAAGAACCATTGTTGTCCCAAGGCGATATGATGACTAAGCTGATTGATGCAGCATTGCTTGTATATATTAAGTTAAGGTGTATATATATCCATCTCATAATTGTAAGGTTAGTGAAAAATTAACTTAATTTAGAGCTAGCATTTTTGAGCTCTTGTGGCATCATTGTTTGGTCACACTGTTGGCATCATTTTGGGGCGCTGCGCGTTCTTTCTACTCGTTTGTGGGATGTCGTACGTACAGGGTGTGGTCTTGTAGAGAGCTCTCTTGCAATTCAGTTTGGTTGTTTAGATACAAGATTGTTGCACCGTGCAATAGTCCAGGTTGCGTTGTTGTTGCAAGGTTGAGAAGAAGACCATAAATAGTACCCTTTTTGTTTACATTAAAATTCATGTAACTAAGGTCTAAGGTAGGCCCGCATCGAGTCAGCAACCCTGAGGTTACCCTGAGGTAGGACCTAATAGGATCTCAAATCCGTAAGTTTTAATTTAGCTTAACTTGGGCTTTAGGTAGAACTTGCCCTTTAGAATTTGGCCGTTCACGGCTCAGCTGGGATTTTGAACCCGACAAATAAATAAAATAACATGGTCCTTCAGAACCGGATTCTACTCCAAGACTGAGTCAGTGACTATTTTTCGGCAAAGTTCTGATTGTGCAAATTGTAGCCCAAGTTAGGCCTAGACGGGTTGAGTATTATTGAATTAAGGTCCCAGGGTAGAAAGTTTGGTAGCCCAATTGCGAAACTTGGCCAGTCGTCTGTCGTTGTTTGGCCTACATTTTACCGGTTTGGTTAATTTTGGATTATTATTGAATTAAGGTCCCAGGGTAAAAAGTTTGGTCGCCCAATTGCGAAACTTGGCCAGTCGTCTGTCGTTGTTTTGGCCTACATTTTACTGGTTTGGTTAATTTGGGTTATTATTGAATTAAGGTCCCAGGGTAAAAAGTTTGGTCGCCCAATTGCGAAACTTGGCCAGTCGTCTGTCGTTGTTTTGGCCTACATTTTACCGGTTTGGTTAATTTTGGGTTATTATTGAATTAAGGTACCAGGGTAGAAAGTTTGGTTGCCCAATTGCGAAACTTGGCCACTTGTCTGTCGTTGTTTTTGGCCTACATTTACCAGTTTGGTTAATTTGGTTTATTATTCGTAGGCGAAGGTTGCAGACCAGTGCGCCAGTTACTTGGGTGGAAAAATTGGTATTCCATACTGGTGTTGGTTAGTACCCCACCTAGCAATTCAGTTTATTTGAAAGTAAAATTTGCGTTGATCAGTTTGGTTAAGTATTTCTGCCAATTCAGCTCATTTGGTATTGAGCCCAAGGGTTGTTTACATTGAAGATGAGTGCATCTGAATTGAACAAATTTATAAAAAGGAGAAGCGCCTACAAAGGTCTAATTACAAGGTCATTGCCACTATAGATTCTGCCATAGAGCAAGAGGATTTACGCTTAGTGACTGCGCAGCTTTCCATATTAGAAACTAAAAAGGTTGCTCTAAGTGAGGTAAATGTTAAAATTGAGGCTCTTATAGAAGAGGATGAAATAGAAAATAACATAATTTACTTTGAAGAGATTATTGATGATATAATTAACGTAGGCCTCCGAGCAAAAGAGTTTAGTAGCTCAGTACAGTTAGAGACCAGGTCTGATAATGAAGTAAGGTTAACAGATCTGTAGTTCAATTACCGAGGCTTGTACTCAAAACATTTTCTGGGAGTATTCAGGAATGGCAAGGATGGGCAGACAGTTTTCAATCAGCAGTTCATTCTAGTCAAGTGTTAAGTGCCGTGGAGAAGTTTAATTATTTGCGGTCCCTCTTGGAAGGGGAGGCAGCAAAGACTATAGCAGGATTAGCATTAACAGAGGCTAATTATAATGTGGCTTGGGATATATTAAAGAAACGGTTTGGTAAGCCAGAGATCTTAATTAAAAGCCACCTCCGTGCACTTTTAGCTATACCTCCTGTTAATAATCCTAATAGTGTCAAGGAGTTACGGCAGTTATATGATGAATTTGAAATTAGAACTAGGTCCCTGGACAACTTGGGTGTAGGAATGGAAAAGTATGGTATAATGTTGGTTCCTACACTGGAGTCTAAATTGCCTAGCTCAATTTTGCTTGAATTAAGTAGGGGACACTCTGCAGAACATGTGTACATCCCCTTCAGCAGATGTTAAGTCTTTTAGGCACAGAATTAGCAAGACGAGAGGGAGTTGAGTTTGCACAGTGGGATGGTAAACAAGGGACAAAGGCAGGCACAGCACCAAAGTTTCCACAAAAAGGAATAGCCCAGGTACAGTGTCAGCTCTACATGCCTCCTCTGAGAATAAATTAAAGGGAATCAAGGAATGCATATTTTGCGAAGGCAACCACAAGTCATATAAATGTGAGGTGGCTGAGGCCTTACCCTTTGAGGAGAGAAAGGACAGGGTAACTAAGTCCACAGCATGTTTTAAATGTTTTTTGAAAGGTCATAGAGCAAGGTTTTGTAAGTTTAAAATTTTGTGCAAAAAATGTCATGGTAGGCATCAGCCATTATTGTGTGAAAACACTCTTAGTAGGCCTACCCCAGAAGTAGAGACATCAGTGGCACATGCCACTGCTATGCAAGGGAGTAAAAGTAAAGGGGGATTATTGCAAACAACTGCAGCCTTATTAATTGGGAATGAGGGAGAAGCTACTGTAAGAGTGTTGTTTGATAGTGGTAGCCAGTGTAGTTTTATTAAGACCAGAATTTCCAGAAAATTGAAGTTTAAAGAACTTAAGAGGGAAAATTTAAGAATTTCTGGGTTTGGGGGTTCCGTTCAAAACCGAACCAAATTTAAGAAGGTAGAAGTTCTGGTTAAAGGGTTGTTACCGCAAAGTCCCACTATCAAGGTCCAAGCTGTAGAGATTGAGGAACTTTGTGCTCCAGTCACTACTTGTTTAGATATGGCATGTGTCCAAGAATTGCAAGTTAAAGGAATTAATTTGGGCAATAATAAGTTTGAGGGAACAGAAGATATTAGTCTTTTGATTGGAGCTGACTATTATTGGGACTTCATCACTGGTAATATTGTCCGTACATCTCAAGGCCCGGTAGCTATTGAAAGTAAGCTAGGCTGGATGCTACATGGTAGTTATTGCAATGAAATGGAAGTTAAGGCTCTTTTGTTAAGATTGAGGAGAACAGCCATGGTCTGGAAAGGCATTTGAAAGCGTTTTGGGAACTTGAATCTATTGGCATAAAGGACAACCAGGCAAGTACAGTGAACAATGATGTTTTAGAGCAATTTGAAAAAGGGATTGGGTTTAGAGATGGTTGCTATGAAGTTGGCCTACCATGGAAGGATTCTTGCAAACCCGGTTCAAACCTTCAGCTAGCTAATCGGAGGTTGGAGACTTCATTGTACAGGCTAAGAAAAAATGAGTTGTTGTTAATTGAATACGATGAGGCCATCCTAAGTTATGTAAGGGAGGGCTATGCTGAAAGGGTGCAAGGTGAGCTGGTGAGCCAGGAGGCACATTATCTGCCACACCATGCAGTGGTACGGCGAGACAAAACTACCACCAAACTGAGGGTAGTTTTTGATGGCTCAGCCAAGGACAAAGGTGGTGTGTCCTTGAATGACTGTTTGGATGCTGGGCCAAATTTAAATGCAGATTTATTTTCCTTGTTACTGAGATTCAGGTTTGGTAGAGTAGCATTGACTGCAGATGTGAAGCAAGCCTTTTTGCGGATAAAGTTAAAACCAGAGGACAGAGATGCAGTAAGGTATCTGTGGGTGGATACGAAAGACTTGTTGGAAAATGAACCTAAGGTTCAAGCATATAGAATGAAGTCAGTGTTGTTTGGCCTCAGCTCTAGTCCATTTCTGTTGGCAGCTACTATGCAGTACCATTTTAAGAAATATTCTGAAGTCTATCCTAACACTATTGAACACATAAGGAAAAATTTTTATGTTGATGATTTGCTATGTTCCGTGGATAATACAGAAATGGCTAAACAGATATTCATGGAGGCTAGAGCTATAATGAGGGAGGCTGGCATGGAGCTCAGAAAATGGCAGACCAATCATTCGCAATTACAAGAGTTTATGAGTCATTCCTCTGTAGTACCTGATGCAGCAGAAAGTATTGAGGATTCTGGTATTAAGGAGTTGTGGGCAATAGACGCAAAGGTGCTAGGCATCGTTTGGCAGCAAGATGATGATTTGTTTACCTTCAATGGGAAATCTTTAGTAGAGCTGGCTGAGAATGAGACAAGGTGGACAAAACGTACAGCTCTTAGTTTGGCTTCAAAGGTCTTTGATCCTCTTGGATTCCTGGCTCCATTTGTGATAAAGTCAAAAATTTGGTTTCAGAGCCTCTGGGAAATTGGACTTGGTTGGGACCAAGAGTTACCTGATCATATGGTGGTAAGTGGAAATATTGGTTCAAAGAATTGGCACATCTTGGAGACATTGAAATCCCAAGATGGTACTTTGGAGAGTTGAACAATAGTCCAGACAATTTGGAGCTGCACATCTTTTGTGATGCAAGTGAGGAAGCCTATGCAACTTGTATTTATATAAGAGGCGCATTGCAAGAGGAAGTAAGTTGCAGGTTGGTTGCTGCAAAGAGCAGAGTAGCACCTTTGAAAAGGCTTTCGGTTCCAAGGTTGGAATTGATGGGTGCCGTTATTGCTAGTCGGCTTGCAATTACAGTGCGAAAGTCTTTGGCCCTCTATGAAATTCCAAGCTATTATTGGACAGACTCCACTATAGTTTGGCACTGGTTAAGAAGTCAGGCAAGGAAATGGAAACCATTTGTTGCCAATAGGGTGGAGGAAATTCAAGCGCACACAGATCCCAAGCAATGGAAGCATTGTCCAGGCATCCAAAACCCAGCTGATTTACCAACACGAGGATATTTCAGTGAAAGATCTTTCACAGTCAAGTTTGTGGTGGAATGGGCCAGAGTGGCTAAAACTTGGAAGTGAAAACTGGCCTTCTAATCAGCCTATTGTAGGAGAATGCCAGGCTGAAGAAGCATGGGTGAGTGAGGTGAGAAAATGCGCTGTGAACAGTTGTCAAGTTATGCAGCAGGATCCCATATTGAGGCTTGAGGACATTAGCAGTCTGAAAAGATTGTTAAGAGTGACAGCATGGGTATATAGATTTACAACAACATTAAGGGAGAAACAAGAAGGGAAGGAATTCTGAACAGTAATGAGATTCAGCAAGCCAGGAAATACTGGGTGGTATATATGCAGAAGGAAAAATTTGGTGAAGAGAGAGAATTGCTCACCAGCCATCCATTACAGGTTCTACCAACACATTCTGCGCTCAAGGGTTTGGATGTTTTTTGGATCAGGATTTATTGAGAGTAGGAGGTAGACTACAGTTTTCTGGGCTTCCAGAGGAGAAAAGACATCCAATTTTGCTACCTTCTGGGGGGCACTTTGTGGGCCTTTTGATCCTGGATACTCATCATAAGCTGTTACATGCTGGAGTTAGAGAAGTGATAATAGAGATTAGACAACAATTTTGGATTCCCAAAATTAGACAAGTAGTAAAAAAGGTCTTGCATAAATGTGTAGTTTGCAAGCGTTGGAGTGCAAAGCCTTATTATGAAAAGGTGGTTCCACTTCCAAGAGAACGGTGTGTCTATACTGTCCCATTTGATGTAGTGGGAGTAGACTTTGCAGGGCCAGTCTATGTGTATGAGCGAGGGGAGTCTAACAAGGTTATATATGTCTTTTCACCTGTGCTACCACCAGAGCAATCCATTTGAGTTGGTAAGCAACTTAAGTAGTGATGTATTTCTTTTGGCCTTTAAAAGGTTTGTGAACAGAAGGGGTTTCCCAAATAAAATCATATCGGATAATGCAAAAACCTTCAAAAAGGTTGCAAATGAACTCCAAGAAATTTGGTCCTTGCTAAAAGAGGAAGGATTCCAATCCTACTTTTCACACCAAGGGGTACAGTGGGAGTTTATTGTTGAGAGAGCACCATGGTGGGGAGGATTTTGGGAAAGGCTAGTGAGAAGTGTAAAGTGTCCATTAAAGAAACTTTTAGCTAATGCTCATTTGAGCAAAGAAGAATTCTGCACTGTTTTATGTGAAGTAGAAGCAATGGTGAACAGTAGGCCTATCACTTTTGTTTACAACAGTATGCAGGATGCAGAGCCATTGACACCAAATCATTTTCTTTGTGGTAAACGATTAACATCAAGCCCCAGTGTGCCAGAAGACTTGCAGCCTATCCAGAGCACTCAAGGAGTTAACCAGACGGTTCAGGTACCTTGAAGAGCTACAAGATCAGTTATGGAAGAGGTGGCAGATGGAATACTTGCCAGAACTCAATTATTACCCATCAGGCAAGGTAAAGGGCTCCAATACAAATTGTATCAAGGTGGGAGACGTGGTAATGATTGGGGATGAAAGACCAAGGCAATGCTGGAAGCTTGGCATAATTGAAGAGTTGTTTGTTGGCAAAGACAATTTAGTTAGGTCTGCACTGGTAAAGACTTCAGGAGGAAAGTTAAAGAGACCTATACAAAAACTCTATGCTTTAGAAATCAGCAAAAACACAGATAGTCAAGATGAAACATTTGAGTTACAGCCTCATGGAGAAGGCTTGGCTAACCTTGCGGAAGGTAACGACAACAATGCCTCTTCGGTGGGGAGTGTTAGAAAATCTAGAAGAGGAAGAACCATTGTTGTCCCAAGGCGATATGATGACTAAGCTGATTGATGCAGCATTGCTTGTATATATTAAGTTAAGGTGTATATATATCCATCTCATAATTGTAAGGTTAGTGAAAAATTAACTTAATTTAGAGCTAGCATTTTTGAGCTCTTGTGGCATCATTGTTTGGTCACACTGTTGGCATCATTTTGGGGCGCTGCGCGTTCTTTCTACTCGTTTGTGGGATGTCGTACGTACAGGGTGTTGTCTTGTAGAGAGCTCTCTTGCAATTCAGTTTGGTTGTTTAGATACAAGATTGTTGCACCGTGCAATAGTCCAGGTTGCGTTGTTGTTGCAAGGTTGAGAAAGAAGACCATAAATAGTACCCTTTTTGTTTACATTAAAATTCATGTAACTAAGGTCTAAGGTAGGCCCGCATCGAGTCAGCAACCCTGAGGTTACCCTGAGGTTGGACCTAATAGGATCTCAAATCCGTAAGTTTTAATTTAGCTTAACTTGGGCTTTAGGTAGAACTTGCCCTTTAGAATTTGGCCGTTCACGGCTCAGCTGGGATTTTGAACCCGACAAATAAATAAAATAACACAACTGAACCATTTCCCTGGGGATTATATGGGGTCGTTCTACTAGTGGCCGCTCCGCGTGAATTCAAAAACTGTTTAAGTGTATACGACATAAAGGAGGAACCTCTATCAGAGTGCACATACGCGGGTGCACCAAAGATAGCAAAAAGTTGACTAAGACAATCAACTACAGTTTCAGCAGAAGTGTCAGCACATGAAAACGCGAAAGGAAACCTCGAAAATTCGTCTACTATCGTTAGCAGATAACGATTACGGGAATTGGAAGGCAAAGGATCTTTAAAGTCAATATTTAATCTTTCGAAAGGTTGTGTGGCTTTTATTAACTGCCCTTGATTACTATTTAAATACTTCGGTTTACACTGGGCGCATGCAGTGCATTTTGAAATAACGGTTTTTACATCTTCAATTGAATATGGGAGGTTTCGGCTTCTAACAAAGTGCCACATTCTAGTTACTCCGGGGTGGCACAAGGCAATGTGTAACTCTTCTAAATGATGTTTATTAAGAGATTCTACAAATGTGCGAGAAAGAGTATCTGGAGCTATATTTTCTCTTCCGGGTCGATATACAGTGTCATAACTGAAACTTGATAATTCAAGTCTCCATCTCATGATTTTCTCGTTCTTAACTTTTCTTTTATGTTTAGTGTCAAACATAAACGCTACTGACCTTTGATCCGTTACTAGTTTAAAGTTTTTACCAAGCAGATAATGCCGCCATTTTCGGATAGACTCAACAATGGTGTATGCTTCTTTTTCTATAGAGGAATGATTCCTTTCAGAGGGCGACAGAGTACGGGCGAAAAAGGCGACTGGACGTCCAGCTTGACAAAGTTGAGCAGCTATTGCGTAATCAGACGCATCAGTCTCTACTACAAAAGGAATATTATCATCAATGGCAACAACAACAGAATTAGCAATATCACTTTTAAGATTTTCGAAAGCATTAATTACGTTAAGAGGGAGAGGGTATGTTTTATTTTCAACCAAAGGTCGTACTTTTTCTGAAAATTTTCCGATCCATTTAGAATAGTGGGCAAACATACCCATTACTCGGCGCATGTCTTTAGTATTATTTGGAGGAGGCATTTCGAGCAGTGGTTTTAACCTCTCAGGATCAGGCTTTAAAGAACCATTACTTATTCTACAACCTAGTAAATCTACAGATGACTTAGATGTAGAACTCTTATTTTCGTTAATATGAAGATTATACTTTTTCACAACATTTAAAAATTTTGTCAAATTATCATCATGCTCCTTCTGATCGTGTCCACATATAGTGATATCGTCCACATAAATGAAAGTATCTTTTAAACCCTCTTTACGAATTATGTCATCGATTACTCTGAAAACAGGCTACGCCGTTTGTTACACCAAACGGGATTCTATTGAAATGAAACAGCTGGCCACAGGCTTCGAAAGCAGTGTATGGCTTATCCTCCTCCTTGATAGGGATCAAATGATAGGCGCTCTTAAGATCTATTGTACTAAAGATACTATACTGTGAAATTTCGTCCACCATTTCATTTATATTAGGCAGAGGATAAGCGTCCAACTGCGTGTATCTATTTACTGTTTGAGAATAATCGATAACTAGGCGTTTTTTATGAGATTCATTGACTACCACTAAAACTTGTGCCCGCCAAGGATTTCGACTGGGTTCGATAATGCCTTCCTTAAGAAGGCGATCTACTTCGGACGAAATAAAACTCATATCTGCCTGACAATATCGGTGTGACTTAATAGCAATGGGTTTGCATTCAGGACTTAAATTATTAAACAAAGACGGAGGTTCTGTAGTGCCTTGCACCACAGGATTATTTTTTTATTAGTGAAAATTGCCGCAAGTTGGCACAAGTGAAATATTTTAAGTCTAAATAAATAAATACAAGTTAAACATGTCCAGTGATCAAATTTAATTCTTAAGCATTCAGTGTATGTATAGTAATTTAGTTAAAAATTAAAGTGCAATCATTAAAGAAGTTTAAAGCAAATATAAAAATATATTTTGTGCTTTCTAAACAATGTAAATTTTGGGGGCATGGTGTGACTAGACGTGAGTTTGCTTTTAAGGATTATTTTAGCTTGTTGGTAAAATTGTGAAGTAAAAACAAACTTTTGTGCAACGACAACACAAGGGACGCCGTTTCCACATTTTATTATAAGCACGGCACCAGCAAGCAAAGTTTCTTCGTGACAAGGTTGTCATTGTGGCTATTAATATTAGTTATCTACCAATATTATTTGCATATTATTACTATTATTTAGATATTATTATTTAGATATTATTATTTGTATATTATTTGCACTATTATTTGTATATTATTTGTATTATTATTTACTTATTATTATTATTTACATATCATTATTAGTATTTGTTGCGTATTAATATTAGTTGTATGTTGGTATGTTATATATTTATTATTATTAGTTTCAGTATTAGTTGCAGACTGTTATATATTAGCTAAACGGTGCCATTATTTAATTTCGCATTTATATGTCAATCAAAGTTGTTACGGGTAAAAATCCCCCTTGCATTCATAAATAATTGTTGCATATAGTTTATTAATTGTTGTCAATAAAATACAAAATTCATGTTGATGATTTTTATAATCAATCCTTCCCTTTTTTATTAAAATTATTTTTGCGCCGCAGTGCTGGATGCCAATCTAGTATTTGGGCGCTGGTGACCCTGGTAATTAATTATTTACTTAAAGGTCTGTAATAATAAAATAAGACCCTTACAATTGGTGACACTCCTGGAGTGACCAAAACACCGTAATTTCTGCAAAAATTTTCTAAAAATTGTTTTTCAATTTTTTTCAACATATTCAGTCTGCATAATTTTATTAAATTCACTAGTACTAAGCACTCATCTGTACTGGAAGGTATTCCTTTTATTTTGCTTTTTTATAAAATCAGCATTTTCTAAAGTTTTGTTTGTGCAAATTTACTTATATTCTGCAAACAGCCTATACGCAGACTGTTTTTCTGCTAATATTAGGCTACATCATAAAAAAAAAAAAAATTTACGCAACTTTTTGTTACTGGCACTCATAACTCCACTTGAGTCTCATATTCAACCAAGCTTACCTGAAGCCATTATTTGCATTCAACAATATTTGTTGAAACATTGTCAGTTTTTGACACATTTTAATTTTTTTTGGTACCCTGTAACAATATAATAGCCACAATGAACCACAACAACTCAGGATCATCCAACGGTGGTACTCCAAATTCACCACCTATAACAGACCTTCTAACAATGTATCAGCCTATCACTCCACAATTCATCGCTGAAGAGCCTGGAATCTTTGTGAATCAATTGCGGGATTATTTCACGATAAAAGGAATTACGGACCCACAAACCAAGTTCCTTATCACAAAGAACCTCCTGCCTGCACTAGTATACAAAGTAGTGCAGGATGTGGCTCTATTGCCTCCATCTGACCAAGCTTTTGAGAGCTTCCTCAGCGAGTTAGTCAGGAGGCTCGGCCAATCAGAAGAAGAGCGACTCAATGCTCTACTCAAGGACCAAGTTAATGGGGATCAAACGCCAATAGCCTTCCTGAGGCATCTGCAAGACCTGGCTGGACAGACCAATGGAGACGATAAAAACTCACCCTTAATGCGACGCCGCTTCCTCAACGGTCTCCCCACTGCCCTAAGGCCAATGCTCCGTTGTATGCCAGATGATACAGACCTCCTCACTATGGCCAAAACAGCTGATAAGATGATGATTGAAATTCACCTGGGCCACGTAGATAATCACGCCCATCACCCCCAAATCTGTGCCACGCAGGACGACACTCAGAGTCTGGCCGCACAAAGTATTGAACTATCAAAAGAAATTCTACAAACAATGAAAGAAGAATTTAAAGCTCTCCGAATAGAGCTAGCTAGCAACAGGGAACGAGAGAGTAGTTCTTCAAGACGAGGACCACCCTCTCATCCAAATAGAGCATCCCAACTTAAAGCTGGACAACGCCTCGTTCTACTACAACCACAGCCGCCGCAAACAGGTCAGTTGGTTGCTCCTAATCCAAATCTATTAGCCTTACCTCCTCATCCTCAATCCTCAATCCCCACTACTCAGCCTCATTCTCAACCTACTTCCTTACCCCAGTCTACTGCTCATACCCCTCCTTGCTGGTACCATGAAAGGTTTAAAGACCGCGCAACGCGCTGTGTCATACCCTGTCCATGGACTCCTAACCCTCCTTTAAACTAACCAGGCTAGTGTCACAGGCGTCTGACACTACAGCCTCTCAAGCCTCTCCTCCTATCCTTATTTCAACTAACCCTACCACTACCTCATCTAATCCTACCTCAATTTTAACTAAGTATTACACAGGTCAACAAAAAAAATTTTTTTTTTCGTTGCCAAGGAAATTCGTACGAATTTAGGGTATTTTGGGGTTGCTGAATTCCAAAATGAAAGTAGTTTTTCCGATTTGGCTCTAGTTCTTGAGATAATGAATACCCTCAATTAATAGGAAACGTAACCATAACGCGTGCATATGGGAAACTACCGGAACATTCTAGATGGTGAGACCAAATAAAATGCCATTATGTATTTCATGTGTTTACTTTTGTATGATTTGAGACAATTCCAATGCGATTTGTAAGTAGGCTCCGCCTGAACATTAAATTTTTTGCATTTTTACGTGTTTCAATGGGGTACCAATTATCTCATAAATTAGAGCCAATCTAGCAAAACCGATGTCATATTCGGAATCAGCACCACAAAGTTACCCCAAAATCACTCTTATATGATTGGCAATAAAATGAGTGTTGACCAGTGTTACTCTACCACAAATAATGTTCAACCTATTACTACACACTCAACTACCTCATTTAACACTGTCAAACCAACACATACGTACGCAAGTAAAGTTAAAGAATCGCAACCTACTTATTCAACCACAGCTAATTTAATACCCCCAACTAATTCTCCAAATACAACACAAACTCCTTCCCACAGCAATACTAACCTTCCTCCACAAAAAATTAATGATACACAAACTACTGCACCACCTGGTCCAACGTTCACCTTGCATGATCCACTCTCAGGCTATGCATTCCTTATTGACACTAGAGCTCAATACAGTGTTATTCCTGCAACAGCCGCAGACCGTGCAAATGGACCTTCTCCTTTCATTTTACGTGCAGCTAATTCTTCATCTATTCACACTTATGGACGTCGTTCTATTTCAGTTTTCTTGGACTTAGACGTGTTTTCCGCTGGATATTTCTTGTCGCAGATGTATATACCCCAATGTTAGGCTCTGATTTCCTTTCCGCAAATGATTTATTAGTTGATGTTCGTAGAGCACAATTAATTGATAATGCCACACATCTTTCAGTAATTGGTTCTCCTACCGCACACCCCTCATCATTATTGGCAAGTTCTCTGCCACAGTGCTCACCTGCTATAGAGCAGCTCCTAAATGAATTTTCTTCCCTTACTCAACCCTGTTCTAAGGATACCCCTATTAAACACTCTGTTGTCCACCGTATTGATACGGTAGGCTCACCTGTTTTCACCCGCCCACGTCGCTTAACTCCAGATCGTCTTGCAATTGTGAGACGAGAGTTTGAACACATGCTCGAACTCGGTATTATACGGCCTTCAAGCAGCCCGTATGCCTCTGCTTTACACATGGTCCCAAAACCTACACCTGGAGACTGGCTTCCATGTGGAGATTATCGTGCTTTGAATGACAACACGATTCCAGATCGCTATCCCCTTCCTCACTTACACGATTTTACTTCTGCTCTTCACGGCACCACAGTATTTTCACGCCTTGACTTGGTGCGAGCTTTTCATCAAATTCCTGTACACCCTGAACACATACAAAAACAGCTATAACAACCCCTTTTGGGTTATTTGAAATGACAAAAATGCCATACGGACTGCGTAATGCGGCCCAAACTTTTCAACGCTTCATTGATGAAGTGTTGAGAGGTCTCTCCTTTACATTCACATATGTCGATGACATTCTCATCGCAAGTTCTTCTCCCTCAGAACATATTCAACATTTACGCATCGTTTTTTCTCGGTTGGCAGAATATGGTGTACTGCTAAACCCTGAAAAATGTCTTTGCTGTAGATGAGCTCACCTTCTTAGGACACAAGGTTACTTCGAAGGGCATCTCTCCTCTCGAAAATAAAGTATCTGTGATAAGGTCTTTTCCACGACCGCAAACCCAAAAGCAACTTCGTCGCTTCTTAGGATGGTAAACTTCTACCATCGCTTCATTCCTCAGTGTGCAAACATTCTTGCACCCATAACCTCTCTTCTTCGCCAATCAAAAAGGGGCAGATCCACTGCAGTTCTGTGGAACCCCGAAGCTACCAATGCTTTTTCACAAGCAAAAGAGGCTATAGCACAAGCTACATGCCTTGTTCACCCTCAACCAGACGCTCCTCTGAACTTAGCCACCGATGCCTCTGACGTTGCAGTGTCAGGAGTGCTCCAGCAGCTTGTTTCAGGCGTTTGGGAACCTCTCGCATTCTTTTCACGCAAGCTCCCACCCTCAGGGCCGGACTTTCACCTGCTGAGGCCCTAAGCTATATGAAATTTGAGGCCCTTCTCTAAAAAAATTCGGGTAAAAAAATTTAAAATAATTATTACTATAATTATTATTTTTATATTAATGTTAATGATAGAAAAAATAATTATATATATATATATATATATATATATATATAATATAATTTTGATGAATTAGTGTTAAAGAATAAAAACATGATAAAATAAAAATATATTTAAAAAAATGAGGCCCCCGAGGGTGTGTGGCCCTAAGCTATAGCTTATTTAGCTTATAGGTAAGTCCAGCACTGCCCACCCTCACAAATAAGGTACAGCACTTTCGGTCGAGAGTTGCTGGCGATATACCTCTCCATCCGTCATTTCAGGCCATTCCTGGAAGGACGTGACTTCAGCATTTTTACGGATCATCGTCCGTTAATATTTGCTCTCCATTCTCAATCAGACTCTCATGCTCCTATTGAGAGAAGACACCTTGATTTTATCTTCCAATTTACTTCAGACATTCGACACATTTCAGGTTCTTTGAATGTTGTGCCGGATGCTCTATCTCGCATTTCAGCAATTTCTGATCCTGGACTCTCACACATCAACCTTTCAGAGATGGCTGAGGCTCAGTCCACGGATACAGACCTCCAAGCTCTTATTAATTCACCCACTTCATTGCAAGTCCGCTCTTTACCAGTTGAACCCAAGTCAGACTTACTAATTTTGTGTGACGTCTCGACTGAGCATATTCGACCGCTGGTCCCACAAGGGCTGCGAAGAGCTGTTTTTGCTAAACTTCATTCCTTTTCTCACCCCGGAATTAAAGCCACCCAAAAATTAATTGCAGCTAGATTTGTATGGCCAAGTATGAACAAAGATATCCGCAATTGGACTCGATCTTGCCTTCAATGTCAGCGTGCCAAAGTTCACCGACACACAAAGTCAGAATTCGGTACCTTTCCTTTGCCGAAGGCTCGTTTTGAGGCCATACATCTAGACATAGTCGGCCCCCTCTATTCTTCTCGAGGTTATACCTATCTTCTCACTGTCATTGATAGGTTCACAAGATGGCCAGAAGCTGTTCCTTTGACTTCTTGTACTGCTTCTGCAGTAGCTCATGCCTTTGTTTCATGTTGGGTTTCCCGTTTTGGAATACCTGCAACCATTTGCACAGACAGAGGTGCTCAGTTTGAATCAGCCTTATGGAAGGAACTCATACTCCTTCTTGGGACTGAGCGCATCAGAACAACAAGCTATCACCCGCAATCCAATGGGGTGGTAGAACGCTTCCATCGTCAACTTAAAAGTTCCTTGCGAGCCACTGATCCATCTACTACATGGGTGGACCGGCTACCCCTAATCCTACTCGGAATTCGTACTGCTCTGAAGACTGATCTTGCATGCTCTGCAGCAGAATTAGTTTACGGTACCACACTCCGGTTACCCGGAGAATTTTTCACACCTACACCCATTAACCTCACATGTGATCCTGCTTCGTATGTCAAGACATTACGCTCTGTTATGAAGCAAATTCGTCCCACAGCACCTAGAACTTCCACTTCACAAACTAACTTTGTTTCCCCTGATTTACAAACTTGCACACATGTTTTCTTGAGACATGATGCTCACCGCTACCCTCTTCACTGTCCCTATGATGGTCCCTTCCTTGTGCTAGACCGTAAACCCAAAACTTTCATCATCGACAAGGTGGGCAAGCGTGAAACCGTTTCTGTGGACCGCTTGAAACCAGCATACCTTGATTTTTCTCCAACAAAAGATCCTATCCCTCCTCAATCTTCTGTACCTCCATCTCAAATACAGGTACAGCAACCTATCCTTCCTCAATCTTCTGTACCTTCATCTCATATACAGGTACAGCAATCTACCCTTCCTAAATCCTATGTACCACCACCTGATCCGAGGGTACAACAATCTATCATCCCTCTTCCAATTCTCCTTCATTATCGCAACCAACTGTCTTTGAACCAGCCAGTGGCCCCATTGCACAGGCACCAAGAATCCCCTTCCCCCAATGTCCCTACTGCACCTGTAGCACCATCCATACCTTCAGAACCAGTGCTACAGGATATTGCCGTCCAAAAGCAACCAATCCAACAAACAATGACTCGTTCTGGAAGAGTCATTCGTAAGCCAGTGCGCTTTGACATTTAAGTGTTTTTTTTTACCCCTGACAACCATGTTTTTGGGGGGCAGTACCTGTAGTGCCTTGCACCACAGGATTATTTTTTATTAGTGAAAATTGCCGCAAGTTGGCACAAGTGAAATATTTTAAGTCTAAATAAATAAATACAAGTTAAACATGTCCAGTGATCAAATTTAATTCTTAAGCATTCAGTGTATAGTAATTTAGTTAAAAATTAAAGTGCAATCATTAAAGAAGTTTAAAGCAAATATAAAAATATATTTTGTGCTTTCTAAACAATGTAAATTTTGGGGGCATGGTGTGACTAGACGTGAGTTTGCTTTTAAGGATTATTTAGCTTGTTGGTAAAATTGTGAAGTAAAAACAAACTTATGTGCAACGACAACACAAGGGACGCCGTTTCCACATTTTATTATTTAAAAGCACAGCGCCAGCAAGCAAAGTTTCTTCGTGGTATGTTCCTATTTATAATGTTATTTTTTTTACTATTGCATATCTGTATGCAATACCGCATACTGCAGACATTAACAAACCTTATATTGTTTGTGATTAGTACTGAAAGATTCATACTATAAATAGTACTGTAAGATTCATACAATAAATTACCTTAGGCTAAGTTAGGTCTATCGAGGCAAGAGCCAAATTGTAAATTACTCTAGCCTAGCTGAGGCCTACCGTAGCCTTTGTTTTAAATAATTAACCTCAGCTCCACTATATTGAAGAGGCATAGGGCCTGCCATTAATTTTCTTAGTATATTTACTTTATAAGCCTATTATGTTTCATGTATTTTCTTAGCAGATGGCCTACTAGTCATTTGTGGCCTACATACTTCCTTAGTTTTCCTGTTCAATTTAACACAATCCCATAATGAGGATTAAGTGTAATTCACCATCCACAGGTTACTGGGCCTATATAGCATATATATATTTTAATTATCAATTTTTACCATTTTTATGTATCATTTTTGTCTGGAATATTACTTACAGTATTCTTGTCTCTCTCTTTGCAGACAAGGTTGTCATTGTGGCTATTAATATTAGTTATCTACCAATATTATTTACATACTATTACTTAGATATTATTTGTATATTATTTGTATATTATTATTATTATTTACATATTTATTATTATTATTAGTATCAGTATTAGTTGCAGACTGTTATATATTAGCTAAACGGTGCCATTATTTAATTTCGCATTTATATGTCAATCAAAGTTGTTACGGGTAAAAATCCCCCTTGCATTTATAAATAATTGTTGCATATAGTTTATTAATTGTTGTCAATAAAATACAAAATTCATGTTGATGATTTCATAATCAGTCCTTCCCTTCTTTTATTAAAATTAATTTTCGCCGCAGTGCTGGATGCCAATCTAGTATTTGGGCGCTGGTGACCCTGGTAATTAATTATTTACGTAAAGGTCTGTAATAATAAATTAGACCCTTACAGTTCCACCTCGGCTGCTGCAAGGTTACACACAGTTAAGGAAGGTTCTCTCTCCCAAAATGTATCTCAACTGATTCATGTCTAGACAAAAAATCATGGCCAAGAATAACATTAGTACATAGATTAGGCAGAAGTGATAACTTAACATTTTTATAGGTACGATCCTTGAATGTCAAATCTACACAACAAAACCCATCAACTTTAGTTACATGAGAAGTATTAGCCATTGACACTTGACTTTTACAAGGATATACCTTCCATTTGTTTTCTTTTACAATATTTATATCAATAAAATTTTCGGTACTACCTGTATCCACTAGCGCCTTCAAAGACAAACCATTAGCTAAAATAGTAAGAATTGCCTCTTTCAAAGAATGAGAAATAGAGCCTGATAGAGAAGTTAAAGTATTAACAGAAGCAGAAGCTTTTGAATTAGGGCGACAAACTCTGGCAAAATGGCCTTTAATACCACATTTATGATATAAACTATCTCTTGCAGGACATTTAGCTCGCGGATGCACATTATTCCCACAAAAGAAACATCTACGAGACCTTGCTGCAGCAGTAGAAGACTCCTCGCAAAGAGTTTCATTAGCACCTTGTTTAGCCTCATGTTTTTCTATTGTAATTGTTTCAGTTTCACAACTAACTGAATTTAGAGGAGCATTAGAACGTATATAGTATCAGACTGAATCTGAGCCAACTCAAGGCTGCGAGCTTGATCAAAAGCGATCTGTAAACTGAGAGATTTGTTTTCAAGCAATCGTTACATAATGAAAGGAGTATTCAAACTGTTTATAAAAGCATCTCTTATATATTAATCTCTGTATTGATCTGCAGAGACCGATTGAAACAGTTTACTAAGATGCTTTAATGCATTCATGTAATATTGTAATGGTCCAAACTCTCTCCCATCTGACGACGGATGGCTAACAGATGACGAGCAAACGTTTCACTTTTCGGTTTTATATAAAGTTCATTGAGCAACTTTATAGCATCTTCATAGGTAGTACAATCAACTATGTACTCATAGACTAAAGGAGATACATGGTTTACAAGCAAACTTAGCTTTGAGTCTGAAGATCAGAAGGTAACGCGGCCAGAAAGTTCTGAAATGTTTTGAACCAGTGATTCCAGAGACGAGACGAACTTGAGGATGAGGGCTCGGCATCAAATCTTTCCGGCTTCAGAAACTTGTCCATATCCTCTGATCTTGAAATTAAGTTGATTAAATTGAAATGAAACGCTCTCCTTTTCTTAGGCTTTAATCAACTTAATTGAACAACATTCCTGTTAATATAAATAACAATAATAGTTATGGTACACAATAAAAATTCTTAGCAATATACAAAAGTAGATGCAATATCAGAGAGCTCAGGAAATGCGTCCGTTCAGTACAGAGTCTGGCTGACGAAGATACTTTATTATATGAAGGTAATGATTTTCTTTGATGTAATTAATCTTAATCTGTAGTATAAACAATTCATATAAATGCCCTATGTTTACTATATCTATATATTATTATAACTTGCGTCATTCATTATATATATATATATATATATAATATATATATATATACAGCGTGTCCCAAAGAAATGTATACCCACTTTGTTCGATAATACCAGCTATGAGGATAATAAATATATTACTTTTTATATGTTTTTTAATAAAGAATTTTCTCCTGAGTCTAAATATGTAATTATTTTTATTAAAAATTGTAAAACAAAAAAGTTACAGATGTTAAATTATAATTATTATTTTCGAGACTTCATGTGCGATATTTTCTAATATTTTTGCACGTATACGAGATAAGTTTGAAACCGACGGCACTGTGCAAAACTTACAAAAACAACGTTCTGGAAGACGTCGAAAATCTTAGATAAAGTGTCATTTAACCATGGAATTTGTAAATTTTTTGAATTAACTAATAATTACAACATTTATGCTTCAATATCAACACTAAACATAAGTATCTCAAAACAGTCGGTTAAAATATTAGAAAATATCGCACATGAAGTCTCGAAAATAATAATTATAATTTAAACATCTGTAACGTTTTTGTTCTTCAATTTTTAATAAAAATAATTACATATTTAGATTCAGGAGAAAATTCTTTATTGAAAAACATATAAAAAGTAATATATTTATTATCCTCATAGCTGGTATTATCGAACAAAGTGGGTATACTTTCTTTGGGACACGCTGTATGTTATATATATATATATATATATATAATGAATGACGCAAGTTATAATAATAATATAGATATAGTAAACATAGGGCATTTATATGAATTGTTTATACTACAGATTAGGATTAATTACATCAAAGAAAATATCATTACCTTCATATAATAAAGTATCTTCGTCAGCCAGACTGTACTGAACGGACGCATTTCCTGAGCTCTCTGATGTTGCATCTACTTTTGTATATTGCTAAGAATTTTACTTTTGGAAAGTTTTGAATTTTATATACTTGCGTTTATATTCACATTGTTATAGTTAAGTAATTGAATATTAGTGGTTTTTAGCGATTTAGAAGTTTTCATAGCGTGCCGGCTTAATTTAACTTAAACTTGTGACGGTTATAAACTAATTTTTAACTGCGCGATGCCGTCGCAGAAAGCGTCGTGTGTTAGGTGTAGGGTGAACCGGTGGTATTCGGAATTTAAAGATTATAACGGCGGTCCTATGGCGATTACCGAGAGATCAGTTTGTTTCCTTTGCGAGTTAACGGAGGAAATAGTTGACATAAAACGCAGAGTACGTGAGGTAACGGAAAGACCTGCAACGCTTGATGAGGGCAGGGGTAGGGCTACGGTTGACGAAAGCCGAACCAATACTAACGTTGAAGACGTTAGTAATTTGAAGGGTGAGGTGCGTAACCTAGTTTCTAGTTTAGGTAGCTTGTCGGGAAGGTTGGATAGAGTTGAGGAAGGGGTTAAGGTTGGTCCGAGAGTAGTAGATGGGGAGGAATTTAGAGAAGTTAAGGGTGGAGCTAGGCCGCGTACGTTAGGTGATAGGAATCCCCTCCCTATCGAGGTTTCGAACCCTTTCGCCCATTTGGAAAGGGGCGTGAATGAGGGGGAAACTATTTTAATTGGGGACTCTTTAGTGCACCACATGGACAAAGAGTTCGTTGAACGGCATCCAACCAAGAGGAGTTGGTCTCTCCCAGGGGCCAGGGTTGACAGAGTTAGAGATGAAGTGGATAGGATTGACGTTGCCTCCCGTCACTCGATGTTGGTGACGATGGGAGGAGGCAACGACTCGTATAGGCCCGATACGAGAGTGCCTGACCTTTTGGAGAGATATAAGGGGTTAATTAGGTCCCTGAAGGCGAGGTCAGATAGGTCTTTAGTTCTAGGTATTACCCCTAGGCACGGGTTGGGTCTTAGGATTACGTCAAAAATAATATTTTTGAATAATAAATTAGAAGAGATTTGTGCTGAGGAAAATGTATCCTTCGTAAAGCTGTGGTCCGAATTCAGTGATCCTAGCCTTTTTATAAAGATGGGGGTGCATTTTAATGAAATAGGTAATGCTAGGCTAGGTAGGTTAATAGACGAAAACGTGCGAAAGCTGTATAGGTCGAAGCCTTCTTTAAACGTTGTGGGTCCGGGGAACGCGGGCCCGACGTGAAAAATAGTTTAAAACGCGGGCCCGTGGTAAAAAATAACTTAAACGTCTTTTATTGTAACGCGCGTAGTATTAGAAATAAATTAAACGAATTTAAGGCGATAACTTATTCCAGCAATTACGATATAGTTGCTCTCACTGAAACGTGGTTAAATACCGTGACTCGGGACTTGTTGGGGGAACTTGATTAGGTTGCCATATTTGAACTTTCAAAAGGAGGACACTCCGGAGATGGGGGGGGGGGGGTGTATTTGTATCAGTATCTACCAACTCACGTTGTATTAATGTGCTATAAGCTTATATACTGCGTACTACATGTCGTCTATACTGAGTATCTATAAATAAGAACAAGTGTTATGGCCTCAAAAATCAATGTTATAAATATTCAACTTTCCCGGACATGTCCGGGAAAAACCGGACGTATGGTAACCCTAAATTTGATATACGGGTTTTAAAACTCTTTACTAATGATAGGTTACATAGGTTTGGTGGCGGCGTTTTGCGTACATTCGTAATTCTCTTAGGGATATCGAGGTTAAGATAGATTTTCCGGCAGCAATTAATGCGATGTGCGTTGAAGTTAGGGTGCGTAGTATTAGTTTAATTTTGTTGTTGTTTATAGACCTCCCGTTCAACCCTTTGACACCGATTAGATTTTACTCACTTCTTGGTAACTTTACTGACAATCGGAATGGTATAATTGTCGGAGACTTTAACTGCCCTAATGTTAATTACGAGACTTTTACTGGTAATGAGGAGGGTTTGAGATTGATTGAGTTCATGGAGAATATTTTTTTACGACAGATAGTTACCGAACCAACGCGCGGTGACAATATTTAGATTTGGTGATGACGAATGGCGAAAATATAGTCGATAGTTTAGAAGTAGGCGAGAGTTTAGGATGTAGTGATCATCAAATTCTTAGGTTAAGTTATCGATAGAAAACACGAAGGATAGTAACGTAATAGAAGTCCTGATTTTCGTAGGGCTAATTTTAATAGTTTTGCGGATAAGATGAGAGTAGTGGACTGGGATAACTTATTTATGGGTAATGACACAAATTTGCATTGGGAGGCGTTTAAGAAAGTTTTATGAATATTGAAAGGGAGTTATTCCTCATAGGCCCAAGCGCGCTAGAAATCATGGTAGGCCCAAGTGGTGGACTAGGGAAATAGGCGAGTTCAAAACGAGCGTAACAGAGCGTATAGACTTAATAAGCGCAATGGCATGGCAGCTAACTTAATAGATATATCGAGCTTAGACGTCAGGTTAAAAGATCAGTTTGGAATACTAAACGTAATTTAGAGATACTTATAGCTGAGGATAGTAAACATAATCCAAAAAAGTTTTTTGAATACGTAAATAATCGTAAGCTGATAAAAGATAACATAGGTCCTCCAGTGGATGTTAATGGCGCTTTGGCTTCTGACGCTCAGGCGATGGCGGGTATTTTCAATAACTTTTTTGCGACAGTTTTTACCATAGAAGACGTAAATAATGTCCCCGACGTGGACGATATCGTTCCATTTAGTAGCGAGACTATTTTGGATGAAATAACTGTTTACGAGGGTGAGATTGCGCATTATATCGATAGGCTAAAAGTTAGCAAGGCTCCAGGCCCTGACGCTTTTTATCCTAGACATTTGAAAGATTTGAAAGACGTTATCGTAGGCCCTTAACGAAGATTTTTAATCAGTCACTCGAAACGGGGATTATTCCTGAGGACTTCAATTAGCTAACGTCACGCCCGTTTTTAAAAAGGCGACCGCACGGTACCTAGTAATTATAGGCCCATTAGCTTAACGTCAATTGTAGGTAAACTTGGAATCCATAGTTAGGGATCGTATCATCGATCACTTACAAAGTAGAGATTGTAATAGTAGTCAGCATGGGTTTCGACGCCATAGATCTTGTTTAACTAATTTGTTAGAATTTATAACGAAATAGTGCGCGAATACGATAGGCATAGAGCGGCTGACGTTATTTATTTATATTTTAAAAAGGCGTTCGATACAGTTCCGCATACAAGATCAATTGCGAAGGTTAAAGCGTACGGTATACGCGGTCAGGTAGCTAACTGGTTAGAGGAATGCTTCGTGCTAGGAGACAGAGGGTCGTTGTTAATGGTAGTGAATTGGGGTGGTTGGATGTAGGTAGCGGTGTCCCACAGGGTTCAGTGTTAGGCCCATTGCTATTTGTAATTTACATTAATGACATTGATGTAGGATTGACTAGAACATGTCAAAATTCGCGGACGATACTAAAATAGGCGGTAAAGTTGTTAACGAGGACGATAGAAATAGGTTCCAAGACGATGTAAATAGGATTATGGAGTGGACGGATAAGTGGCAGATGCAATTTAACGTAGACAAATGTAAAGTTTTGCATGAAGGTTCTCGTAACAATAATTACACGTACACGATGGATGATAGAGAGTCAGCGAGCGTTGACGAGGAAGTAGATTTAGGCGTTCGCGTATCTAAGGATTTAAAAGTAAGGAACCAGTGCCTGGAGTCTTGCGCAAAAGCTAATAGGATGTTAGGCTTCATAGCACGTAATTTCGAATTTAAATCGAAGGATATTATATTGCCCCTTTACAAGTCCCTAGTCAGGCCTCATTTGGAATATGCCATTCAGTTTTGGTGCCCGTATTTGCGTGAAGATATTGATAGGTTAGAAAGGGTTCAGCGTCGTGCCACGAAACTAATTCCGTCATTGCGCAACAAGCCTTATGAAAATAGAATTAAAGAGTTGGACTTGCATTCACTCGAAACTAGGAGATTAAGGGGAGCTTATTGAAGTTTTCAAAATCGTTAATAACATCGATAACGTAAATTTTGACAAACTGTTCACTTTCGATAATAGCAATACTCGTAATAACGGATTTAAGTTGCGTGGCAGACGTTTCATTACTAATATCGCTGAAAACTTCTTTACGTTTAAAGTAATTGATAAATGGCATAATCTTCCCGCGTCCGTCATGAACTCTACCAGCGTTAATATGTTTAAAAACTGTCTAGATAGGCATTTTAAAAATATTAACGTTGTTTAAAAAAAAAAAAAATTAGCAACAGGAGCTCTGGTGGTGGTGGTCGAGGATGAGTCGGTTGATGATAATGCCAGCGTGTGATATGCTAGCAAAAAATTAATAAAAAAAAAACATTAGACTAACACGAACGTAGATGTAACTCGTAGCGTAAACTGACCCACTTTTGGTTTAACTTTACCTACTTTTTTCGTTTTCTTTTTCTTATCCTCTCCTTACTTGCATGTCTGTAACTCTCTTTACTTGCATGTCTGTAGTTTGCATGGTATGACAGTGAGTTAAGACTGTGTTTGCATGGTTTGTAAGCGTTCTTATTTTATTTCTTTTCATCTTTCACCCCTTTCCTCTTCTCTTCGACTATTTTTCCGACTTGTCGGCAGTGGCCGGCGGATGATGATGGTGAGTCTTTTTTCTCTTTTTCTGAATGAATGTTAACCCACGAGTGATAGGTGTTGCTACTTACTTAACCCCTTATTCTCTTCTCTTAACCCCCTACTCTTTCCTTTCTCTCGGGCTAACCTTAGAGTGGATCTTAGGGTCTTTGTTAGCCTTAGCTTCTAGGATCTGTAGATCTGTAGATCTTACATCTCATCAGTTTAATTCAGACATCATCAGATTCATCAGTTTAATCGAATTGAATATAAAAACAAATGATTTTACTTAGGTATAACATTCTAATAAAGTCATCATAAATCTGCAAAATAATATTACACTAGCTTAACTTGATCTATAAGTTAAAGTAGCCCCTCAGAGCTTGGCCGTTCAGGGCTCAGTTGGGATTCTGAATCCAATCAAAATAAATAAAATAACATGGTCCTTCGTAATCGGATTCTAGCCTAAGACTGAGTCAGTGACCATTTTTCGGCAAAGTTCTGATTGTGAAATTGTAGCCTAAGTTAGGCCTGCACGGGTTGAGCATAATTTGAGTTAAGGTCCCAGGGTAGAAAGTTTGGTCGCCCCATTGCGAAACTTCGCTGCTAGTCTGTGGTTGTTCGTAGGCGGAAGTTGCAGACTTCAGTGTGCCAGTTACTTGGGTGGAAAATTTGATATTCCATACTGGTGGTTGGTCAGTACCCCAACCAAGCAATTCAGTTTATTTAAAAAAAAAGGCAAATTTTGAGTTTGGCCAGTTTGGTTAAGTATTTTGGTCAATTCAGCTTATTTGGCATTGAGCTCAGATGTTTGTTTGCATTGAAGATGAGTGCAGCTGAATTGAACAAGTTTAAAAAAAAGAGAAGGGCCGGCAAAGGTCTAATTACAAAGGTCATTGCCACTTATATTCTGGCATAGAGCAAGAGGATTTAGTGACTGCGCAGCTTTCCATATTAGAAACTAAAAAGGTTGCTTTAAGTGAAGTAAATGTTAAAATTGAGGCTCATATAGAAGAGGATGAAATGGAAAATGAAATAATTTACTTTGACAAGATTATTGATGACATAATTAAGGTGTGCCACAGAGCAAGAGTTTAGCAGCTCAGTACAGTTAGAGACCAAGTGTAATAATGAAACACTGCCCTCAACAAACAGTGTTTGTGAGGTTAAGGTTAACAGATCTACAGTTCAATTACTGAGGCTTGTACTCAAAACATTTTCTGGGGGTATTCAGGAATGGCAAGGGTGGGTAGACAGTTTTCAGTCAGCAGTTCATTCTAGTCAAGTGTTAAGTGTTGTGGAGAAATTTAATTAATTTGCAGTCCCTCTTGAAAGGGGAGGCAGCAAAAACAATTGCAGGATTAGCATTAACAAAGGCTAATTATAATGTGACTTGGGAAATATTAAAGAAATGGTTTGGTAAGTGAGGTGACGTGTGTGTGTGTGTGTGTGTGTTGGTGTGTGTGTGTGTGTGTATGTATATAGTCTAAAGTCACTAAAGGGAAAAATCACTAAAAGAAAGCTGAATGGCAACACGAAGGGATAACCACAGCAACGGGGGTTGTTCGTTGGGTTTTGGCTGGACTAGAGCATGGTTATTCATATCTGAGTAAATTGTTGGTGCTAAGTTTAATTTGGTGATGTTTCTAAGGTGACAAATGGAGTAGAAAGTTGTCAGTAAATAATAATAGTTAGGGGTAATGTCTATAGCTAGCTTCTAAATTAGTAAAGTTAGAGAGTTTAGGTAGACTGCTTTGTGGGACGCAGGAATTCTATGGTAGGCCCTAAAGAATATCTAATTCAACGCACCGGTAAGTGCCTTTGTTTGATGTTTAGAAACCTAGTAACTTAGCGGGGTCACTAACCCCAAGCTATTACATTTGGCGACGAGGATGGGATTCAGTTTGGCTCATTGGATTAAATTTGGTTAATTGGATTAAATTTGGTTCATTGGATTAAATTTGGTTCATTGGATTTAATTTGGCTCATTGGATTTAATTTGGCTTATTGGGTTCAAGTGGTTGTTTGGAAAATTGGATGTAGCCTAGTGGGTCGCCCGATTTGGTTGGTTTGTGTGGGTAAGCTACCGTACTATAGCTTAGGTCCCGCCGGCCTAACTCTAATACTAATTCCTACTCAGCCCTAACTCTAATACTAATTCTCACCTAACTCTAATACAACTATTCAGCCCTAACTGGGGAGTAACTAGATCAAATTTAAACCAAATCTAACCTACTTCACGTTATTTGGCCTAAATCGGTTTTGTTCTAGCATGTCAGTGATTGGCCATATAAGCCCCCTACGAAGACTCTGGGGAGGACTTCGAAGCTTATGCCACTAGGGTGAGGTTGTTTTTCGAGGCAAATTCCATTCCTGATGCTAAGAAAGTACCTACCTTTTTAACTATAATATACCCTAAGACGTTTGGTTTAGTTATGGACCTAGTTGCTCCTAAAGCACCGGAAACTTGCACCTATAGTGAATTGGTACATGCCCTAACCGATCACTACAAACCCCGAGTAGTTCTCATCTATGAACGTTTCAAATTTTATTCGAGGCATCAGACGGTGAATGAAAGCATTGCAGAGTTTGTTGCAGGAATAAAAACCCATAGCCGTACTTGTAAATTTGGGGACAAATTAGACGAAATGCTAAGAGATAGGTTTGTAATGTGTCTCCAAGAGGAGTCTACCCAAAGAGACCTATTAGCTATACAGGACCTAACTTTTAGTCAGGCTGTAGAAATAGCTGCGGCTAGGGAAGCAGCTGCTAAAGATGTTAGAGCTTTTGGCAGTCACAGTAGTAAAGCCCAACACGTAAATAGCTTTAAATCTTCTAGGCCTGGCAGACCTAATGAGCCTACTAGACAGACAAATAAAAGGTATGCGGCAAATACGACTAAACCTACTAATTCAAACGCTAAACAGGAGGAAAAGCCTTCCAAGCCATGTACTGGGTGTGGAAAACACCATTGGAAGGACTGCCCTTTTAAAGAAGCAGTTTGCCGAAACTGTAGTAAAATAGGCCACATAGCTAAAGTTTGTTTTTCAAAGAAAACAAGGGGTGAAAATTCTAATTATAACATTTCTAGTGTAAATCCTCAAAAGGGAAATACTTCGAACATTGGAGTGGAGTACCTATTTTATGAGCAGCAAAGTGGTGATAATACAGGCCCATATATTGTAGAGGTAGGCCTAAATGGAATTACAGTTCCTCTAGAACTAGATACAGGTGCTGCCCGAACTGTCATGTCCAAAACAGTTTTTGACAAAACTTTCAAAAATGCACCTAAACTACATGCATCTAAAACAATACTAAAAAAATATGGGGACATACAAATACCTATTTGTGGAGAAGCATCCATCACAGTTACACTCAACAAGAAAACTTTGTCTCATCCCTTAACTTTAGTGGTGGATGAGCAAGGGCCTTCTACTAGGCCGTGATTGGATTGATGCTTTGAAAATGCCGATTGACAAAATTTTGCCAAAGGGTCAGGCAGATGTGCATACACTCTCATATCCGTCTGACATAGATTCATTGTTAAGGGAGTTTTCTTCTGTTTTTGGGCCTGAAGTAGGCAACCTAAAAGGCCATCAGGTCTGCATAGAAGTAGATCCTAATGTAACTCCGAAATTTTGTAAGGCACTGCGGAGAAGGTAGACTTAGAAATTGACAGGCTGCTAAAAGATAAAATTATCGAACCAGTCACACACGCTAAGTGGGCTGCCCCAGTAGTTCCTATACTAAAACCTGATAAGTCCGTGCGGTTATGTGGGGATTACCGTTTAACAGCAAATAGAGCAGTCCTTCTAGATTGCTACCCTATACCCAAGCCTGATGAATTATTTAGCTCTCTTGCTGGGGGTAAATATTTCACAAAACTAGATATGTCCCAAGCCTATGCTCAACTAAGTTTAGATGAAAATTCTAAAGAACTAACTATCATAAATACGCACCGAGGCCTATATAAGTACAATAGGCTATGCTATGGAATAGCATCGGCTCCGGGTATTTTTCAGAGGACAATGGACCAAGTTCTAGGTCACATTCCGGGGGTACTTTGTTTTCTAGATGATGTCCTCATTTCAGGTTCGTCTAAAAAAGAACACCTAACTAGATTAACCACAGTTCTAAAAAGACTCCGGGATGCCGGACTTAAGCTAAAGAAAGAAAAGTGTTCGTGGGTCACTAACGAGGTTTCATATTTAGGGTTCCGCATAGATGCCTCAGGCATTCATCCAACGGTGGATAAACTAGAAGCAATAAAAAATGCACCACCTCCACAAAACATCACACAGTTACAAGCTTATTTAGGTCTCCTAAACTTTTATAGGAAATTTTTGCCTAATGCATCGACTTTCCTTGAACCCCTAAATAAGCTATTACGATTGGGGAACAGTGGAGATGGGAGAAAACCCAAAAGGAAGCATTTGAGGCTTCCAAGGACGTACTACTAAAGTCCACTCTCCTAGTGCATTATGATCCTAAACTTCCTCTCATAGTTTCAGCAGATAGCAGTTCTTATGGAATTGGGGCAGTGTTATCTCACCACATTGATGGTGTAGATAGGCCTATCTGTTTTGCTTCTAGAACACTAACTGAGACTGAAAGACGATATGCACAACTTGAACGTGAAGCCTTAGCCTTAGTATTTGCAGTAAAAAAATTTCATTTCTATCTATGGGGTCATGAATTTAAACTAATTACTGACCATAAGCCTCTTTTAGGTTTATTTTCACCTAATAAAAATATTCCAGTTATGGCCTCAGGTAGGATTCAACGATGGGCACTGATTCTACAAGCCTATAAATTTGACTTAGTACATCGGTCAGACAAAGTTCTAGGTACGGCTGATGCGCTAAGTAGGTTGCCTTTAGAAAATCCAAATGAATGTGTACCTATACCTACAGAATGGGTTCACTTGGTGGAGTTTTTGGAATCCACTCCAGTATCTGCGGTACAAATAGAGCAGTGGACAAAATCAGACCCTATTCTGTCTAGGGTCATCCATTACTGCTCAGTTGGTTGGCCTACTAAGGTTGAGAGTGAATTACAGCCTTTTTATCAACGTCAGTCTGGACTCTCGAGCTAAAATGACTGTCTCTTATGGGGCCACAGAGTGATAATTCCGAATGAAGGCAGGTCGAATTTAGTGAAGGAACTTCGCGCTGAACACATGGGTGCAACAAAAATGAAAGAGCTGGCGAGAACTTATTTCTGGTGGCCCGGTTTAGATGGAGAACTCGAATCATTGGTTCGTTCCTGTCAAAGCTGCCTAGAGAACAGATCTCCCAAGGAAAAGTCCACTTCATCCTTGGGAATGGCCTACTATACCTTAGCATAGGATCCATGTTGACTATGCAGGTCCTATAAATAATATCTATTTCCTAGTCATTGGGACGCCTACTCTAAGTGGGTGGAAATTTTTCCAACCACTTCCATGACTTCGGGTGTTACTATTCGCTTACTCCGTTCGTGTTTCGCTCGATGGGGTTTACCCGTAGTCCTGGTTTCCGACAATAGTACTTGTTTTACCAGTGAGGAATTTCGTTCTTTTGTCCACCCAAATGGCATTAGACATGTCCGGTCTAGTGTTTTTCACCCGTCTACTAACGGTCTCGCGGAAAACATGGTCCGTACTTTCAAGTCGGCCTTGCGTCATTCTCGTGGGGAGGAAATGCAAGTGGTGTTGGATAAATTTTTGTTTAAATATCGACTAACACCTCACACAACGACGGGGGTGTCTCCTTCTAAACTTATGATTGGCCGGGGAATTCGTTCAGTTTTCGATTTGTTACGTCCAAACGAAACGTTACAACGACGAGTTTTACGCCATCAGGAAAAACAGAAGTTGTACCACGACACTAAAAAAGGGAGAGTTATAGAAGCGCAACCTAATGATCCAGTTATGATTCGCAACTATGGGGCTGGACCAAAATGGGTTCCTGCAACTGTGCAGGAGAGAACGGGCTCTGTTTCCTTCAAGTGCCAACTAGAAGATGGTTGTTTTATTAAACGCCATCAGGACCAGATATGGGAACGTGAATTGCAGAATGACCGAAGTCTTCCTGAAGAGAGAACCGATCCTCTGGAAAATGGTTCAATTCGCCCGCCTATGCATGTCGCACCTATTCCTACTACATCAACCCCGCTCCGCAGGTCGTCTAGGGTCTCTCACCCCCCTGACAGACTAAACTTGTAGGGGAGGAGTGAGGTGACGTGTGTGTATATATATGTATATATATATATATATAGTCTAAAGTCACTAAAGGGAAAAATCACTAAAAGAAAGCTGAATGGCAACACGAAGGGATAACCACAGCAACGCGGGCTGTTCGTTGGGTTTTGGCTGGACTAGAGCATGGTTATTCATATCTGACTAAATCGTTGGTGCTAAGTTTAATTTGGTGATGTTTCTACGGTGACAAATGGGGAAGAAAGTTGTCAGTAAATAATAATAGTGAGAGTTAGGGGTAATGTCTATAGCTTCTAAATTAGTAAAGTTAGAGAGTTTAGGTAGACTGCTTTGTGGGACGCAGGAAATTTATGGTAGGCCCTAAAGAATATCGAATTCAACAAACCGGTAAGTGCCTTTGTTTGTTGTTTAGAAACCTAGTAACGTAGCGGGGTCACTAACCCCAAGCTATTACAGTAAGCCAAAGATCTTAATTAAAAGCCACCTCCTCGAACTTTTAGCTATACCTCCTGTTAATAATCCAAATAGTGTCAAGGAGTTACGGTAGTTATATGATGAATTTGAAGTTAGAACTAGGTCCCTGGACAACTTCGGTGTAGGAATGGAAAAGTATGGTGTAATGTTTGTCACTGTACTGGAGTCTAAATTGTCTAGCTCAATTTTGCTTGAATTAAGTAGGGGACACTCAATAGAACATGTGTACAATGTACATCCCCCTTCTACAGATGTTAACCCTTTCAGGCACGGAATTAACAAGACGAGAGGGAAATGAGTTTGCACAATAGGATGTTAAACAAGGGGACAAAGGCAGGCAGAGCACCAGAGTTTCTACAAAATGAAATAGCCCAGGTACAATGTCAGCTCTACATGCATCCTCTGACAATAAACTAAAGGGAATCAAGGAATGCATATTTTACGAAGGCAACCACAAGTCATATAAATGTGAGGTGGCTGACGCTTTACCTGTTGAGGAGAGAAAGGACAGGGTTACTAAGTTCACAGCATGTTTTAAATGTTTTTGAAAGGTCACAGAGCAAGGTTTTGTAAGTTTAAAATTTTGTGCAAAAAATGCCATGGCCGGCATCAGCCGTTATTGTGTGAAAACACTCCTAGTAGGCCTACCCCAAAAGTAGAGACATCAGTGGCGCATGCCACTGCTATGAAAGGGAGTAAAAGTAAAGGGGAATTATTGCAAACAGCTGCAGCATTATTAATTGGGAATGATGGAGAAGCTACTGTAAGAGTGTTGTTTGATAGTGGTAACCAATGTAGCTTTATTAAGACTAGAATTTCTAGAAAATTGAAGTTTAAAGAACTTAAAAGGGAAAATTTAAGAATTTCTGGGTTTGGGGGTTCCGTTCAAAACCGAGCCAAAGTTAAGAAGGTAGAAGTTCTGGTTAAAGGGTTGTTACCACAAAGTCCCACTATCAAGGTCGAAGCTGTAGAGATTGGGGAACTTTGTGTTCCAGTCACTACTTGTTTAGATATGGCATGTGTCCAAGAATTGCAAGTTAAAGGAATTAATTTGGGCAGTAATAAGTTTGAAGGATCAGAAGATATTAGTCTTTTGATTTCAGCTGACTATTATTGGGACTTCCTCACTGGTAATATTGTCCGCACATCTCGAGGTCCGGTAGCTATTGAAAGTATGCTAGGCTGGATGCTACATGGTAGCTATTGCAATGAAATGGAGGTTAAAGCTCTTTTTGTTAAGACTGAGGAGAACAGCCATGGTTTGGAAAGGCATTTGAAAGCCTTTAGGAAACTTGAATCCATTGGCACGAAGAGCAAACAGGAGAAGCAGGCAAGTACAGTGAACAGTGATGTTTTAGAGCAATTTGAAAAAAGGATTGTGTTTAGAGATGGTTGCTATGAAGTTGGCCTCCCTTGGAAGGATTTTTGCAAACCCAGTTCAAACCTTCAACTAGCTAATAGGAGGTTGGAGACTTCATTGCACAGGCTAAGAAAAAATGAAGAGTTGTTAAATGAATACAATGAGTCCATCCTAAGCTATGTAAAGGAGAGCTATGCTGAAAGGGTGCAAGGTGAGCTGGTGAGCCAGGAGGCACATTATCTGCCACACCATGCAGTGGTACGGCGAGACAAAACTACCACCACACTGAAGGTAGTTTTTGATGGCTCAGCCAAGGACAAAGGTGGTGTGTCCTTGAATGACTGTTTGGATGCTGGGCCAAATTTAAATGCAGATTTATTTTCCTTGTTACTGAGATTCAGGTTTGGTAGAGTAGCATTGACTGCAGATGTGAAGCAAGCCTTTTTGCAGATAAAATTAAAACCAGAGGACAGAGCTGCAGTAAGGTATCTGTGGGTGGATACGAAAGACTTCTTGGAAAATGAACCAAGGGTTCAAGCATATAGAATGAAGTCAGTGTTGTTTGGCCTCAGCTCTAATCCATTTCTGTTGACAGCTACTATACAGTACCATTTTAAAAAATATTCTGAAGTCTATCCTAACACTATTGAACACAAGGAAAAATTTTTATGTTGATGATTTGCTGCGTTCCGTGGATAATACAGAAATGGCTAAACAGATATTCAGGGAGGCTAAAGCTCAGTGGCGGCTCGTGACTTTCAGTTATGGGAGTGCTGCCTCAGAAATTGCGAACAATTGTGTCGATTATATATATATATATATAATATATATATATATATATATATATATATGAGAGAGAAAGTCGAATAGATAAATAGATAACTACTCACTACTCAGTCATAAAAATAAGTAAAATAGTATCATAAAATCAATTATAGGGTACTTACGCTTAACGGGTAATTTCGAATTTGCCAAAAATTTTATTTATAAACAATTTCCATTCTTCTGTTTTATTCTGAGCGAAAAAATATTCTAAGAAATGAAAGCTATATATTGTAAATAATCCAATTATTATATAATTAACTTCAATCTCACGACAAAAAATAAATGATAACGAATCATTGATAAATGCAATTCGGAAATTAAATTTCGAATTAGCAAACGATACAGCAACACAACTACCACGTCAACAAACAAATCGGCACTGCTCTGTCCACAGTGCTTTGGATCCTCTTGAACCCGCGATTCTGACTCGCTCTTCGTACGTCCGCCACCGAGGTTTCAAGCGTTTCGAACAAAATCTGGAACTGTTAAGTACGCAGTTCCACGGGAAGGCTGAAGCTACTTTCGTGATTCATTCGTTCGGCATTGAAATAGTTTAAGGAAAAAAGGATATAATCTGATTTAAAAACTCAAAGTTCATTGAAAAAACACAATCAGAGAGGCTATTTTAAATATTTAAATATAAAGATCATAAGATCATGGGGGTGCTGCAGTTCCACAGTGCCTACCTGCGAACCGCTCCTGCTAGAGCTATAATGAGGGAGGCTGGCATGGAGCTTAGAAAATGGCAGACCAATCATTCTTAGTTACAACAGTTTATGAGTCAGTCTTGTGTAGGACCTGATGCAGCAGAAAGTATTGAGGATTCTGGTATTAAGGAGTTGTGGGCAATAGACACAAAGGTGCTAGGCATTGTTTGGCAGCAAGGAGAGGATTTGTTTACCTTCAATGGGAAATCTTTAGTAGAGCTGGCTGAGAATGAGACAAGGTGGACAAAACGTACAGCTCTTAGTTTGGCTTCGAAGGTCTTTGATCCTCTTGGATTCCTGGCTCCATTTGTGATAAAGTCAAAAATTTGGTTTCAGAGCCTCTGGGAAATTGGACTTGGTTGGGACCAAGAGTTTGATAATATGGTGGTAAGGTGGAAATATTGGTTCAAAGAATTGGCACATCTTGGAGACATTGAAATGCCAAGATGGTACTTTGGAGAGTTGAACAATAGTCCAGACAATTTGGAGCTGCACATCTTTTGTGATGCAAGTGAGGAAGCCTATGCAACTTGTATTTATATAAGAGGCACATTCAAAGAGGAAGTAAGTTGCAGGTTGGTTGCTGCAAAGAGCAGAGTAGCACCTTTGAAAAGGCTTCTATTCCAAGGTTGGAATTGATGGGTACAGTTATTGCTAGTCGGCTTGCAGTTACAGTGCAAAAGTCTTTGGGCCTTTATGAAATTCCAAGCTATTATTAAACAGACTTCACTATAGTTTGGCACTGGTTAAGAAGCCAAGCAAGGAAATGGAAACCATTTGTTGCCAATAGGGTGGAGGAAATTCAAGCACACACAGATCCCAAGCAATGGAAGCATTGTCCAGGCACCCAAAACCCAGCTGATTTACCAACACGAAGAATTTCAGTGAAAGATCTTGCATACTCAAGTTTTGTTGTGGAATGGGCCAGAGTGGCTAAAACTTGGAAGTGAAAATTGGTCTTCTAATCAGCCTATTGTCGGAGAATGCCATGCTGAAGAAGAATGGGTGAGTGAGATGAGAAAATGCACTGTGAACAGTTGTCGTTATGCAGCAAGACCCCATATTGAGGCTTGAGGACATTAGCAATCTGAAAAGGTTGTTAAGAGTGTCAGCATGGGTATATACATTTGCAAACAACAATAAGGGAGAAAGAAGAAGGGAAGGAATTCTGAACAGTAAGGCGATTCAGCAAGCCAGGCGATACTGGGTGATATATGTGCAGAAGGAAAAATTTGGTGAAGAGAGGGAATTGCTCACCAGCTGTTAGAAAATCTAGAAGAGGAAGAGCCATTGTTGTTCCAAGGCGATATGATGACTAAGCTGATTGATGCAGCATTGCTTGTATACATTAAGTTAAGGTGTGTATATATATCCATCTCATAATTATAAGGTTAGTGAAAAATTCACTTAATTTAGAGCTAGCATTTTTGGGCTCTTGTGGCATCATTGTTTGGGCATTCTTGTGGCATCACTTTTTTGGGGCACTGCGCGTCCTTCCTACTTTTTTGTTGAATGCGGCATTTACAGGGCGTGGTCTTATAGAGATCTCTCTTGCAAATCAGTTTGGTTGTTTAGATACAAGATTGTTGCATCATGCAATGGTGGAGGTTGTGTTGTTGTTGCAAGGTTTAGAGAGAAGACCATAAATAGTGCCCCTTTTGTTTTTTATCTTAATTTTATGCAACTGAGGCTTAAGCTAGGCCCACATCGAGTCAACAACCCTGAGGTAGGACCTAATAGAACCTCCATGTCCGTAAGTTTTAGTTTAGTTTAACTTGGGCTGTAGGTTAAACTGGCCCTTCAGAGCTTGGTTGTTCAGGGCTCAGCTGGGATTCTGAACCCAATAAAATAAAATATAACATTAAGGCAGAATGTGAGGACCCCTCTGTATTTATGGGGCCAGAAGTCTGGCCTGAAGGAATCTACTATAGTTGGTATAACGTGAACTTCAGGAAAAACTCAGTCCACAAAAATACGCGTTAGGAGACTCTACCATGCAATACCAGGGAGACACCCAGTGAGAACAGTGATAGTGCGTATAAAAATAATGGCCCAGTTTCACAAACTCAGTGTTAGTAGTCTCTCTAAACAAGAGTGCAAAGATTTAAACAATATTAAGCCTAACAACAGGCAGTGCTGCGCTCGTTACTTTATAAATGTAATGCCGTTACTACAGTCTAAATGTAACGCCGTTATCGTTACAGTTACCAATTTAAAAAAGTAACGAGTAACGGCACCGTTACTCGTTACCGTTACTTTTAATGGAATGTAAATATATTATATATATGCATAGGTATATTATAATTTATATATACATAAAATATTATATTATCTAAACATTCGCTTGTGCGAGTATGTGTTGGTTTGTATCCACTGGTTAATGCATAGGCTATGAAGTCTGTGTATGCCTTCATTGCGTTGTTATGACTTATAAGGCATAATATTTTCAAAAAAAGTTAAACAAAATTACTACAAGATTTATTACTAGGAATTGCAACATAACAAAGGATGTAGCATACTATTGATACCAATTTACTAATGCTAGACTATACCAGGAAAGTTTAGTTTTGCAAAACAATAATACGAAATACTAAAGAAATGAATCAAATGAGTTATTGTGCATGCCGATGATAATTGAAATTTATTAGCTAAATATACAAACTTAAGAATTATTATTCAAAAGATCTTTATTGGCCTTTAAGAAAACAAGCTTTTCGAAAGTTGCATCTAAGAGCGAGCCTCGTTTTGGACGCAGTATATCCTTCCCTACTGGAAAAAACCCGCTCAAGAGCGGCACTAGATGGTATAGGAGTGTTAAGTTTAATAAACATATTTTTAAAGTTAGTGAATGGGAAGGATGCAGAGCTAACGTGCCGTGAAGGCCCAGATGAGAGGAATGACGAAACCTCTGTTGAACTTAGGTCCCTCCCTGCTCCAGGGTTCCTCGCCTTTTTACTTTGACAGTGCTGTCAGTGTAGGGGGAGAGGGTAGATGGGGGTAGGCTGTCATCATGCCAACGGCCAACATGCACACCTCGCTCATAGTGAAGGGACAAATTTTTAATGGTTAATGAATAATGAGTGAGGATCGAAAGAAACTAATTGCGAGCTACGATAAAAAAGTAACGAGTAACGACTAACGAATGCATCATATTTCCCTAAAAAAGTAACGTCGTTACTGAAGGAGTTACTTGATTTGAAATGTAACGCTGTTACCGCTACCGTTACTAAAAAAGTACCGCGTTACGTAACAGTCGTTACTTGTAACGCGTTACTGCCCAGCTCTGACAACAGGGGAATAGCTAACTCACCCAATGATGATAGTGAAGTTATTACTGTGAGCAGACAGAATAGAAGGGAAGGTGTAGCTATAATGTGGCACTCACAGCTGGGTAGGTTTACAGAGCCCATTAGTTATGAATAGGAGTGGGTTGTAGCCATAAAACTAACTATTGACAACAAAATACTGTATATATTCAATGTTTATATGCCTTATGAGTGTGCTGAAAATGAGGAGGTATATTTAGAGACTCTGTAAACTAAATATACTGCTAGAGGTGCTGGACTCTTCATGTGTTATAGTGGTTGGTGATTTTAACAGCAATATCACTAAACCTGGTTCAGATTTTGCTAAGCTTCTTATCAATTACTGTGAGGCATGCGACTACAAACTTACCAGTAAATTGCTACTCCCTAATGACTCATTTACATATGTTAGTGATGCCTGGGGGACTCACTCGTGGCTAGACCACTGCATAGCCTCCCACGATGGTTATAATATAATCAATAGCATGTCCATACTTTATGATGTATTTGAATCTGATCATATCCCATTTGTAGTAGGGCTTGATTGTATGGTAGCACGTGACTTAGACAATGACTGTGATAATGTTGATTACTATAAGGTTAATTGGTCAAATCTTAGTCACTCTGAGGTAGATTACTATACAATGCAGACTGATGCACTACTAAGGCTTGTGAGGATTCCTGCAGAAGCTTTGGTTTGTAGGAGTCCCTCCTGTGATGATGTAAACCATATATATCTCTTAAATAAATATTACGGTGAGCTTGAATATGCCATTAAGGCTGCGAGTGGAAGTAGCTTTAAGAATAAAAAATGGGGAAAAGTAAATGTCAATCCAGGGTGGGCAGAATACTGTGCTGATTTGTATGATGTCGCAAAAAATGTATTCGTGGAATGGGTTGCTATGGGGAAACCTAGGCAGGGGGAACTCTTCCAACTGAAAATTAGAACTCGTGCTAGGTTCAAGGGTGCTCTTAGATTTATAAGGAAAAATGAAGAGAATCTTCAAGGAGAATCTCTAGCCAGGAAATTAGGCAATAGCAATACTTCCAGTAGGGAATTCTGGAAGGAGGTTAATAAAATTAACGATAGTAATCTTACCTTGCCAAATGTAATAGAGGGTGTACATGGTGCGAAAAATCATTGCAGAACTGTGTAAAAATCATTATGAAACCCTATTTAATTGTCTCGGGGGGGATAGACTAAATATATGCCTAAATGTAGAACACTCTGAGGAGCTATTAATTAATGACTCAAAAATCCGGCAGGCTATTCATAAGTTAGATGATAACAAAAGTTGTGACCTAGATGGCATACAAGCAGAACATTTAAAATGTTGTAGCCCTCGTATAATACTGTACCTATTAGGGTGTGTCAATTTTGGGGGTGAAATGACTAAACTGAAAATCATGTGATTTGGTAGCAATTTAATGTAATCATTTGGCAAACAAAATAATATCCTTGCTTCAAAAACAATAAAAAATAACTCCTACTTACATCAATTTTAATTCAAAAATTCCATTTTTCCGTAAATTTGTAACAAAATAACAAATGTGCGCAAACATCCTATCAACATTTAAAGTGGCAATAAGATATCATTCAGAGTCTTTATTTGAAAGTAACCAATGCAGTCATGTCCTTTTTGCTGCGGTTCCTTGACATCAGCATTCGGCTCGCTACTTGCGCTTTGATGTAGCCTTCTCGCCTCTCGTGACTGTAAACTTGACTAGCTGCTTCTGTGACTATTTTCACACATCTCTCCACACTCTGAGTGTGAGAAGGCCACTTTGGCACTTGCATTGGGGCCTCTTTAAGTTGTGTTAAATCTTTGTTTGTTATACATGTTGTCAGTGGTGGCTCCAAAACTTCCGAACTCAAGTTAACTAATTCTGAAAATTTCGTGGCATTGACGTTTATCGGAGGTACCTTCCTTGTCTGAACAGAGCAGTCTCCCAGCTGGTCATCATCTAGTGATGTTCCTCTAAGCTTTAGAATGATTTCCACAGCCTCAGTTTGCTCTTTGGTACATTGGCTGCAGAGTATTGCTTGCAAAACTGCCTCTGGCCTAGCATACCAAGCGGACTTTCTCACCACAGGTAACACGATGTCCACCACTACTTTCCTTTGGGTTCTCAGTAGTTGTAATTGAAACAAGATGTGGTTGGACCCCTCCATCCACATTGGATTAAGTTTTACATTGAACCAGTGAAGAAGACAAAACCCAATAATAAATTCAACAATCAACATCAAATTCTGTAGCATTTTGCCCTTCAGTGCATGTTTGGAAACTCAAATCCTGCAGAAACGAATCGCTGTAGTTAACCAACAACTGTGACTTACGGGTCCAATCTCCAAGAGAGCCAGATTTTGAAGCAACTCTCCTGATCTGATTGCTTGAATAATACGATAAGCGTAAGATTGATCCGTGCTGAGGTCTTTGATAACTTCTTCAGACAACACTGGAAGGGGAGGGCCTACTTCGACCTTTGGAAATTTTGTATTTATTTCTAATTCCGTTGCTTCATCTAGCATGTTGCCAAGGGGGCCTGACCACTTGTTGTTGCTCTTTGTAGGACCATCAAGTTCCTGGATGAGACGACGAAGAGGTAGTTCCCCTGTGTGCAAATCACATACAATCCAAACAAGCCTTCTTCCAAGTTTTTTTCTCTAAATGCGTCATAACACCGCCCTGCCATCCAGTGTTCACCGCAGTTGAGTCTCCACCAACGGCCTGCAGTGAACTGTCAAGTCTTCTTTCTTGAAGCCAACATATTATTTGATCGGCAATTGCCTCTGCATGTTTCTTGCCTTCTACTTCTGCTTCAGGAACAAAGTGAAACAAATAGCGGCCACCAGGTTCGGAACACACAGAGTAGTGTTCTTCTTTGATGAGACCGGGAAACTTTCTGTCCATTCCCTCTACCTCTAGGAGAACTTTTGTGTCATCTCTTCTTCCATCAAACAAAAGGCAAGAGAGACCTTCCTCCTTCAAATCTTTTTCATGCTGATCAGATATTTCCTTCATTATTTTTTTTTGTGCTCTTCTTATCTTATTATGATCTATCACTAAGGATGTATCCTCTCGGCTGATGAGGCCTGCATCTATCCAAGCGGCATTGGCAATCTCTGCAGTCTCTCGTAGCCCCGTATGGTGGCGAATACTGGCAAGGGCAATGTTTGAGATGTCTTTAGTGTTGTATTTCATTCTCTTCGGCGAAGGTTCACATGGCATTTTGGGGCTATCATCTGATGTTGCTTCTTTCTGTTCATCTGAAGAGCTTTCAAAGAAGTGAGAAACCTCTTGATAGAGCTCTTCATCTCTTTGGATGGCTTCTTCACTCTTCTTTTTCTTCCTTTCTTCCCTCTCTCGGATTTTCTCTTTTTTCTTAGTAATAACAATCTGTTTTTTGGTTTCTGAATAATCTGCCGAACCAATCTGCATACTTCCTTGGCCTCCTGCCTTTGTTCTCTGCGCCTTTATGAAAGCCAGGACCAAAACAGGGATCTTCTTCTCACGAGGACAGCGACAATCAATGTGAGGGTGAGGTTCTCTTCTGCATGAGGGAGAACAATTGGCTTCAGAACACAACTCTATGGGACACTGGCAGTTAAAAATGTCAAGAAGAGTATCAAGTGTGTGCAGAAATTTATTTTTCTTTGCTAGTTTTCCTTTACCAAGTGATGTCTCAACTGCTTTGTGCCACAGCTTTGTTAATTTTAGCTCAATAGTTCTATACTGATTGAGTACAAGTGGTTTGAATAACACATTAGCTTTTTTCCACTGATGCAGAAGAGGGGGAATCATGTCCCTTATGAGCTCTTTCTCTGTGTAGTTCCTTCTATCCTTTGTATTTTGTTCACGAAGGAGTAACACTAGTCTCAGCATGTCTCGCACTGTTGGTAATTCTGATACGGGAAGCTCCTTGCCTGTACCGACTAACAGGCTCAAGTGGCATGACGACTGACCTCTTGTCTTCAATTTTGGCATCTTAGGAACATCTGAAAAGAAAGAAAAACAGTATGCAGGATGCAGAGCCATTGACACCAAATCATTTTCTTTGTGGTAAACGATTAACATCAAGCCGCAGTTTGCCAGAAGACTTACAGCTTATCCAGAGCACTCAAGAAGAGTTAACCAGAAGGTTCAAGTACCTTGAAGAGCTACAAGATCAGTTATGGAAGAGTGGCAGATAGAATATTTGCCAGAACTCAATTATTACCCATCAGGCAATGTAAAGGGATCCATTGCAAATTGTATCAAGGTGGGAGAAGTGGTAATGATTGGGGATGAAAGACCAAGGCAAAGCTGGAGCTTGGCATAATTGAAGAGTTGTTTGTTGGCAAAGACAATTTAGTTAGGTCTGCACTGGTAAAGACTTCAGGAGGAAAATTAAAGGGACCTATACAAAAACACGGATAGTCAAGATGAAACATCAGCAAAAACACGGATAGTCAAGATGAAACATTTGAGTTACAGTCTCATGGAGAAAGCTTGGCTAAATTTGCAGAAGGTAATGACAACAATGCCTCTTCGGTGGGGAGTGTTAGAAAATCTAGAAGAGGAAGAGCCATTGTTGTCCCAAGGCGATATGATGACTAAGCTGATTGATGCAGCATTGCTTGTATATATTAAGTTAAGGTGTATATTATATATATATATATATATATATATATATATATATATATATACAGGGTGGGCCGAAAGTCTGGATCCATAGGAAAATATTTATTTTAATACATAAATTACAACAAATGGTAAATATTTAAAATGAATATCAACTTTAACTCGTAAATGCGTATCCGTGATACTGTACAGTAGTTCGTACTCCAGTGTAAATACTCAAATACTTTTTTTATTTCAGCCCAGAAATGGCTTCGAATCTAACAACAGAAGACCGGGTAGAACTTGTGCTCATGTACGCAAGACAGGGCGCTACACACAGAGAAGTTGCTACCGAATTCAATAGAAATCATCCTGATAAGCATCCAGTAATACATGCGACTGTTGGCAAGTTGTTTAAACGTTTCAAAGAAACAGGAAGTGTACATGATCGACGGCATTCTGGTCATCCAAAAACTGCAACTGATGAAAATACCTCTGCAATGGTATGTGAAACTTTAACGAATAGTCCAGTAAAGTCAACAAGAAGATTATCAAATGAAACACGCATCTCGAGAACGTCAATTCGAAGAATTATTAAAAATCATAAATTCCACCCCTAAGTGTCTCGATGTCAGAGGCCGCCAATTTGAGCATTTGTTATAATTTGTTGTTTATACTGGAGTACGAACCACTGTACAGTATCACGGATACGCATTTACGAGTTAAAGTTGATATTCATTTTAAGTATTTACCATTTGTTGTAATTTATGTATTAAAATAAATATTTTCCTTGGATCCAGACTTTCGGCCCACCCTGTATATAATATGTATATATATATATATATATATATAATATATATATATATATATATATATATATATAATTTAGGGTGTCTCTTATTGGGTAGTCAAAAATTGAAATGTTGAATTATTTTATCTGCGCCCCTAAAATAGTTCCATTTAGCATAAAAACTAAAACTTGAAAGTTTGACACAAATTGGCTCATATTTAGGGGTCGCCCCCGGCTAATAAAAATGGTGACCATGGCATAATAGCTCCTGACATATGATTATGCTCATTATACACATAATTCCTTCCTTCTTTTTTTAGTTTGATTCGTTTTTATAAGTATAGGCCTTCTTATTTATCATTGATCCTTTTCTAACCTATCCTTGATGTTGTTATAATCCATCCTTTGGTCCTCAATCCTTCTTTATCCCAATCCTTTTTCTCCTATCCAAAATCCTTCCTGGCTCTTTTTTTATATACAATCAGCAATGAAGCATTGCTACAAAAAAAAAAACCATTAGTTTATTATATAGAGATAAATTCAAAATGCCAGTGCTATTTACATACTTTAATTACTTTAATTAGCATTATTTCCTTATACAACATTTATTTAATATGCAATGATTATACAATATGGTGTATTTTAAGGTGCGACCTCATTGATGGTTATTTTTTGAGAAGAACAGTTTTTGATGGAACTGGGTGACTCTGGCGGTGTTTTGCAACAATTTGGAGCAGGAACTGGAGCTGCTCTTCACCAACTGTCAATTTCTTATTCAGCTCTTGAACTAAAGCTACTGCACGTTCTGCCCGGTCATTTACAACAGATAGAGCTGCAACAATAGCTCTGGCCCTTAAATATTCACAGTTGGATGTCCAAGTGCTGGGTGCCTTGTTCAGAAATCCTTCTGGCAAATTCAGCTTAGTAAAGAATTCTCTAGTATTTCTTGTAACAAGTTGGTGTAGTCCTTCACCAGAGCAGAAGGTCGATTCAGGAATCCGAGGACGCTTGGGTGGTCTATCAGTGGATTCATCTTCTAATGCCTTTACCATGCGTTTCTTTACATCTGTAGTAATTCGCTCATCAAAGAAAGCAAGACCAACTGCTTCTTCAGACCAGTGGCGTAGCGTGGGGTGTGCGGGGTGTGCGGACCGCACAGGGCGGCCACTTTGTGGGGCGGCCAATTTTGGCCAAGGCTGGCATTACGGTACGGTATGGTACGAAATACCATATTGTTTTCTGTTTTAAATTGAATTATTAAATTTTTTTTTTTATTGTCTATCATCACGGTTTCAATTTTCATAATTATTACATTGTTCCTCAATCAATAAAATGTAAATCCTTTATATACGTGTGTTTGCTGTAGTGGAAGGTATGTTACGTTTAAGGAAGGGGGCGGCCAATTTGGCTACCGCACAGGGCGGCCAAAACCCACGAGTCGCCACTGCTTCAGACAGGTACCATAAGTGGTTAGAGAGCTTTTTTTAGTTGCATCAGAAATCTTTTTGTTAGGATAATTAATCAATGACCTCATAAGGAGCCAGTCATTAAATGGGGTTTCAATAGGGAGTGAGGATGTTGTCCAAGCCTTCATATAGATGAGAACAGAAAAAAGGGAAAGATCTCGAATTCCTCGTTCTTCAGTCTTAGTCATCTTGAACTGGTTTCGAAAAAGCCACATCTTGATAGAATAGAGCGCTTTGGACATCCAGCGAGCTCGATGCATGGCACCTGGTGCACGAAACTTGATGCCTTTATTGGGGACACCTCCAAGAAAGATGATGGACAGATCCAAAAGTTCTTGATAGTCATCCCGTAGCATAGGTGCCTGGGATCTAGCAAACTGAATTAGTTCAGTTTTAGACTGGATAATTGCTTCTTTAGTAATCGTGTCTGTCTCACCTGTTTGGAACTGGCTTTGATCAACAGAAGTCCAATTGTCACGAAAACGCTTAAAGATCAATATCTCTGGACCAGTTGATGTAGATCCCAATGTTGCTTCAAATGCAGCTCCCAACAATAAATCTAAAACATGGTGTCTACAAGGCAAGTTACTGAAAAAGGATATGGTTTCAATGACGCAATCTACCCAGCACTAGTAACCACGACTTCCTTTACTTCTTTTCATCTTTTTACTTCTTTTCATCTTTCACCCCTCTCCTATTCTCTCCGACTATTTTTCTGACTTGTCGGCAGTGGCCGGCGGATGATGATGGTGAGACACTTTTCCTCTTTTTCTGAATGAATGTTAACCCATGAGTGATAGGTGTTGCTCTTACTTAACCCCTTATTCTCTTCTCTTCTCTTAACCCGCTACTCTTTCCTTTCTCTCGGGCTAACCTTAGAGTGGATCTTAGGGTCTTTGTTAGCCTTAGCTTCTGTAGATCTGTAGATATTGACCCGTGTTTGAAGCTGTTGTATCGAAACAAATTGCTTTTACTCTCTCTGTAATTCCTCATTCATTCAGGCAGTTAAAGACGGCTTCAGCTTGTGCTTCTCCAGTTGAGTTTGGGATTTTGGGGACACATGTCAGGACACATGTCAGGTAAAATTTCCATTGAACTAAATTAAATTCTTTGTGACAAATAGCAACATTGTTTAAAACTTCATATGTGTATAAGAGCATAAATTCTAATTTTTTCATTAAATTCATTAAATTTTTTTCAAACATTAATAACAAAATCAGTATAAATAATTGTGAAAAATATAAATAACATAGTTTATTATCTGATAATAGCAAAAAAGAAGTATAGTGATACACAGTTACACACCTTTTACTTATGACAGCAGAACACTGAATGATGACAAATAAACAATTGCAACATAATCTGGAGCATTCTTGATGAAACATGTTTAAACAGGTTGATCTTGTCTTATCAAGCAATATTTTCAGCTACAAACTTGACAATTATCTCTAATATATTCATTTAATTGAATTCATCATAAATATGATGATTAATTAATTAAAAACATATGTTTAGTATACTTGACAACTGCTAGTAATTTCAAATATTAATTGCATAAATAATAGCTATATTTTATGAACTTTAATAAGCGGGGGCGACCTCTAAAAATTGTTCAATCCAAAAACATTTTTATATGTGATGTTTTTTCAACCAATGGAACTGGTTGAGGGGGCGCAACCTAAAAAAATCAACACTTCGAAAATAAGAGACACCCTAAATTATATATCCATCTCATAATTATAAGGTTAGTGAAAAATTCACTTAATTTAGAACTAGCATTTTTGGGCTCTTGTGGCATCATTGTTTGGGCACTTTTGTGGCATCATTTTTTTGGGGCGCTGCGCGTCCTTTCTACTCGTTTGTTGAATGCAGCACTCACAGGGCGTGGTCTTATAGAGAGCTCTCTTGCAATTCAGTTTGGTTCTTTAGATACAAGATTGTTGCATCGTGCAATGGTGCAGGTTGTGTTGTTGTTGCAAGGTTTAGAAAGAAGACCATAAATAGTGCCCCTTTTGTTTTTTATCTTAATTTTATGCAACTGAGGCCTAAGGTAGGCCCACATCGAGTCTGCAACCCTGAGGTAGGACCTAATAGGACCTCAAGTCCGTAAGTTTTTAATCTAGCTTAACTTGGGCTGTAGGTTAAACTGACCCTTCAGAGTTTGGCCGTTGACGGCTCAGCTGGGATTCTGAGCCCAATTAAAAAAAAAAATAACAGCTACCATATGTCTGAACGGCAGACAGAAGCAGCTGTTATCACAGTTGGCAACAAAATGTTTGGGAGAAAATCGAAGCACCATGATAAGCCAGAAGTCAGTGATCTAGACACCCTGCCAGAATCCAGCAGTATCAGACAAGCAGGCAAAAGCATTGAGGCACTGACATTAGATGAGATTGTCAAAGAAGTCATGAACACTAATGAACAGGTTGTGGTGACTTATTCCGCTGATGGTTCCAAGAAACAAGGCGCAGGGTCATTTTCTGTTCAGGGCATCACAGTGAATGGGAAGTACAGGTCCTTACCCACCATGGGCATTGCTTCAGAGTCCAGAGAGAACTTAGCTGCGCTAAAAATGGCAGTCTTGGAGATCCTGCAAGCTGCAAATGGTGTCGAAGTCAAAACTCTCTTTGAGAAGATAGACTTTGTCATAACAGATCAGACAGCTCACAACATTAATGTGGATGAGATGGTGGCAGAAAGTCTGGACTCTGAACATGTCCCTGATCATCTGTTCTGCAATGTACACCCAACACTGATGTTCAACAGGGTTGTCACCAAGCAGTGGTCTGAAATAGAGAACACGCTGGGAAGGGACAAGACATACCCAAACTTCTTGGTCAATGCAACGACAACAGCAGCGAGTGTCACTGAGCAAGCCCTTGACTGCACGACCCAGCTGATCAACCATGACTTCGACCACAAGCCATGGAGCAAGGCCAGTGAATTTGATTTCCACATAGCCCCCAAACTAAACAAGTCGGTCAGTCTCAAGGACGAACGCTTCAATCGCATGACGTTCACCTGTGCTATCTGCGTCTACCATCTGGATGATGTGGCATCGTTCCTGAAGAAGTATGAACATGTCACCAACCAGCTAGCCTGCAACGTCAGATGCTTCCTGGACTTGAACTTCCTGAAGGTCATGTATTGTGCTGGTGCCCTCATTGGACTCCACCTGGTTGAGCCTTACCTATCACTAACAACGTCATCAAAAACAACGCACTCAAAGATAATTCCTGCATTCCAGGAGCTGTACAAGGAACTGATAGACACTGATCCTGCTAACCTCCTAAATATAGATGAGCCAGCGTTCAAGTTCGTGTCCAAGGACATGTTCCAACACACGAAGTATGACCAGGATATCTGTGAGGCCATAGTCAAAGTAGCCACCTCATTTCAACCCCAAGTGATCAAGCTCCTGAATATGATCCTCCTCAAGTTGGCTGCTGGATTTGAGAAACAGAAGTGGGATATTTTTGGTTTGGAGACTATTATGAGTTTTCAGAGATGTCCCTTGCCTACATGGACACTCAAAAGCTAGAGAAAGCACCAATTCACAACCTGGCTGCAGAGCGCGGTGTTGGCTTCGTGAATTATGGGCTCTCAAGGAAGGGTGCCAAACAGCTTGGTAGTGCATCTTCAGCCCAAGTGAAAGCCAAGTCAACAGATCTGATTGACCAACGGCAGCCAGGGTTATTCAGGAACTATAGCAATATTGTTAGAAAAGGAGGCAGAATACCAGAAATCATGCTGGCATGAAACACTAAACGGAAGGAACTCAAGAAGCAAGGCCTGCAAAACAAGGAAATTGCTAATCTGACAGTAGATCGCAGGAGAAACAAGGACCTTGAGGTGCTGAAAACCATGGGAGGTCCATTTACATCAGCTAATGCAGTTGATGAGTACTTAGCATCAGATATCGATGACAACACCAAGTTATCACGTCTTTACCTGGAGGTTCACTACGCTCGCGACACGTCGTTTTTACTGCCCAAAACAAGCGATCTGTTCCGTCTCATGAATGACCACAGGAAGCTTCCAATCAAAACCTATGCAGTAAATCTGAAACTGTACTTGAGCAACATCACTTCCAATGCAGAAGTGACAATGGAGGATTTCAGCCAGGCGATGGACACACTTCTGAGCAAAGACAACTAAGACACCTACATTTGCAGTGAACCGCTACCCTTATGATTCACAAATTGAACAATGCTAACAGAAAGTGTGACTCTATACAGTTTCTACTGTGTTCTAACATGTTTCCTATATATATCTCATTGTTTGTTGCAGAGTAAAACTCATCAATATTATTTTCATATTGATTTTCAGACTTGTCATCCCCATTAGAATTCCATTTTGAGAGAAAACTGACAAGTTTTGGGGTGTGTGGACTTCGAGGGGTATGTACAGGGGGGGGTTAGAATGGACTACTGGGTCATGCAGTGGTATCTCCACACTTAGATAGACCATCTCCATATTTTAAAAGGGGGACCTGAAAAACGTGGCACTAACACCACCCCCTACTCTAATGTGTTGTTGTACAATGTCCTGTCTTCAGCTACTGTGTACCTCTCACCCATATGACAGTCTTGGTTCAGACAACTGCTCGTTTACAATACCTTATTTTTGTAATGTAGCAAAGATTATATACGCATATTAAGTTGTGTTATAATAAGTGTTATAGCAAGTGGCTATGTTATAAGAAGTGTTAAAAGTGTTATAAGATGTCTCATGTAATAACAATATACATAAAATTGTCAGATAATTAATCAAACAGTATGCCAGTATGCTAGGTTAAGTGGCTATGTTGGCTTTATTTTTGTATTAAGTTCAATGTATATGTAAGATTGTATCTGTATGTTAGGTTAAGTGGCTATGGATTGTGAATGATCCGCAATAAAGATGTTTTGTTTTGTTTTGTATTACCCATCAGGCAATGTAAAGGGTTCCACTGCAAGTTGTATCAAGGTGGGAGAAGTGGTAATAATTGGGGATGAAAGATCAAGGCAATGCTGGAAGCTTGGCATAATTGAAGAGTTGTTTGTTGGCAAAGACAATTTAGTTACGTCTGCACTGGTAAAGACTTCAGGAAGAAAATTAAAGAGACCTATACAAAAACTCTATGCTTTAGAAATCAGCAAAAACACGGATAGCCAAGATGAAGCATTTAGGTTACAGCCTCATGTCATGGAGAAGACTTGGCTAAACTCTCAGAAGGTAATGACAACAATGCCTCTTCGGTGGGGAGTGTTAGAAAATCTAGAAGAGGAAGAGCCATTGTTGTCCTAAGGCGATATGATGACTAAGCTGATTCATGCAGCATTGCTTGTATATATTAAGTTAAGGTGTATATACAGTATATCCATTTCATAATTGTAAGTTTAGTGAAAAATTCACTTAATTTAGAGTTAGCATTCTTGGGCTCTTGTGGCATCATTTATTTTGGGCACTGACGCGTCTTTTCTACTAGTTTGTTGAATGCGGCACTTACAGGGCGTGGTCTTATAGAGAGCTCTCCTGCAATTGAGTTTGGTTGTTTGGATACAAGATTGTTGTAACGTGCAATGATGCAAGTTGTGTTGTTGTTGCAAGGTTTAGAAAGACCATAAATAGTGCCCCTTTTGTTTTTTTCTTAATTTTGTGCTACTGAGGCCTAAAGTAGGCCCACATCGAGTCAGCAACCTTGAGGTAGAACCTAATAGAACCTCCAAGTCCGTATGTTTGTTTTAGTCTAGCTTAACTTGGGCTATAAATTAAAATAGCCCTTCAGAGCTTGCTGTTCAATGCTCAGCTGGGATTCTGAACCCAGTCAAAATAAATAAAATAACATAAGCTAACTAATGAAGTGAAATTATGAGGGTATAAACTAACAACTATTGCACCACCTATTAGTAGGAGAAATGACACTCACAGGTATATTATTCATGATCAATAACATTAAACTGTCACAGCAACAAGATACCACATTGGAAAAAATATACAAAGGTAGCACTGAATGGATCAAATGCTATCATAAAAGTTGGTGATACGAAGGAAGGTTAGTATTATTTTAAGAGGAAAGTCCTCCGATTGGAGAATAAGAAATGACAAATTCCTGTTATACCTTCTGCAATATTCAATCAAAGGAAACCGATCTCTCAAAAACTGGGCACTCAATAAAAAGATGATGTAATGTCATTGGGACTTGGCAGAAGGTACAAAAGGTTTTACGATTGTTAGAAAAATAATGTTGATGAGTAAAGTAACAGGTTCCCAGTCTCACCCTTGCCAATACAACTTCGTCCCGTCGTGACAGTCGCTTCTGGGACGAATGTCCATTAGCAACTTTAACTAGGGTCCCATCTCTTATACTAAAGTGTCGCTCCCAGTGACTCTGCCGCAGTGAGTTAAGGGTCTTCCTTATTTAGGTTCTAATTTGTGAAAAATTTACTAAAGTCCATACTCTGTGCCACAGATATGTGCATTTCTTGCAATCTCATCAGCATATTCATTTCCCACAATCCCTTTATGAACAGGAATCCAAATAAAATGAACCTCTGTTGGGTCCAAGGGATGCAAGAGGTGTATTATTTGATACAGATGATAGTTCTTGACAAAGGTATTAGATATAGCTGAGAAAGAAGATAGTGAATCACTGCAGATAATGATTTTATTAGTACTGGGATGAACTGACTGAATATACAGGAGGGCCCTGTAAATGGCAAAAAGTTCAGCGTCAAACATGGGTGTGCCATTAGACAGGACAAAAGAAAAGTCCCTTTCTTCAATGCAAAAACCTGCCTTGTCTGAACCCGTGAGATCTACTAAGCCATCCATGTATATTACAGTAGCAGGAAGAAGTCCATTAAGTATGTCTTTGAATGATGACTGGAAAGCTACGCTACTTATTGAGTGCAAAGGGAAGATGATCAAATCAAAGTGGAATGTTACGTTTTCAAGACATTAAATACTGAAATTTTGGGTGAGAGGAGTACATAGCATCACATGGTATATGTAATTGTGAGAAGAGAGTTTTTATTCTGCCTACAAAAGGTAAAGGGAAAGGACGGGACAAATTCAATAATTTTGAATGGCAGACGCACCTCTGTCTTATGGATAGTGACCACTTTCCCACTATGGTTACAGATCTTAATATAGCTGTTTCTCAGTCATTGTCTTGCCATTCTCCAAACAAAAGTACCTCCAGATGGGATATACAGCGAACCAGTTGGGCAAACTATGCCAAGGATGTTAACATACCTTCCTTAATGGTACCCATTAATGTTAACTCTGCTTGTCACGAACTTGTATCAGCTTTAGTACATAATGAAAGATCAATATAGGAACACTGACCACTGGAATCAGATACGTAAGCAGGTTGTCCATCATTTAAGATACATAAACCATGATCATTCACAAAGTCAGCAATAAGTCTTCCCCTACTATCAAAAGTATCAGAGCCCCACATGAAGTAATGAGCATTAAGATTTCCCAATAAAGGAAAGGGGATGGAAGTTGTCTGACAAGTTGGAGAAGATGATTCTCACCTAAAGAGAAATTTGAAGGAATGTAAATTGATACAACAGACAAGGTGGTTCCATTCAAATGTACCGTGACACCAATAACTTCCAGATGGGAATTGATATCTATTTTAGTGGAGAAGCAAGACTCATGAACCAGTAGAGCAACTCCACCACCCCAGCTATTTCTATCCTTCCTATAAAAACTGTAGTGTTTAAAGAAATATTGTGCAGAAAAATCAGAGAGCAGCATCTGAAGGGAGGGTAACTTAGTAAGAAAACCTCTTAAATTCCATTGTAAAATCATGAATACAGTATTAGAAATCAGTGGTGTCAGGAATGTTAATTGATCTGGAGGCAAGAGTGACTAGGTATCTCCAAAGAGGACCCTAAATCCATTTTTTGATTTTGCATGAGATTTGGGAAAACCAAGCCTTGTGAGATTTTGTGCCATTCTTTGAACGATAGCTTTAGGGGCAGAGTTTGATTCCATTAAAGTTTTATAATCACTTAAAATTTTCCAGACGACATCAGGTGGACATTGGCTTGTAGTAGTGACCAGCAGTTTATTTGCATGGGAGGTTCTGACTTTGGAAGTTAGATTTGAAGGTTCTGATCCCGATTCAAGAGAGAGCAAGGAAGAGGAAGGGGGAAGATTTTGTAAGTCATATTGTATCTCAACTGAAACCTTGGTAGGATGAGGAATATTCACCGGACTAAATGGAATTATACGAGTACTTGATGGATTAGAACTAGAGGATGTCCAAGAAGGAGATCTAACTGATTGAGAGTAAGTTTCATTAAGAGAGGTTGACATATGTTTGGGTCTCTGAGAGTAATAAATCCTTTTGGCCTCAGAAAAGGATACCTTATTATCCACTTTAATCTGTACAATTTCCCTCTCTCAGCCAGATGGGGCAGCTTCTGGAAGTAGCTAAGTGTTCCCCATGACAAATGCAGCAAGTTGCCATTGTAGTAGGGGTTTGACAAGATTTAACTTCGTGATGTTCACCACATATTGCACATAGGACTCTATTAGTGCAAGTCTTAGTGCCATGTCCAAAATTCAAACAAGTGAAGCACTGTAGAGGCTTGGGATAAAATTTATTTACCCTATAAACTATATAGCCAGCATGTATCAATTCAAGAAGGGTATTACCTCCAAAGGTCAAAACCAGTGCAAATGAAGGAGATTTTTTCCTGGCCTCTAAAAAGTCTACGGACATATATGAAATTTGGGTAATCAGTTCCAAGTGAATTAAGAATTTCCTCTGTGGATAAGTTGAGCAACTTAGGAGCTCTGATCAGTCCTTAGATCTTGTTTAAATTTTCTTCAATCTGAACTTGAACCCTATACTGGCCATTAAAGATAGTCTGTGTAACCAGCAGTTTTTTAACCTGACTATGATTAGCTGTTTTAATTAGGATAGTATTGCTAACACGACGGTATGAGACTGAAGCAACAGGGCCATTGCAAATGGACATTATTGCCTTTTTAATCCCGAAATAACTGAACCTAGTAATGGCTATAGATGGGTCACAGCTTCTCTTGAACACGTAGGAAACATATTCTGGAAGTAATGGAAGAGGAGAGAGTACCGGTTGTTGCATTTGTACATTATCAGACGTAACTGAACTTGAAGACTCCGAGACAGATGGTTTTGGATGTTGTAAAGAGTTTTGAGAGGCAAGATGAGGTCCAGAATTTTCTGTCATAGGCCCAACCGGACTAAACCCATGAAAAGATGACATAGCCGAGTCAGAATGCTTGATGGCTAATTCAAGGTCTTGAAACTTTGTACCATCTTCAGACTTTTCTGAAGATGACTTGAACCGTTTGTTCTTTGAATCCGTCTTAAGGCTGGGGCGGATCCAGGATTTGCTGGAGGGAAGTTCGGTCGAGCGCCGAAGGCTTCTAGGGGGTTCCGGGGGCATGCTCCCCCGGAAAATTTTGAAAATTAAGGCTCTCAGAAACGCGTTTTTAAGCAATTTGCGGGGTGTTTGTTCAAGTTTATTAGCTTTTACAACATCTAAGTTATGTACTGATTTGCAAGAAAATTATACAAGGAAAGACAAAATTCGTGATAAGTCTTAAAGAAACACTGTTTACGAAAATTTCACAATATCAAAACCTAAATTTCTTTTGAAAATCATACTTTATCATTTTAGATTCGTTCATTAATATAATTGAAGTTATTATATTTCTTGACAAAGTTTTGTGTTGACTGAGATATCAGTTAATCTCCCGACTCTCAAAGATTGGATCAACGAGCGCCATTCGTTGGGGTTGCTGTTCAGCGAACCGTTGAACTACAGCTTCGTAATCCACGGGCTTGTCGTAATTAATGCTCATCAACGCCAAGCCCGACAATCTCTTTGTGGACATAGTAGTCTTAAGGTACCCCTTCACAAGTTTCAAGGTACTGTTGGCACGTTCATTGCCAGCAGAAGTGTCGGGTATGGTGCAAACAATTCGCAACAAGCAGTTGATGTTTGGGAACATATCAGCATCGCAAGCCTGGAAAGAAAGAGTGATAAAGTTACAATTAAGCTAGAAAATTTTACACTAAATATTAAATATTAAATAATCGGAGCGTACGAAGAATTGTCACCCCAAGGTGGGTATACTAAGAATTATAATCTACCTTTAATGCAGGTTGAAGCGAATCTGGTTTGGCGTTCTCTGACTGCCACTTTCTCCACCGCATATATTCAATGTCAAGAGTCCCAGGGCTGGGAAGGTCTGACTCGTACATCCACGAAATCTCAGTAATGTCTGTTTGCTGGCTCAACGTGACTCTGGAACAAGACCAAGTAACTGAACAGCCATCTTCTGAGTGGGACCGAATCTATATAAAAAAGAGTTCATTAATTAGGTGAGAATGCAGGGGCGGATCCAGACCGGTTTGGCGTTGCCACCGTGTTACGGAAACTGTCAGATTTTTAGAATTTAGAAGTTCGTGTTCTACAAACGTACCTTGTAGACATCTCCTGCATAATATGGTCCAGAAAAGGAAGAAATAGAGTACGACGATAATATTCCTCAGGTGTGTCATGAGGAGTATTTGGTCTGTGCTGTGTCCGGCAGTTGTCTTTGTACACTGGGTTCAGTAACCACAATCAGAAATGATCTGCGCAGCTTCCGAATACCATCCCCTGAACACATCGTCAGCTTTATATCTCACTTCCTTCAGCTCTTTCTGTGTGTCTGAGATCTACAGATCTACAGATCTACAGAAGCTAAGCTAACAAAGACCCTAAGATCCACTCTAAGGCTAGCCGAGAGAAAGGAAAGAGTAGGGGGTTAAGAGAAGAGAAGAGAATAAGGGGTAAGGTAAGGAGCAACCCTATCATTCGGGGTTAACATTCATTCAGAAAAAGAGGAAAAAAGTCTCACATCATCATCCGCCGGCCACTGCCGACAAGTCAGAAAAATAGTCGGAGAATATAGGAGAGGTGAAAAATGAAAAGAAGTAAAATAAAACGCTTACAAACATGCAACACAGTCTTAACTCACTGTCATACCATGCAAACTACAAACATGCAAGAAAAGAGTTAGACATGCAAGTAAGGAATAAGAAAAAAAAAAAAAAGTAGGTAAAGTTAAACAAAAAGTGGGTTAGTTTACGCTACAAGCTACATCTACATTCGTGTTAGTCTAATTTTTTTTTTTTTTTTTTTTTTTTAATAATTTTATTGCTGGCATCACACGCTTGGCATGTCACAAGCTGGCATTCATCGTCAACAGACTCATCCTCGAGCACCACCACCACAGAGCTCCTGTGTTAACTTTCTTTTTTAATTTTAACAACGTTAATCTTTTTAAAATGTCTGTCAAGACGGTTCTTAAACATATTAACGCTGGTAAATGAACGACTGACGCGGGAAGATTATTCCATTTATCAATTACTTTAAACGTAAAGAAGTTTTTAGCGATATTAGTAATGAAACGTCTGCCACGCAACTTAAATCCGTTATTGCGAGTATTACTATTATCGAAAGTGAACAATTTATCAAAATTTACGTTATCGACGTTATTGACGATTTTGAAAACTTCAATAAGCTCCCCCCTTAATCTTCTAGTTGCGAGTGAATACAAGTCTAACTCTTTAATCCTATCTTCATAAGGCTTATTGCGCAATGACGGAATAAGTTTCGTGGCACGACGAACCCTTTCTAACCTATCAATATCCTCACGCAAGTACGGGCACCAAAACTGAACTGCATATTCTAAATGAGGCCTGACTAGGGACTTGTAAAGGGGCAATATAATATCCTTCGATTTAAATTCGAAATTACGCGCTATGAAGCCTAACATCCTATTAGCTTTTGCGCAAGACTCCAGGCACTGGTTCCTAACCTTTAAATCTTTAGTTACGCGTACGCCTAAATCTACTTCCTCGTCAACGCTCGCTAACTCCCTATCATCCATCGTGTACGCGTAATTATTGTTGCGAGAACCTATATGCAAAACTTTACATTTATCTACGTTAAATTGCATCTGCCACTTATCCGTCCACTCCATAATCCTATTTACATCGTCTTGGATCCTATTTCTATCGTCCTCGTTAACGACCTTACCGCCTATTTTAGTATCGTCCGCGAATTTTGAAACGTTACTAGTCAATCCTACATCTATGTCGTTAATGTAAATTACGAATAACAATGGGCCTAACACTGAACCCTGTGGGACACCGCTACCTACATCTAACCACCCCGATTCACTACCATTAACTACGACCCTCTGTCTCCTAGCACGAAGCCATTCTTCTAACCAGTTAGCTACCTGACCGCGTATACCGTGCGCTTTAACCTTCGCAATTAGTCTCCTATCCTTTCCAACTCTATCCCAGTTGCTTACGCAACAGATCATGCCGTAAGCCTTCACGATGTCGTTTAATTTTTTCTGAAGCTTGATGCTTAATGGCTTGATGATTGCTAAAGTTTTCATGGCAACAGTCAAGGAAATAAGGAATTGAAACGAACAACACGTGTGATGAAAATTGTATGCTTTTTGGAGTGTTTCTCTATCCCAGTTCCAATGCGTTTCAGAACTATACTGCTGGTACTGTGGTTCATTTGTAATAACTTCTAATGTTTTAATAATTGTTGGCAGCAAAAGCACAAATATTTCATATGCTTCATGACGTTCTACCCAACGAGTGCGGCAAAGGTCTCGGATCTTTGATTTTTGAAATTCTGACTGATCCAAGCTTATTACTTTCTCCAGACACCTCTGTCGCTTTGGAGAATAATTGAAAAAGTTAGAAATCTCAGTTATGGTTCCTAGCATATTGCGTACAGATGGTAGGCTACAAGCTTTTACGATGATGAGATTGAAGACATGAGAATTGCAATGCACATATATTGCCTTGGGTCTTGCTGAACTATTATGCGTTGCACCCCTCGGGCCTGGCAGGACATGTTTGAAGCGCCATCATACCCTTGTCCACGGCAGTGTGCTATGTCTAGACCCGACTGCTCCATGCGTTCAATGGTTTTAAAATCTAGACATTCTTCGCGAATAATACAATTCTTGTCAACAAACCTCAAAACAAGCGATAATTGTTCAAGATTTGCATTGTCTGTCACTTCATCGCAAAGAACTGAAAAAACTTTGCTTCTTTTATCTCCTCGATGATCGGATCCCTAATTTGATCCCCAATTAGACCAATAATTTGTTTTTGAATTGATTTACTGGAATATCTTGCATTGGCGCTGCATGTTGCTAAATGGTTTTATAAGATTTCATCACCAGCATCGACACGAAATTCCAGCAAGGCAAGAAAATTGCCCCTGTTTGCGTCTTGGGCGGCTGTGCTCTCATCTCTGTGACCTCTTAAGGCAATGCACTGTTTGCCACAAAGATGGACAATTTTTTTCACACTTTTGATAACTTCTCTGTTTTTGTGCATTGTGTAGGTACGTTGACTTTCATTTTGCACCTAGATACTTTTTTCAGGATTTCGACTTGTGGTGAGGAAATTGTCATAAATGACCATAGCATCTACGTGGTAAAGGGCGTTCTCGTGTTGACCGCACACCTTACTTACTTTTGGCCACCGTGTAAATGGACAGTTCACGAGAGCACCAAGGTTTTCTCGTGTAACAAATAGAATGCATGGGAGACAGAAACCACCATCGCATTCCTTGCTGTACACCAGCCAAGGATAGCGTTGCTGCCAAAAGCTTTGAAAAGACCGATTACAACCATTCATAAACACTTTGGGGAAAGAATAATCCTTTCCTGGTTGAAAATGGTTAGTTATGACATTGACTTTTCAGCTTGTTGCAGAGATCTAACAGTAATTTTCTGACGCAACAGGGCACCAACGTCAATATCGTGTACTGATGCATGGAAAGCAGTGTTACCTGCAATAAAAACAAAATGCGGAGATATTATAATTATATTAAGAAAATGAAATAAGATTTAGCTTACTTTAGTTTTTAGTCTTAACCGCAAAATATATCAAAACAAGAAAAAAGGTTTTCTGTGAGTCAGCTTGTCGTGCAACACGTGTTCCTACCGTATCACTGGCGCTACTGCGAATCCCCGGGGTAGATTGTTCTTCATCACTGTCAAAACGAGAGACAATGAATTTAATATGAGCAATCGACCAGTAACTGTAAGTAGTTTTTAAAGTCATTGTTTTAGTTTACAATACAGTTACTAACCTTGCCACTGACATGGGTTGGACCAAACTTGATGGACCAAAAAATCGGTCAATTCTTGGTTGCTGTTTAACTCTTCTTGACATTGTAAACCGAAAATTCTACTGAATAAATACTCTGAATGAATATTGCTTTAAAGACTTTTGAGTAAGACACAGGGTCGACTAACGATCTGAAACAAATGAAGCAAAAGGGTATATTACATGCTTTTAGTGTTGTTTGTAAAATAACTTGTATGTTCAGTCAGTTAGCTTTGGGAGCCGGGCTTTCTGGTTTAGAGTGGTTTTGGTTTAAGGGGGGTTCGATCGAAACCCCCGAACCCCTCCTGGATCCGCCACAGTAAAGCTAGGGTTGTCAACTGGCATGTTGACTGGCAAGGCTAAACAAGGTTTAGCCTAGCCCAAATAAACATTCTAGTCTACAAATAATAATTTATAACCGACAAGTAATTTATTCGACTATATATTACTATATAGTAAAGGAAATTTCGTCCCAAACTACAACCGCTAAGGTTAAATAGTTTCAATAAATGGACGTTTTCCAGTTTATGTACCATTTTCTACAATGTTGGCTTTTATGCAACTTTCTAGTGTTTCTTTGCTTCTGTTAGGCACAGCATAGAGTAAAACAGAAGGTTAGGTTAGGTTAGGTTACGTTAGGTTACGTTAGGTTATCAAGAACTTACCTCGCTTAAAAAGTTGTTATAATCGACGGCGGTTGTATGACCAATCAAAAATAAATTATATGAAAAACGGTACACAAACTGGAAAAGGTCCCAATAAATAATGATGAACAGTAGTAATAATAATCTATACTATAATAAGAGAGAGTCCGTCTGTCCGTCTGTGTCCGTCTGTCTGTCCGTCACACTTTCAGAAATTGTGAGAAAAATTGTGAGAAAAAAATTCAGAAATTGTAAAAAAAATTCAGAAATTGTATTACGGGCGGCAATGTGAAGCTCAAGATTTTCATGACTGTGTTCTTTTCTATAGCTTAGCAATGGGGGAAGGGTGTGGGTGGGGGTAATGGGGGATGGGTGGGGTAATGGGGAGGGGTGGGGGTAATGGGGGAGGGGGTTAGCCCCCAAGTTGTGTGAATGGGGGTGAGGAGGTTTTGGGAGATACCAGATTCAGAAATGTTGACACAATGTGAAGCTCAAAATTTTCACGGCTGGGTTCTTTTTTTGTAGTTTAGCCTGTCTAACCGTCAGCGAAGCGGCGGGAACTGTACTAGTTAATTATAATAAAACAAAGACAGTTGAACTTAAAGCCACGGTGATCAAGCCCAGGTCAGCCCTTCGGAGGCGTGAAACACCGAAGCTTAAAGAATAACTATACACACACACACACACACACACACCAAAAAAGGGTAAATTATTTAAACAAACAAACAAACAAACAAACACTTTATTTCAGACTTAACAGGTACAAACATTATACAAGAGGTCCATAGAAGATTAAGAGATAGTTGTCTGGAGCACTGACTAAGTAGGCCAGTGAATCACTGTGCATAATGAACATACAAATGCCTACGCCAATGCTTCCAGATTTGAGATTCATAAAATATATCGGAGACCAGTCCACTAACCATGGCTTCTATTATCTTATTGATTGACTCACCAAGCCTAATGATAAATCTAAATACAAAATTGTGAATGACACTGGCAGAGTTAGGCACCTTATTGACTACAGACAGCATACTGACACAAGAAGGAGAACCATTTATAAATCTTGGAGTTCTTAATAAACTAAAAATATTATTATATGCAACATATAATTTTTTCAAATTATACATCCTGTAGTTCCACAACAAATGAGCTGTATACATTGGAGTACAAAAAGTTTTGAACAAAATCAACTTAACATCTAATGTACATATATGAAATTTTCAACCAAAGTATTTCCCTGAGCATATAATTGTCTACATTGCCTTAGAATGTCACAGTCATCGGAAAGACGATCAGTTAGTATGTGGCCAAGATACTTAACAACAAACAAAACATCTTTATTGCGGATCATTTACAACCCATAGCCACTTAACCTAACATACAAGTACATACAAGTACAATCTTACGTATTATACACTGAACCTAATACAAAAATAAGGCCAACATAGCCACTTAACCTAGCCATACTGGCATGCTATTTGATTAATTATTTATCTGACAATTTTATGTATATTGTTATTACACGAGACATCGTTGACTGAAAAAGTTCATTTGCATACGTAGCAGAAAATAATTGTAGCTTAATGAAAAAAATCAGAGGAATTATGAAAATAAAAAAGAGTTTAATAAAAATGCTGATGAATTATGGAAAGCTGAATTCGGATGTGATTTTGTGGAAACCAGTGATGTAGGTCTCGAGATCGGTCTCGGTCTCGAGACCGATCTCGAGACCCAATTTGCAGATCTCGATCTCGATCTCGGTCTCCGCTATTTAGATCTCGGTCTCGATCTCGGTCTCGACAGACGCGGTCTCGGTTTTCCTCCCCGAGACCTTTCGAGACCTCTCGAGACCGTAATGAAAAATACATGTTATTGGCATACTCATGATGGTGGCTTGGTTGAATAGACACAATTCAGAATGTTTATGAAAGTTTGTAAAAGTAAGGGACTCTAGGTATTCACTAATCAGTCACCCTGTTTTGAGACAGCGCTCATTCTCACAGCAGCGATGACGAAATAAAACAGAGTCAAACCAAAGTTCCGAGACTAATGGCAAAATATCAAAGCTATCGGTCCAAGCAGAATAACGTTGAAAGTGGGAAGATTTTGAACCGCAGGGAACAGTTGCGGCGGCACCTCTTAGAGATTGATGAATCTCATATTTTAGACAACTGCTCTCCAATAAAGTTTTGGCACCAGTAAAGGGATAAATTCCCATCACTGGCCAATATTGCCTTGACTGTTTTAACAGTGCCTGCCTCTAGTGTTCCAATTGAACGTGTATTTAGCCATGGAGGCATAATAATGAGGCCCAACAGAAGTCGAACTTCAGCAGATCTTCTGAGCATGCTGATGTTTCTTAAGTGTAATGAGCACCTATCATGCTTTAAATAAATGCACAAGTCAAACTGGGTAGTGGGTACGTTCATTAAACCTTCTGTAACAGATATAAAAGAAGTAAATAAATAAAAAGTACGTATATATATATATATTCATTTGTTAATTTATAGGCTACACTTTTTGCATTCAACACACTACATCTGAGAAAGTAGTTATTAGTTTATTAATATACCTAACATAGTTTAATTTCCATAGTAGTGTAAAACAAATTGAAAGGGCATGAGCTTGGTCTCGATCTCGATCTCGGTCTCGAATTTTAAGGGTCTCGATCTCGGAAGGTAGATCTCGATCTCGAACCTTTGATCTCGGTCTCGATCTTGGTCTCACAGGATCAGGTCTCGGTCTCGGTCTCACTCTCGGACTTGGTGGTCTCGACTACATCACTGGTGGAAACTATATTTTAAATTATTAATTATACAACAAACAAAACATCTATGTTGCGGATCATTCACGATCCATAGCCACTTAATCAGGGCCGTTTCTAGCCATTAGGGGGCCCTAAGCAGTATACCCATTTGAGGCCCCACCCCTCCATCCACCAACTCACGCCTTACTACATCACCTCAGCACACACATACAAAAAATGGCTGTGTTAATAAAAAACAATTATGAAACAGTTTTAATGAAACATTTATGTCCAAAACAACAAATTATGTACTTTCAGAAGACAAACAGAAAAAATACTCTTCATGAAATTCCTGAAAATTAGCTTATACATTATTTAGAATAAATGACACAGAACTATGTATAAAAAAATAATGCAATTATCAACTGCCAAACAATTACTAACTCTACGATACAATCGTGTAATAGCTAACAGTTATACAGAACAGTTTGTATCTTCAAAATTTTTGCCTCCTAGATTTTTTCTGGGCGAAATCGTCAATAACATCATCATATGAAATCTCCCTGTCAACGTCCTGGTTGATGCTTATGATGCCAAGGCCACTGAGGCGATCCTGCCTCATTGATGATCTGAGGTAGTTCTTGATTAGCTTCATCTTAGAGAAGCTCCTCTCGGCTGACGCTACTGTCACAGGTAGAGTGCAGGCAATTCTTAGTGCAACCCAGAGATTGGGGTATAGTTCCTCCAGTTGCTTCTGATGAATGAAGGAGAGAAGCTCCAATGCAGTCATGTTGTGTGAAGGTAAAGTCGGCAAGTTCCTAATTTCGAGGGCCAGTTCTCTTCCATCAATGTCAGAGTCAGCTCCAGAGCTCAGTATCTTAGAGAGCTTTTCACAGTTGCAGGACAAGTCTTCCTTGTTCGTGGTGAAGTTTAGGAGAACCCCAAATATGTCCCTCACATCATCTAATGTTTTGAATCTCTCATTTATTGACCGATGGCACAATCCACCACCACATTGAAAAATTTGACTTCCAGACTCTTTAAGGCTTCTGTAAATGGTTCGTCAGGAGCTTCGTAAGCAAAGTGCTTTTTTGTAGATCTGAACCTCTTCTCCTTCAGTACAGCCTCCACATTCATTTCCTCACATATGTCCCTAGCTACGACTTGTGCTGCAACAAAACCTGTGTTTCTGTAGCTGGTGAGTGAGTCTTTTGTTTTTGTGAGGAGGTTGACTGCCACATCAAACTGCATTGTAGGAGACTGCAGAAGTTTGCTCACGTGGTTAACTGCATGAAGAATGTCATACCATACTACTGTGGAAATCTGAAAGCGATAAAACCCTACCTCCTCTGCAAGTGCTTGTGTTTCAGTCCTGGCTATGGCACCTGTGGCATTGTTTCTGACTTCCAACAGGGCCTCTCTGATGTTGTGGCTCTGGTATCGTACAGCCTCAATGCTCTTAAGCCGGCTCTCCCACCTGGTTTCACTCCAAGACTTGAGTGTTATGTTCACGTGTTTCTTTAGGATTGTCCATCTCTGTGTAGCTGCTGCAAAAAGGTTCTACAATTTTTGTACGTTGCCAAATAAGCTGATGCCATCTGTAGAAGCTTTAGCTACATCAGCCACTACAAGATTCAGAGTGTGAGCCCCACATGGAACATAGAGTGCACGACAGTTCTTCTCTAATAACCTTGCCTGAACACCTTTGTTCTTGCTCTTCATGTTCGCTCCGTTGTCATATGACTGTCCTCTGCAGTCATCAAAGTGAATATTCAGTTCATCTAGTCTCTTCAGAATCAGAACTGATAAACCCAGGCCTCTACATTCTGAAGCCTCAAGAAAGCCCAAGAAGTATTCTTTTATTTATGGTACTTCACCCATTTTAACAGTTCTGATAATAATCGACATCTATTCTTGGTGGCTTATGTCTGGAGTGCAGTCTAAAATGAGTGAGTAATATTTAGCTTGTTTTATTTCTGCAACAATGGTATCCAAGATCTTCCCACTAATGGACCCAATGAGCTCATTTTGAATGATGTTTCCTAGGTAACTTGAATGACTATATTGGCCACTTTCGACTCTGCTGATGTGTTGTTTCATCACTGGAGCAAATTTGGCAAGCAGCTCAACCTCCTTCAAGAAGTTGCCATTGTCTCAATTGTACAATGTAGAGGAAGACCCCCTGAAAGCAAGGTTTCTCTCTGCCAGTGATTGGATTATACTTACAAGATGTGTGAGAACATCTCGCCAGCGTCTTCACTCTACAGTACCTCCATTAATGACATTTCAGTTTGGTCAATGGTCCTCCCAGTTTTTAGCCGCAGTTCCAGATCCTTCCATGTTGCCATGTTATCTGCGTGTTCTGAACTATTTTCATGGCCTTTCAGAAGCGAACCAACGTTTATCCAGTCTTGAAAACAACTTGCAGGAGAAGCAATAAAGAGCATCATTCTTTCTAGAGTACATCAGCCAGCTTCGCTTTATTTTTTCCCCATTAATTAATGTTCTGTACATGTAATGGTGATGAACGCTTCTACCGTCCTCTCTTTTAGGGAATGTGAAATCTGGACTGATTTGAAATGGTTCTCGAGACACCAGATCTGTCTTCAAGGCATTTGACAGGACAACTGGCCAGTCATACGGATCAAGCGGGGAGCAGATCTTGGTTCTTGTTGCTCAGTAGAAATGCCTGTGTGTGGTGTTTGAAGCTGAACAGAAGATGGGCCACTTGTTGGTTCATGAGGCTCTACTTCTACTGGTGTTTGAGGTTGCATAGAGGATGGTCTTGCTGTTGGCTCATGATGCTCATCAGGCTTTGCTGAGGATGGCTTTTCCAAATATTTCAGTAGTGCTCCTGAGAAGAACATAACATTACATATTCTGTTAATTTTTGCTAAAATACTCTTTCTTATCTTGTTTGATAATTGATCTGTATGAACAGAATTTGAGGTGATGTGATCCATTAAATTTCACATTTCGAAATATTATAAATATTACAGAGACTAACTTACTCTACACGATTCCTGAGCACTTGCCTAGCTTGATGGTCTACCTAACCTAGTTGCCTGAACTGTAATTATAAGAATATATGTACATTGTACAAGTGGCACATCTCACCTGTGCTACTGGAAAGCTTCTCCTCTATTTTCTTCTTTTTCCGTTTTTCAGCTCCTGATGGATAATGTTTCATTTTCCAAGATGCACGAAGTCACATCTAGTTAACCACAACTAATCTGCTAAATAATAATAATCATGATAATAATAAGAATAATACTAATAATAATTGTTATAATTGTAACGTTAATCAAATACATTCAAATAATCAGACCATTTAGGTTTTAACCAACAAAATTCACATTATCTGAAAAAGATGAGAAAAGAATTAATAAACTTGAAAACATAACGAAAATAATCCTAGGTTTTAAAGTGTTACAAAATCTCTTAATAATTAGTAAATTAGTGAAATAATGTTTTACAATAGTAGAAAAATTAAACATTTAGGAAAGTATAAGCATATAGTAAGAATAAAGTTAAATAATATAAAAATAAGATCTCACAATAGTTATTTACACATAACGACCAAAACGTTTCGTTTGTCTCCGTTTTATCACATTTGTCTCATACAAAAACTTTAATTAATACGACAATAATAATAATAATAATAATAATAATAATAATAAAGATAATAATAATAATAATAATAACAATAATATTAATAATAACTTCAGCTATATTCCTATATTCCTATTCTTGCCTGTCTACGTGCCCCCTAGTAGCAGCGGGGCCCTAAGCGGCCGCTTAGTCTGCTTATGCCAGGAAACGGCCCTGCACATAATCTACATACAAGTACAATCTTACGTATTATACACTGAACGTAATACAAAAATAAGCCCAATATAGCCACTTAACCTAACATATAGGTACAAAAATAAGGCCAGCAGAGCCATTTAACCCAATATACAAATACAATCTTATTATAACACAACTTAATATGCATATATAATCTTTGCTACATTACAAAAATAAGGTATTGTAAACCAGCAGTTGTCTGAACCGAGACTGCCATATAGATATAGGTGAGAGGTACACAGTATCTGAAGACAGAACATTGCACAATAACACATTAGAGCTGTTTTGGACCCTAGTAAAGAAATTACATATATTTTTCCGGATTAACATTTGGCTGGTAGGTAGGTTACACGTAGTAAACATAAAACTGGCACTGCACCATTTTGGTTCCACCACAGATGGGATGTATACAATGCAGTACAGTAAGTTTTAAAGAGATAAATTTTAACTGATTAGGAACACATACCAAATTTCCTTACTAGCATGTTACCCTGTACATACAGCTTTTTACGTTGCCTCTCAATATTCAGGAAATTTTATATATTTGTAGGCCTTGGTTCTCATAATCATAACATGACTTTTAGCACGATTATATTTTATGTCGTTATCCTTCCCATACCTTTCACACACATTCAAAAGTGTGCTGAGCCCTTTTACAGATGGAGAAATAAGAACTAGATCATGTGCATACATCAGATGATTAACAATCATTGTACCAAGAAACAACCTATTGTACAGGTGTTCAGCACAACAGATAGATTATTATCCATATAAACATTAAATAAGTAGGGGGATAATAGCCCTCCCTGCCTGATACCATTGGTCACAGAGAATGGCCCTGAATTAACCCCACCCCATCTTACAATCATTGTCTGGTGAATAGTGTTATTTTTTTTTTTATTGGGTTCAGAATCCCAGCTGAGCCGTGAACGGCCAAACTCTGAAGGGACAGTTTAACCTACAGCCCAAGTTAAACTAGACTAAAAACTTACGGACTTGGAGGTCCTATTAGGTCCGACCTCAGGGTTGCTGACTCGATGTGGGCCTACCTTAGGCCTCAGTTGCATAAAATTAAGATAAAAAACAAAAGGGGCACTATTTATGGTCTTTCTAAACCTTGCAGCAACAACACAACCTGCACCATTGCACGATGCAACAATCTTGTATCTAAACAAACAAACTGAATTGCAAGAGAGCGCTCTATAAGACCACGCCCTGTAAGTGCCGCATTCAACAAACGAGTAAGAAGGTCGCGCAGTGCCCCCAAAAAATGATGCCACAAGAGTGCCCAAACAATGTTGCCACAAGAGCCCAAGAATGCTAGCTCTAAATTAAGTGAATTTTTTACTAACCTTACAATTATGAGATGGATATACATACACACCTTAACTTAGTATATACAAGCAATGCTGCATCAATCAGCTTAGTCATCATATCGCCTTGGGACAACAATGGCTCTTCCTCTTCTAGATTTTCTAACACTCCCGACCGAAGAGGCATTGTTGTCATTACCTTCTGCAAATTTAGCCAAGCCTTCTCCATTAGACTGTAACTCAAATGTTTCATCTTGACTATCCGTGTTTTTGCTGATTTCTAAAGTATAGAGTTTTTGTATAGGTCTCTTTAATTTCCTCTTGAAGTCTTTACCAGTGCAGACCTAATTAAATTGTCTTTGCCAACAAACAACTTTTCAATTATGTCAAGCTTCCAGCATTGCCTTGGTCTTTCATCCCCAATCATTACCACTTCTCTCACTTTGATACAATTTGCATTGGTGCCCTTTACATTGCCTGATGGGTAATAATTGAGTTCTGGCAAGTATTCCATCTGCCACTTCTTCCATAACTGATCTTGTAGCTCTTCAAGGTACTTGAACCTTCTGGTTAACTCTTCTTGAGTGCTCTGGATAGGCTGTAAGTCTTCTGGCAAACTGCGGCTTCATGTTAATCGTTTACCACAAAGAAAATGATTTGGTGTCAATGGCTCTGCATCCTGCATACTGTTATAAACAAAGGTGATAGGCCTACTGTTCACCATTGCTTATACTTCACACAAAACAGTGCAAAGTTCTTCTTTGCTCAAATGAGCATTAGCTAAAAGTTTCTTTAATGGACACTTTACACTTCTCACTAGCCTTTCCCAAAATCCTCTCCACCATGGTGCTCTCTCAACAATAAACTCCCACTGTACCCGATGGTGTGAAAAGTAGGATTGGAATCCCTCCTCTTTTAGCAAGGACCAAACTTCTTGGAGTTCCTTTGCAGCCCTTTTGAAGGTTTTTGCATTATCCGATATGATTTTATTTGGGAAACCCCTTCTGTTCACAAACCTTTTAAAGGCCAAAAGAAATACATCACTACTTAAGTTGCTTACCAACTCCAAATGGATTGCTCTGGTGGTAGCCAGTGATGGGCAGTATCTAGATACATGTATCGCCGATACGTATCGATCGATACTTTTGTATCGGTATCGGCATCGCTTCAGCTACTTGACAAAAGTATCGATTTATCGGTATCGCTAAGGTCAATTTTCTTAAATGTATCGAAAAAAATCGATACTTCGATACATCGATACATTAATAAGAATTTTTAAATATTTAAATAGATGTTATAATATGACACTACTGAGTTATATTTATGAATATACATAAATAATAATATTATTAAATTTCTTCTGTCATGAGTCTGCTTCCACTAATGTCTCTGCAACCCAAGATTTTACTGAGATGGAAGTTTTACAGTATCTGGGTGACGGAAGTCATTCTCTCCAATCTCTGAGGCAGTACCCCCCGAATTCTACGGGTCTTCCTGAAGTATGACACACCACTACCATCCTCTGCTCCTGTAGAACGGTTGTTTAGTTTGGCTGGTCACATTCACGCTCTAAAAAGGAATAGACTGTCTGACCAGATGTTTAGCCAGCTGGTATTTTTGAAGGGTAATAGTAATTACTTTTAATTGTAAGTGTAATATTTTCAGTCATTCATGTATCCTACAAAATTAAAACATACTTTCATTAAATAAAGCAATTGTTTATATTTACATCTATAAAACCCATTAAAATGTCGTTGATTTTACTTACAGTGCGTACAAATTACTAGTATAAACAATAATATCTAATACCTACATATTAAATGAATAATTATAAAAATGTACCGGCGATACATGTATCGGCGATGCATGTATCGGTATCGGTATCGCTTAAGACATCTAGAAAGTATCGGCGTATCGGTATCGCCTAAGACGTTCTTCATGTATCGATGTATCGGTATCGCTTTAGCGATTTTCATGTATCGATGCCCATCACTGGTGGTAGCACATGTGAAAAGACATATATAACCTTTGTTAGACTCCCCTTGCTCATACGCATAGACTGGACCTGCGATGTCTACTCCCACTACATCAAATGGGGCAGTATAAACACACCGTTCTCTTGGAAGTGGAGCCACTTTTTCATAATAACGCTTTGCACTCCAACGCTTGTAAACTACACATTTATGCAAGACCTTTTTTACTACTTGTCTAATTTTGGGAGTCCAAAACTGTTGTCTGATCTCTATTATCACTTCTCTAACTTCAGCATGTAACAACTTATAATGCGTATTCAGGATCAAAAGTTCCACAAAGTGCCCCAAAAGGTAAAAAAATTGGATCTCTTTTCTCCTCTGGAAGCACAGAAAACTGTAGTCTACCTCCTACTCTCAATAAGTCCTGATCCAAAAACACATCCAAACCCTTGAGAGCAGAATGTGTTGGTAGAACCTGTAATGGACGGCTGGTGAGCAATTCCCTCTCTTCACCAAATTTTTCCTTCTGCACATATATCACCCAGTATTGCCTGGCTTGCTGAATCTCACTGTTCAGAATTCCTTCCCTTCTTGTTTCTCCCTTAGTATTGTTTGTAAATCTATATACCCATGCTATCACTCTTAACAACCGTTTCAGACTGCTAATGTCCTCAAGCCTCAATATGGGGTCCTGCTGCATAACTTGACAACTGTTCACAGTGCATTTTCTCATTTCACTCACCCATTCTTCTTGAGCCTGGCATTTTCCTACAATAGGCTGATTAGAAGGCCAGTTTTCACTTCCAAGTTTTAGCCACTCTGGCCCATTCCACCACAAACTTGGCTGTGCAAGATCTTTCACTGAAATTCCTCGTGTTGGTAAATCAGCTGGGTTTTGGGTGCCTGGACAATGCTTCCATTGCTTGGGATCTGTGTGTGCTTGAATTTCCTCCACCCTATTGGCAACAAATGGTTTCCATTTCCTTGCCTGGCTTCTTAACCAGTGCCAAACTATAATGAAGTCTGTCCAATAATAGCTTGGAATTTCATAAAGGGCCAAAGACTTTTGCACTGCAACTGCAAGCCGACTAGCAATAACTGTACCCATCATTTCCAACCTCCTTGGAATAGAAGCCTTTTCAAAGGTGCTATTCTGCTCTTTGCAGCAACCAACCTGCAACTTACTTCCTCTTTGAATGTGCCTCTTATATAAATACAAGTTGCATAGGCTTCCTCACTTGCATCACAAAAGATGTGCAGCTCCAAATTGTCTGGACTATTGTTCAACTCTCCAAAGTACCATCTTGGGATTTCAATGTCTCCAAGATGTGCCAATTCTTTGAACCAATATTTCCACCTTGCCACCATATTATCAAACTCTTGGTCCCAACCAAGTCCAATTTCCCAGAGGCTCTGAAACCAAATTTTTTACTTTATCACAAATGGAGCCAGGAATCCAAAAGGATCAAAGACCTTCGAAGCCAAACTAAGAGCTGTACGTTTTGTCCATCTTGTCTCATTCTCAGCCAGCTCTACTAAAGATTTCCTATTGAAGGTAAACAAATCCTCTCCTTGCTGCCAAACAATGCCTAACACCCTTGTGTCTATTGCCCACAACTCCTTAATACCAGAATCTTCAATACTTTCTGCTGCATCAGGTACTACACAGGACTGACTCATAAACTGTTGTAACTGAGAATGATTGGTCTGCCATTTCTTAAGCTTCATGCCAGCCTCCCTCATTATAGCTCTAGCCTCCATGAATATCTGTTTAGCCATTTCTGTATTATCCACGGAACACAGCAAATCATCAACACAAAAATGTTTCCTTATGTGTTCAATAGTGTTAGGATAGACTTCAGAATATTTCTTAAAATGGTACTGCATCGTAGCTGCCAACAGAAATGGACTAGAGCTGAGGCCAAACAACACTGACTTCATTCTATATGCTTGAACCTTAGGTTCATTTTCCACAAGTCTTTCGTATCCACCCACAGATACCTTACTGCATCTCTGTCCTCTGGTTTTAACTTTATCCGCAAAAAGGCTTGCTTCACATCTGCAGTCAATGCTACTCTACCAAACCTGAATCTCAGTAACAAGGAAAATAAATCTGCATTTAAATTTGGCCCAGCATCCAAACAGTCATTCAAGGACACACCACCTTTGTCCTTGGCTGTGCCATCAAAAACTACCCTCAGTTTGGTGGTAGTTTTGTCTCGCCGTACCACTGCATGATGTGGCAGATAATGTGCCTCCTTACTCACCAGCTCACCTTGCACCCTTTCAGCATAGCCCTCCTTTACATAGCTTAGGATGGCCTCATTGTATTCAATTAACAACTCCTCATTTTTTCTTAGCCTGTACAATGAAGTCTCCAACCTCCTATTAGCTAGCTGAAGGTTTGAACTGGGTTTGCAAAAATCCTTCCAAGGGAGGCCAACTTCATAGCAACCATCTCTAAACCCAATCCCTTTTTCAAATTGCTCTAAAACATCACCGTTCACTGTACTTGCCTGCTTCTCCTGTTTGTCCTTTATGCCAATGGATTCACGTTCCCAAAAGGCTTTCAAATGCCTTTCCAAACCTCGGCTGTTCTCCTCAATCTTAACATAAAGAGCTTTAACCTCCATTTCATTGCAATAGCTATCATGTAGCATCCAGCCTAGCTTACGTTCAATAGCTACCGGACCTTGAGATGTGCGGACAATATTACCAGTGAGGAAGTCCTAGTAATAGTCAACTCCAATCAAAAGACTAATATCTTCTGCTCCTTCAAACGTATTATTGCCCAAATTAATTCCTTTAACTTGCAATTCTTGGACACATGCCATATCTAAACAAGTAGTGATTGGAGCACAAAGTTCCTCAATCTCTACAGTTTGGACCTTGATAGTGGGACCTTGTAGTGACAACCCCTTAACCAGAACTTCTACCTTCTTAACTTTGGTTCGGTTTTGAACGGAACCCCCAAACCCAGAAATTCTTAAATTTTCCCTCTTAAATTCTTTAAACTTCAAAGTTTTGGAAATTCTGGTCTTAATAAAGCTACACTGGCTACCACCATCAAACAACACTCTAACAATAGCTTCTCCATCATTCCCAATTAATAATGCTGCAGCTGTTTGCAATAATCCCCCTTTACTCTTACTCCCTTTCATAGCAGTGGCATGCGCCACTGATGTCTCTACCTCTGGGGTAGGCCTACTAGGAGTGTTTTCACACAATAATGGCTGATGCCTTCCATGGCATTTTTTGCACAAAATTTTAAACTTACAAAACCTTGCTCTGTGACCTTTCAAAAAACATTTAAAACATGCTGTGGACTTAGTTATCCTGTCCTCTCTCTCCTCAACAGGTAGAGCCTCAGGCACTTCACATTTATATGACTTGTGGTTGCCTTCGCAAAATATGAATTTCTTGATTCCCTTTAATTTGTTCTCAGAGGATGCATGTAGATTTGACACTGTACCTGGGCTATTCCTTTTTGTAGAAAGTTTGGTGCTTTGTCTGCCTTTGTTCCCTTGTTTAACATCCCACTGTGCAAACTCAATTCCCTCTCGTCTTGTTAATTCTGTGCCTGTGGTAATTGTGTACGAATGTATTATACATATCTATTATATACTTAACTTTATTTTTACATATACTAGCCTTGCTACTGTTATATGTACTAGTTTCCTTTTTGTTTGTTACAGATATGTATGTTGTGTTCTTTCAGTTGAATAAGACATTATAGTAAAGCATTGTTCCCAGTAAAGCGTTTTTTTTTTTAATGGGGTTGTTTAACCTCCTTCGCAACATCTAAGATCATACGACGGAGGGGACGTATAGCTTTGCGTGGGATCCGAACTACGGGTCGCTACATAATCTGGGCCCGGAGGACGGTCTCCCATCCAACTACTACCCAGACCCAATGTCGCTTAACTTCGCTGATCTCCGGGAAGCGGTGTTACGACATTGGCCACGACGTAGCCCCCAAATAAAGCGTTGTAATATATGTTGGCCCTCCTCTATCGCCACAATTTATTCAACTGAAAGTACATATATGGCGAGCTAATCACAACGGATAAATTTCTACGCCCTGAACGTTTCGGATCTGATCCTAACTCACCTACTGCCGCCAAAGAATGGAAACATTGGTTCACAACATTCAAGAATTTTATTGCAGCTATACCCTCGGAACATCAACCAGATAAACTGGCTATCTTGACGAACTACATTACAAATACCGTTTATGAGTATATATCAGAATGCCAGACTTATGAGGATGCTATACAGATACTAACAGACACATTTGTTAAACCAAAGAATGAAGTATTCGCGCGCCATCTACTAGCAAGTAGACGGCAGCAATCGACTGAATCTATTGATGACTACCTACAAAGTCTGAAACAGCTAAGCATTGATTGCAACTTCTTAGCTGTCCTGGCTGAAAAGCATAAAGACGAATATATCAGAGACGCCTTCATTAGTGGACTAACCTCGTCACAAATCCGCTTGAGACTGTTAGAAAACAAAAGTCTGGACCTTGTAACTGCGATCATACAGGCTCGTGCTTTAAACATTGCCCAAAATAGCTCTGAATCGTACAGTTCGTCGCTATACGTTGCTTCGGTCAGATCAACTGAATCTACTAATGCTGTGGTGTGTCCGCAGCGTGCTGGAACAGCCCAAGACGAGTCTCATGTATCGGCAGCTGGGTACGTACAAAAATGTTTCTTCTGCGGTCAGAAACGCAATCCACGTCAATACTGCCCTGCAAGAGGTGAAATTTGTGCTAAGTGCAAGAAAAAGGGTCATTTCGCCAAAGTTTGCAGATCGGGAACCACCGTCGCCTCCATTGATATGCCAACAATTGCGTCGCTAATAGCTGCTGCACCTAATTGTCTCTCTAAGGCATGTCTCAATATGCTCATCAATGGACAGCCAGTGCAAGCACTAGTTGATACTGGTAGCACTGAGAGTTTCATCGCTCAGAATCTGTTGGTGAACCTTAACGTTAAGGTTTTACCTGGATCTAGTAATGTAGCGATGGCAAGCACTTCATTTCATTCTGTTGTTCAAGGATCATGTGTAGTATCACTCACTATTCAGGGTCGTAGTTACGAGGATGTTCGTTTGTATATACTCCCAAGTTTATGTTCTGATATTGTTTAAGGTCATGATTTTCTGAAACAGCATGATGCAGTCAGTCTCTATTTCGGCGGCGAGAAACCGACATTGAACATATGTGGATAAGCATCATTAGCCGACGAAGTGCCATCTCCATTCGCTAATCTCATTGCGGATTGCACTCCGGTTGCCACTAAAGCGAGGAAATACAGCATTAGCGATCAGAAATTTATTGAAGTGGAAGTGAAAATGCTTCTAGCCGATGGCATCATAGAACCAAGCACATCAACATGGCGTGCTCAAATTGTTGTCACTGCAAACGAGAGGCATAAGAAACGAATGGTTATCAATTACTCTCAAACCATTAACAAATATACAATCCTAGACTCCTATCCGATGCCTCTTCTTGACGAGGTAGTTAACAAGATTGCCAAATATAGAGTATTTAGCACTATCGATCTTAAGAGTGCTTACCACCAGGTACCTCTTAGAGAAAGCGACAGAGCTTATACAGCATTCCAGGCCGGCCAAAGCCTTTATCAATTTTGTTGAATGCCCTTTGGCATTACAAAGGGTGTTGCGTGCTTTCAGTGGATAATGAACGATTTCATCGCTATGAACGGTCTCGTTGGTACGTTTGCTTATCTGGACGACATCACAATTTGCGGCAAGACACAGGAAGAACACGACACGAATCTGCAAAGGTTTATCAAAGCGGCGGATAACCAACAGTTAACTATTAATAAAGATAAAACATTTGCTTCTTTGCGATCAATGAAACTCCTCGTATATTCGATCGCGAACGAGGAAATCAAACCAGACCCCGACCGTCTCCGGCCTCTCATGGATCTTCCTATTCCTGAGAATCGTAAGTCACTTGATAGAGTAGAGGGCCTATTCTCCTACTATTCAAAGTGGATTGCCGGCTTCTCGCAGAAAATCAGGCTGCTTACGCAAGCGCAATATTTTCCGCTGAATTTTTGAGCAATACAAGCCTTCCAAAAACTGAAAGAGGAAATCGCTCATTCGGCATTGCAATCGATTGATGAGGAGGCACCTTTCGTGGTGAAGACTGATGCTTCAGACTCTGCTATCGGGGCTACTCTAAACCAACAAGGCCGACCAGTGGCATTCTTTTCTCAACCACTTAACTCCAGTGAACAGAAGCACTCGGCCATAGAGAAGGAGGCATATGCGATTGTGGAAGCTGTTCGAAAATGGCGGCACTACTTGGCTGCAAGACATTTCACGCTAATTACAGACCAGCAATCGGTTGCATTTATGTTCAACGCGAAGCAAAGCAATAAAATTAAGAATGACAAGATTCAGAGGTGGCGTTTGGATTTATCGTGCTACTCATTCGACATCATCTATCGGCCGGAAAGAGAGAATGTGCCTGCGAATGTGCCTTCTCTCGTATGATCTGCTCCACTGTTCCTTGGGAGAACCTAACTAAACTTCATAATGATCTGTGCCACCCTGGCGTTACGAGAATGATGCCCTTTATTTGTTCTCGAAATTTGCCCGATTCAACTGACGATGTAAGGAAACTAATAGCATCATGCCCCGTCTGCGCTGAATGCAAACCCAGATTTCATCAGCCACCCCAGACATGCCTAATCAAATCAACCCAGCCCTTCGAGCGTCTAAGCGTCGATTTTAAAGCCCCTCTGCCATCTCTCTCGCAACCGATACATGCTCGTAATCATCGACGAATATTCCAGGTTTCCAGTTGTATTTCCGTGCACATATACATCAGCTTCAACAATTATTAGGTGTTTGTGTCAACTATGCTCACTGTTTGGCATGCCAGCATTTGTCCACTCTGATCGAGGTTCTACATTCATGTCTGATGAGTTACGTTATTTCTTGACAAGCCGTGGTATCGCAGTAAGTCGCACAACTCCGTATAATCCACGTGGTAACGGCCAGTGCGAACGGTATAACAGCATAGTGTGGAAGATTACTACCTTAACATTAAAATCGAGGGACATGCCCTTCGAACGTTGGGAATCGGTGCTACCCGACGCATTGTATTCCATTCGCTCACTACTTTGTACCATGACGAATCAGACCCCCTCATGAACGCCTTTTTAACTTTACGCGGTGTTCTACAAGCGGCACATCGCTTCCAACCTGGCTGCTCTCACCTGGCAAGGCATTGCTGAGACGTCATATCTGGCAGTCGAAATATGACCCATTGGTCGACGAGGTGGATGTGTTGGAGGCAAACCCTCAATATACCCATATCCTATTACCAAATGGAAAACAAACTACAGTGTCCCTACGCGATCTAGCTCCTGCTGGAACAACAGTAGAAAATGATCTTCAGATTCAGTCACCTTTTTAGGTGATACGTTGCAGTCACCCATCGGAAGTACTTCCGATGAACCTGTGCCAGAAACCCGTCGATTGGAGACATTACCGGACGCCTCTGCAGTGAACCCGACTCCTGGTGTATCTAATTCCGAACATCAACCGGTAGTCACCCATGCTGTGCCACTGGATGCAGAACCTCGCCGTTCACTCCGCCGATATCCACCCAACCGTTTAAATTTATAGATTCTAAATTATCAAATAAATACTGTGAATTTTAATTATTGGGAGGAAGAATGTGGTAATTGTGTACGAATGTATTATGTATATCTATTATATACTTAACTTTATTTTTATATGTACTAGCCTTGCTACTGTTATATGTATTAATTTCCTTTTTGTTTGTTGCAGATATGTATGTTGTGTTCTTTCAGTTGAATAAAGTATTATAGTAAAGCACTATAGTAAAGCATTATAATAAAGCGTTGTCCCCAATAAAGCGTTGTAATATATGTTGGTTCTCCTCTATCGCCACAGTGCCTAAGAGGCTTAACATCTGCTGAAGGGGAATGTACAGTACACACCTTCTGTAGAGTGTCCCCCTACTTAATTCAAGCAAAATTGAGCTAGACAATTTAGACTTCAGTATAGTGACCAACATTACACCATACCTTTCCATTCCTTCACCCAAGTTGTCCAGGGGCCTAGTTCTAACTTCAAATTCATTATATAACTGCCGTAACTCCGTGACACTATTGGGATTATTAACAGGAGGTATAGCTAAAAGTTCGCGGAGGTAGCTTTTAATTAAGATCTTTGGCTTACCAAACCGTTTCTTTAATATATATCTCAAGTCACATCATAATTAGCCTTTGTTAATGCTAATCCTGCTATTGTCTTTGCTGCCTCCCCTTCCAAGAGGGACTAAAAGTAATTAAACTTCTCCACAGTACTTAACACTTGACTAGAATGAACTGCTGACTGAAAACTGTCTACCCATCCTTGCCATTCCTGAATACTCCCAGAAAATGTTTTGAGTACAAGCCTCGGTAATTGAACTTTGAACTGCAGATCTGTTAACCTTAACCTCACAAACACTGTTTGTTGAGGGCAGTGTTTCATTATTACACTTGGTCTCTAACTATACTGAGCTGCTAAACTCTTTTGCTCTGTGGCACACTTTAATTATGTCATCAATAATCTCTTCAAAGTAAATTATTTCATTTTCCATTTCATCCTCTTCTATAAGAGCCTCAATTTTAACATTTACTTCGCTTAGAGCAACCTTTTTAGTTTCTAATATCATACGAAAAGCTGCGCAATCACTAAGCTTAAATCCACTTGCTCTTCGGCAGAAATCTATAGTGGCAATGACCTTTGTAATTAGACCTTTATAGGCCCTTCTCTTTTTTCTACACTTGTTCAATTCAGCTGCACTCATCTTCAATGCAAACATACAACTGGGCTCAATGCCAAATAAGCTGAATTGGCCAAATTACTTAACCAAACTGACCAAACTCAAAATTTCCTTTTTTCAAATAAACTGAATTGCCTGGTTGGGGTACTGACCAACCACCAGTCTGGAATGCAGGGTTGTGGAGTCGGAGTCGGAGTCGTGGAGTCGGAGTCGTGGAGTCGCACGTTTCAGGGCGGAGTCGGAGTCGGAGTCGAATTTTTACAATGTGTGGAGTCGGAGTCGGAGTCGGAAAATTTTGGACCGACTCCACAACCCTGGTTATAGCCACTAGGTTAAGAAGGGTTATTCAATTTTAAGTAGGACTACTACTGGTTAGACCTTAATTATGTTTAAGAGAATCTTTTTCATTTATATATATATATATTATTGGAAAAAATAAAAATCCCTTAATATGATAATATCTACAAGTCAATATCCTTCTTAATATTTGAATGTTCCCTTATCCTAGAAAGTAACCTGACGATTCATGTGGTGGTGATGAAATGTCTTATTATTATGATAATTATAGAGTGAAACACTAGAGGAGTCGGAGTCGTATATTTAAAATGTGAGGAGTCGGAGTCGGATTTTTAGATTTTTTACAATGTGTGGAGTCTGCAACTTCCGCCTACAAACAATAAAACCAAATGTAGGCCCAAAACAACCACAGACTAGCAGCCAAGTTTCGCAAGTTTCGCAATGGGTCGACCAAACTTTCTACCCTGGGACATTAACTCAAATTATGCTCAACCCGTGCAGGCCTAACTTAGGCTACAATTTGCACAATCAGAACTTTGCCAAAAAATAGTCACTGACTCAGTCTTAGGTTAGAATCCGGTTCGAAGGACCGTGTTATTTTATTTATTTCGAGTGGGTTCAGAATCCCAGCTGAGCCTTGAACGGCCAAGCTCTGAGGGGCTACTTTAACTTATAGCCCAAGTTAAGCTAAACTAAAACAAACTTACGGACTTGGAGGTTCTATTAGGTCCTACTTCAGGGTTGCTGACTCGATGTGGGCGTACTTTAGGCCTCAGTAGCACAAAATTAGGAATAAAACAAAAGGGGCACTATTTATGGTCTTCTTTCTAAACGTTGCAACAACAGCACAACCTGCACCATTGCACGATGCAACAATCTTGTATCTAAACAACCAAACTAAATTGCAAGATAGCTTTCTATAAGAGAGTAGAAAGGACGCGCCAGTGCCCAAAATAAATGATGCCACAAGAGTGCCTGAACAATGATGCTAGCTCTAAATTAAGTGAATTTACAATTATGAGATTGATATATAATACACCTTAACTTAATATACACAAGCAATGCTGCATCAATCAGCTTAGTCATCATATCGCCTTGGGACAACAATGGCTCTTACTCTTCTAGATTTTCCGACAACAAGTAAACTTCTGACGTAATTTTTTGTACGTAGCATAGACGTTGTCCGCACGTAAGGTTTTATATCCATAGCATATACTGTAGTTTCGTATTACATTATTCTTTGCTACAAAATTGTAACGGAGTTACATACAGCATACTACTATTTCAAATAGGGCGCCTTTGTTGGACCAAATTCTATCCTTTAGACGTTGAGACAACGTTGTATCTAGGTAAAGTTTACGTAATATCACAACGTTGTGAAGACGTAAATGAGACCACACAAACGTACGTTGTAGCTACGTCACACTGCTAAAATGCAATCTTGTGACAACGTTGTATCTACGTAAAATTGTTAGCTGGGTTCCCTGTCAGAGGTGGGTATGGACAAAGGTTGAAAAAGTACCTACACCCTGGAAAAGTAGCCAAAGAAATTTTATATGAAAGAAGAGAATATATAACCTAGCTCTACAATTACGCCATGCACAGAAAGATCGTACACTAGATAGCACCGTCGTATAAACTCACCAATTATGGGAAAACTATATATGCCTGTCATACAGTTTACATTACAGTTCACAACAAGGCCTAAACACGCTTACAATATGGTATCGTATATGGCACCTTTATTTCATAATTAAATACAAAATATTAATTTATTGTATTGAATAATTACAAATTGCCTCGGGATTTGCAATAAAGCCTATTGGGAATGGGGAAAATTACCCTAAGAAGAACAAAATATGTAAGCATTGAGCCTACATTAACAACAAACAAGAACATATTTTTCCGTATCAAAATTTTTCATCACTGACTTATGAAAATTATTTTGAGAAGTAATGAAAATATGTAAATTATACGTCTGGTGTTTTTCCGTTTGTGGGCGTATGCAAAATTAGCTCTGAGCTGCCTAGTTGCAAACATCGTTTTAGGCAAGGGAGATGTGTTTAGTCTTTCTACAAATTCTGAGTGAAAAACACTAATAAAGCCATAGGATAGGTCTATTTCAGTGAGTTGCCTGTGTTAATTGAACTTAACAAACGCTTTGTGTAACCTAGTTGGCTACATCGAGAGAGAAGATCGGTGGGAAACCGCGCGACCTACAACCAGCCGTGAGAGCCAACAAAAAAAGGTATAGTAGTTTCCTTTTTACTATCGGGCTACGCTAAATATAGCAGGCAAATAAATTTAATAACTTAACAAAAAATCCTACTTAACAAGGTCCTTTGAAGACCTCTATACACACACACACACACACAACTTTTAACGAGAAATATCGGCTTTTTGCTGTCGACTGTAGGCAATAAATCTTGTGGAAATTTCCAGCGGATCGCTAGGTTGATAGCAATCAACGGTAATTATGCAGCTATGGGGCGTCGCCGAGTTCGGTGATAATTTTTGTTTTTTCTGTATATTTTTTCATGCTTTGTGTAGTAGATATTGTCAGTAGTTGTGGAATTATGAAAAAACACCAGTTTTAAGGTGTTTTGGATAGACAAGTACCACTGCATAAAGCACGAAAAAGTAGCAGAAAAAACAAGAATTATCACCAAATAATGCAGGAAAAACCAGTAATTATCACCAATTAAAGCAGCCTAACCTAACCTAACTAACAACCTAACCCAACCTAACCAAATTTAACCTAACCAACCTAACCTATCTAACAACCAAGAGAGCGCTTGTTGCTTGGTGATTGGTTGACGTCCACCATATTGATCATGGCGGCGATAGCGGCAAATTCGAATTTTTTCTAACATAATTTCCTTAAACTTCACCATAAAATTGTATTTTCCCAGTATATAATTAATTATAGTGTGATGTACATATATTTCTAAGGTCGAAAAGGGTAGTGTATGTTTATAAAGCCGCGACGCCCCTTAACTGCATAATAGCCCAATCAACTATAAACCTATATAGTTTTTTATATCAATAATATATTTGTGTCGACTGCTCATTAACCACTTGGTATCATTATGAAAACCTCGAGCATATAGAAACAAGAATTAAGGACAGAAATCAGATTTTCCACACCATGCCCTCACCTGTCACGTGCATCAGCTAACTAAGAGAAAAAAAATTGTGTCGGCAGAAATACAACTGGAAAACTGATACGTGTGGGTAGTCGGGAAGTAACGAAAATGGTCCACTGAGTAAGTAGGTAGTTAATCTAACAATTATTAAACTCCTTTTATGTCAATGACTTGGTGGATGAAACCAATCGGTTGCTGACAAGAGTTAATCTTCACACTAGTATTTATACTGTGTGATAAAGCGTACTTGGTAGTAATGAAACAATAACACTACCAATCAACCGACCAACACAAAAAAGCTGGAGGAAAACGTGAGAACAAAGGATATGCGGTAACAGCGGCATGGCGAGCGAGGGGCTTGAAAATTAAAAAAGACAAGACCAGGTCTGGCTGAGGAGACCAGGACTTATCTAATAACACTCGGTAAGTGAACCGATGTATTTCTAAACCGCAGTTTATTGATAACAATTTAAACTAGGTTCAGTTAGATTAGCCCTACATTGTGGTCTAAGACCTAGCATCAACTTATAATTTAACAAAGGCTACGATAAATTACCCTAACCTAATTTGGTGAGGAATAAAAACTAAATAAAAAGTTAAGTTACTCTACCCGCTCTGGACCATTTCCGGAAGCTCTATGCTGATCCTACAAGGCTAGGCTTAACCTACTCTGCAGTTAGACTGGAGATGTTAGGGGTAGGTTAATTGGGGACCAATTTGTACAGAGCATTTTTCACAGCAACTCTACCTCACCTAATCCATGCCATGCATTTAAAAAAAAATTGTATGAAATTAGGTTCCTACAAAATATTTTCTACTCTATTCTTAGACATACTGCATTAACAAGGCAGGCAAGTGTGTGAGCGTGTTTTTTGTAAATGGATGTCTGTCCTGTGTATGTGCCTGCCAACTCTATCGCCGAGTTTCAACTTGGATCTCCTGCCATGAAAGGTGTTTATGCAGCAAGTGTTGTGCCACCACGAGAGTAGAGAAAATCTCTTTCTGGGGAGGTCCCTGTATCTCTATCCCCATGTACTTGTCGCTTATGAAGAATGAAAGTGTTTCGTGGGTGATCACCCGTTGTTGCTTCGGCGAATTCGAGAGCTTCCCACTTAGAGCATTGGCGTATTCGCTGTGTTATCACGTTTAACCGGCGGTAAACCAACCTCACAGAATTAAAAAATTGTTTATAGTAAATATTAAAACATTACTTAAAAGGCTCATCGAACAATACAATTCAAACAATAATTCCTGCAGTTTTGAGCGCGATGAAATAACGATGTTATTTGATGAGCCACAACCACAGTTGATCGCAGTAATTGTGTGGGTACCGAAGGCTATAGTAGGACTATGGGATGATGACGCAGTGGCATGACGTAGGGATATCAGCAAATCAGCGAGCGCCTACAGCTGGCTTGTTTATCGCTCATTTCTGCAAGTGCTCCGTCAGCAGAGTTGCCAATTTAGCGATTTTGTCGCTAAATTTAGCGACTTTTGGTTACATTTTTTTTAGCGTTTAGTGACTTAGCGTAATTTTAGCTACTTTTTGTCGAGCTGCCAATCTCGTCCATTCCGTTGGGTTGCATGGCCTTATATATTTGTGCCAAATCACTTCTTGCCTTATATATTTGTGCCAAATCACTTCTTTTTGAAGTGATTTGGCTACTCCATTTTGGCTACTATACTAAAAATTTTAGCGATATTTTGGCTACTCCACGAGTCCACATCTGGCGACATTTTGGCTACTTTTTTAAGTGAATTTAGCGACATTTATGAGTCTGGGTTGGCAACCCTGGCTGTGTGCTGCTAGCGCTAGCCAGTTCCATTTGCTACTGCGTGTGAAGATGTTCTGTTTGCGCTCATCTGCTTTTACTATATTACTGTTTAAAGATTAAAGTCATTAAACATAAATATGACGTGTTTCGAGTGATTTGCCTTCTTTCAGGGCTTGTGGTTATATAGAAACCATTGAATATGACTGTGTAATTGAAGATTCAGCGAAAAAACCATTCAGGTGCCGAGATTTTGCTGAGAAATTTTAAATTAAGAAAAGTGGAAGGCCTACGCCTGAATTACCAGGTTTGGTTGTGACATATAAAGACCACAATCGGAAAAACACACGGCATTTCTGTTTCAAATTACTCGAAGCACAAGTGGTTGACTGGGTGTCCTAAATTAAATAAACTTTTCTGCTGGCCTTGTGCCCTTTTTAGCAAGGAAAAATCCGCTTGGTCCGCAAAGGGGTTTAACAGTATTGTTGCGTTAGCTCATTCTTTAGGCAGACATGAGAAGTCCAAAAGTCATATTTGTTGTGCTTCCTTCTTGAGTATATAGGGTGTCCCCAAAAAAACTATATACTCTTTATAGCATCATATATTTTATAATTTAAAAAACAAAAACAATATATTGTTATATCAATTGCCAATGAGAGGTAAATTAGTAATCTAAGTGATCAAAATGTTATAGCGAGTTGTTTGCATATAAAATTTAATTAACTACGTCAAGTGCTCAAAATATTCTCCGGCGGCATGAATGCACTTTCAATACAACAAAATCGTGTGGTCTGATGAAGCTACCTTCAAGCTGAATGGCACAGTAAATCGACACAACTGCAGATACTGGTCACTTGATAATCCACACGTTTATGTGGATAAACATGTTAATTTACCAGGATTAACAGCATGGTGTGGTTTATCATCCAGGGGTTTGGTTGGACCATTTTTCTTTAATGGGACAGTTACCGGTGCCGCATATCTCGACATGCTGCGGATAGAAATTATACCTGCAGTTCGGAAGTTATTTGGAAACGACGACTTTTACTTTCAACAAGATGGAGCCCCCCCTCATTATCATTGTGATGTCAGAAGGTACCTCGATGAAACGTTGCCTAACCGTTGGATAGGAGAAGAGGAAGCGTTGAGTATCCTCCACGTTCACCGGACTTGACTCCACTTGATTTTTACTTGTGGGGCTACCTGAAGGATGCAGTTTATGGTACAAGACCTGCAACACTCGAACACCTTAAGGATGCAATTAGGGAAAAGTGCGGGACCATCACAGCATCCACATTAGTCCATGTCTGCGAATCAGTTAGTCGACGCATTCAAAAGTGCATTCATGCCGCCGGAGAACATTTTGAGCACTTGGCGTAGTTAATTAAATTTTCTATGCAAACAACTCGCTATAACATTTTGATCACTTAGATTACTAATTTACCTTTCATTGGCAATTGCTATAACAATATAGTTTTTTTTTTTTTAAATTATAAAATATATGATGCATAAAGAGTATATAGTTTTTTTGGGACACCCTGTACATTCATTTAATTGTCTATTTCATTTGTGTTCTTTTTTTGAGTTGTTTAATTTATATACAGGGTGTCCACATTGAAAAGTAACGACTTTGAGGAGCCATATATTTTTACTGAATAATGTGAACAGATGGTACTTTCCTGTTATCCCGGACCCCAGACTTTTTGCCATTTACCAGACTTCAATTATGACAGAATATTTTGGTTAAAACTAACGAAAATATCACGACTTAACCTAACCCTACCAACTAATTAGGTTAATTGAATGCCCGGTTAGGTAAACTGTACGCCCTTGATAATTGGTTAGGTTAAGTCGTGATATTTTCGTTAGTTTTAACGAAAATATTCTGTGTCAAAATTGAAGTCTGGCAACTGGCAAAAAGTCTGGGGTCCAGGATAACAGGAAAGTACCGAACAGATTAATATGCGCACAACTCATAGCCGATATGCTTAAGTTTCATCTGGTATACAATATGTACATTAGGGCACACATCCGACATGCTCACCATTCATAGCACGAATTATGTCACAACGGTACTTCACTTCCCTCCACACATTCTCTAACATCGCAGGTGTGACGGAGGCAACCGCCGCCGTGATGCGCTCAACAGTCACACATTCATACATATATAATTATGATGCTTCAAAGTTACTTCTTTCCAATGTGGACACCCTGTGTGTGTGTGTGTGTGTATAATATATATATATATATATATATATATATATATATATATATATATATATATAATATATATAAAGTGCGATAAACCAAGGCAGCTGATCAGGATACGCCACTGACTTAGAAGTGTTTATGAGGCAAGTGATAAAAAAAATGAGTTGTTCAATGATTGATCATGCTATGTGGGACACAATCAACCAGAGACGTCTCTCTAAAATGGGGGGAGAATTAAGTGTAGGAAGAAATGTTTAAACAAATTCTCGTGCGGTTACGTTATAATACTATTTTTTTAAATTATATGTGAGGACAGTCTTAAATCCCGAGTGTATTCAGAACTTTGTCTAGCCTATTTTTAAACATGTGCAGAGGCAGTGCTGGGATTAACTCCGCTAACCTTTTAGTAGGGATACTGTTAGCGCCGCTAATTTTCAAAATTGTTAGCACCGCTACCTGCTTCGCTAAGTTTTTAGAGAAAGTCAATCGCTAATTTTTCAAAACCATTTGTACTAAAATTTGGTTCGCGACAGCAATCCCCATTATAAGAGACTGAGGCAGGACTAACTGCAAGTTGATCATGACACAAGCATGTAGAGGTTTTTTGAGAGATTCTAATGTTTTTGTTTGTTTTGAAAATTAATACAATTCGCCACATCACTGTTTCAGCGATATCCATTTTTATTTCATAATCTGTTGTATCAATGGAACATTTACTCTCTTTGTCAATATTTTACCATTTCTTTGAGTTTGTTTGTGTATTTAAATTAAATATAGACGTGTAAATTGAATAGAATTTATTCTTCCGTTGCTTTGTTTTCCCTATTAATATATACGAAAGGAACTCGACACCTACATAAATTTTTTTCCACTTTCGTAGACTATAAAGTTACATTTTTGTACCTTACCAACCAATTATATCAAGGTGTGTGGTAGTATATGTAAGTAAATTACGGAAGGCAGAACATATATAAATTGGGGTGGTTTTAGAAAAAGATAGCGACAAAATTAGCGTTAGTGGCGCTAACTGTTGAAATGCTTAGCGTTAATGTTAATGGCGCTAAATTTTGTAGTAGTTAGTATTAGCGGGCACAGTACTGTGCAGAGACATAACGGAAATTATTTTTCTTTGCCTCTTTCTCATGGCTGGAAGATGTAAACAAGGTAATAAAATCCAAACACGTGGGCAGGACCAAGCCCACAGAGAAATGCAGATTTTACTTTGTTTTCCGAAATTTGCATCAAACATCATACTACCGGAGCGTCACTATAAAAGCGCGAGCCCACTTCAATTCGACCCCATTCACTCATTTACTCAGTCCTCGCTCATCACGTTTACTTCCCGCTCTCCAACCTTCGTCGCGTAACTCCACTCGATCTCAGCCGGCCAGCCGACCTTCGAGACTCAGCTTGATCCGACACGAAGGATATCTCCGTTGAGGCCTAGGACTATTTCATATCTATCAATACCGTATTTTCGTTACCTCAGTTATTCCCTTTAACACCACTGTATCATTTAACTCTTATCCTGTCTAAAAACCATTCCTTATTGTCAATAATTAATTAATCATTCATTGTAATATTGAAAAATTTCCATATAAAATTATTGTTAATCACTGTAAACAAATAATTCATTTATTTTTCCAATTAAACGGAACCTACAAAGTAATTTCTGTCTCCTTTATTAAATATTGTTTATTTGGTCGAAAGACCAAATTGGTGACCCTGTAACATTTCATTTTTACCCAATTACTTTATTACAGTGAGCCTACTGTCAATAGTCCACTATACATGTTTACACTTTGGTCTGAAACAACCTCCGAGGGAAGTTGGTTCCAGATATCAACTATTTTGTATAGAAGAATTTACCACAGATGGAGGTACTAAATGTTTTAAGTTCCAATTTAAAACCATAATTTCTTGTCGGATTGGTATTATATGAGAATAATTTCCTGTAATCTAGCCTGTCCATTCCACTGAGCATCTTGAAATTTAAATAAGCTGACTGCGCAACCTCCTGATCTCTAAGGTAAACAGATTTAAGCGTTCTAATCTTCGGGTAGTTTTGCAGTCTCATTGAAGGGATCAATTTTGTGGACTTGCCTGTACCCTTTCCAGCCTTTCCTTATCCTTCCTAAGGGACGGAGACTAAAGCTGCACACAATACTCGAGTTGAGCTCTAACCAGTGAATTGAAGGGACATTACAATGGCCTTGTTTCTAAATTGGAACTGTCTTTAATGTAACCTAGTATTTTTAAGGCCCTCTTTTCGATTTCTGCACAGTGCTTTGACGGTTTGAGATTATTACTGATATAAAATCCTAAGTCTTTCTCTAGATCAATCTCAGTCAAGTTCCTTCCCAACAGAGAGTAATCGGTCTTCGGGTTCTTGTAACCTATGTGCATTACCTTACATTTGTCCAAGTTGAATAGTTGAATGGCATCTGCCACGTACCAGACCATTCGCCCCACCCAGGGCCGCCGAGAGGGCGGGGAAGCCGGGCTAAATCCCCGGGGCCCAGACTTCTAGGGGCCATGGAAAGAGGGGGGATAAAATCTAAAAATATTAATAAAGCAATTGATTAAATAACAGAGGAAATATAATTAATGAACATACATTTTATAGAGATAGTCAAACTGAAGCAGATAAAATATTATCTGCGGTCCACCAATGCTCAAGACCGACTGACAGAGCTGGGAACCATTGTAATTGAAAGCAGTTAGCCCGTACTTTAAATTTTATCAGAATCATTTACCACTTTGCTAGAGAGAAGGCAAAGAAAGTACACTTCTAATTATGAAAATCCTGCAGTAAACAATTGTCTTGCCTGCATGAACTGGTACTGTATTTGTAAATTGTATGATGATAGAATTAATATAATTGATTCGAAAAATAAAATGGTAATTTTCTTCTGAGTTGTTTATTCATACTGTATGTTTTGAATAGTAACTTAGACATCAGTTTGCGTGTTATGTACACAAAAAACATTCATAATAAAATACTGAGTAAAACGGAGGCCCATATACCAATCCTTCCCCGGGGCCCGTGGCAGCTCTCGCCGGCCCTGCATAAACCACATACGACGTCGGACACCAAGAGGAACTTCAGTTAGTAAATCGCTTAAATCATTCCTTAAAAAAATTGGAATAGGATTCTCCTGTTAATCTTCCAGGCAAAACAAAAGGACCGATTAAGTTGTCGGCAATAAGTCCTGCCCATACATTGATACTAAATTGTTGTTGGTGCCTTGACTGGATGATGACATGCGGATTCTCTTCGGCCCAGTGATGAGTGTTGTGAAAATTGATTACGCCATTTCTTGTGAAGGCAGCCTCATCAGAAAACAACACGGAGAATAGAAAAAGAGGATCGCGAGCACACTGTTCAAGGAAAGGAACCAAGTACAAAAAGCCTCTCGTGGTGGGAAATCAGCTTCACTAAGACCTTGTACTCTCCGAATGTGATATGGGCAAAGCTGTTGTTCCCATAAAATTCTCCACACAGTTATGTATATTACACCCTCTGCTGCTGCTATCCTTCGGGTGCTGACACCAGGATGTTCCTCCACGCGATTCAGGACCCGCTTCTCCAGCTCAACAGTTCTGGCACTGATTGATCTACCACTATCTGAAACTCGCTTGTTGAATGATCTTGTATCACCAAGACGCTCGTCTATTCTGAAAGGTCTTCTTATCTGGCAAACGGCGATTCGGAAACCTTTCCGCATACAGACGTCTTGCTGCGGCCGCATTACACTCGGCAAGTCCATACATGAGATGAATGTCTGCCATTTCTCTGTTTGAATAAGCTTCCATTCTCACTTCAAATGCACACTATCACTGAATAGCACAAAAACTTTTAAGGTTGTTTTAACTTTTTTGTCACTGGACTGCACTTATTCACGGTAAGAAGTTACGAATACGAACAGTGAAACACCGCGATGCACCTCTGACTGACTGATGGCTCTACATTCAACGATACTGAAACATGTCATAGCATGTACGAAACATTACAATCGGCAAGGCCATACATGAAATAAGTCTCGTATACACTCACAAACATTGTCGGAGAGCAGTGTTGTAAACAGTTTGCGGAAAGAATTGCTGGAACACAAAACGGGTTGTAACTCGGAAACAAAACGATTTCGGGCATATGTTATAAACGTTTTTCATTGTTTTCAGGTCCTGAATCCATCCTAAAAATGCGTCCCACATGTTATGAAACACCCTAGATATATGCAAAGGTGGGCACCCGGGCCTCAAAAAGGACCGACGGTCCCGGTCCTTGCCTCAAACTGGACCGACGGTCCCGGTCACTGTCCTTTCTGAAGATAGGACCTAGGAACGACTCGGTCCTCGGTCCTTATATATAATATAAGTGAAAAATTTGATTAAAATGAAAAATGAAATTAAAGACACCGGAAATCTTTAATTTTATTAACGTAAATTATAATTAATACAATACATAAATGATGAAAAAAAGTTATTAAGTTAAATGCTTGAGTTTCCCTTCAAGAAGACTAGCATTTCAAGACTAGCATCTTCTTTAGAACTTCAAATAATCACTAAACACACTAAAATCACTAAAAAAGACCGTCCGGAATTGCTTAAAAATGGACCGTCGCTCCTCATTTCGGTCCTCACTGAGAAAAGGACCGACTTTCCCGCTCACGGTCTTTAAAAAGGACCGAGTTCCTGGAATTCGGTCCTGCCCACCTTTGGATATATGTGTGTGTGTATATATATATAAATATATAAAAGGGGTTCCAAAAAACCTTAGGCCCCCCCCCCCCCCATTTGCAGCTTACATGTTTACTTATATCGAAATAGTTTTTAGTGATTATAAAAATATAAAATTCTTTATTGCAGGTATTAAAATTACTCTAGCTGATAAAGTGATAATATAATGGCTTCTCAATTAATTGGTGATTCGGAGAGGCAACGTGTGATACAGTAGATCGCATACGAGCAATAACATTTCGGGAAGCTCGTGATGCTGGAGCCACCTTTATAACACGTTCATGGGTTGCCAAAAAGTTGCGAAGAAGTGAGGACTTCGTCAAAAGAAATTAGAATAAAACTTTGGATGAATGTGAAATGGATACAACCAAATCTGGGCGCCCAAATTTGCCACTCTCTCAGGAAACAAAGGACATCATTGAAAGCGGTACGCGTAAGCGGAAAAACAGCTGTGCTAAACTTTGTAGAGAGATCGAAGTGTTGAGAGGAAAGATCGTTAGTGGTGAGATCATTCGACTGTACCGTCATAGGCAAGGTTTAAAGCCTTGGCATGAACTTCCAACGCCAAGAAAAACTCAACTTAATATCGATGACAGAATGTGGTTTGCCCATTATCTTGAAGATTGGGATGTGGATGATTTCATGCATTTAGCTGTCTCCGATGAATTTTTTGTTTACGTAACACGTCGGCCTAACTACCAAAATGATCGAGTGTGGGCCACAACACCAGATGAAATCGATGACAATGAACATTATCGCGAATTATTAAAAAGTCCAGACTGTGTTGGTGTGTTTGTTTTGTTCACTGCAAAGAAGCTCATGTGGGTGCTGAAGCCAAATGGTCAGAGTTGAGATGGACAGTATTTTCGTGATATTATTCTATCCCAGCATGTCATTCCTTTTCTAAGAAACTCAAACAATGTTATGGATGTCGATCAGATCACACTTCTGCACGATAAGGCCCCCTGCTTTAAGGCATTAGCCACTCAACAGTTGTTGCGGAACCATGAGATCGATTTCTTTGGAAATGAAGAATGGCCAGGAAATTCTCCTGACCTGAACGTCTGTGAACACATTGGATCAGTTATAAAGGACAAGGTTGAATGTCTCTTGTTTCAAGAACCTGCAGCAAATCGATTTTCGAAGGATACAATGACGCAATACATTGAAACTGTTTTAGCAAATTTGCGTAACGATCAAGATCTATTCACGTCACTTTTGGCAAGCTACCCAAAGCGAATTCAGGCTGTCTTGGAAGCCAATGGCGGGAACACCAAGTTTTAATTGTTTCTCATTAAATGCAGGATTAAATTCTCTTTTGTAAGGTATGTTTAGTTTTACTGTACCTCTAATGGTTTAAGCCATGGGCGGGGGGGTGCTAAGGTTTATTGGAGCCCCGTATATATATATATATATATATATATATATATATATATATATATATACACTAGGGCACGCAATATATTTTGCCCCACCCTTTTTTCTGAGCTAAATGATAGGCCATGGGGCTGAAATGTCTTTTGGGCCGTAAGTTTGAACTTTCTGCGCTTCACATAGCCGGGTTTTTCCACTTTGAACCTCCCATCCTTGTATAAAATCACTTTTAAACGCCCTTGTATAAAACCGATGGTTAACGCAGTTTCGAAAAAGGCGTCTGACAGTGATGTGCGTCGTAAACAGAGAGCTGTTATTGAGTTCTTAACTGCAGAGAAGGAACCAGTTGGAAATATTCACAAACGTCTACAAAACGGAGATGCTGTTGTTGATCGAAGCACAGTTGGGCGCTGGTCTAAACGTGTGAGATCATCGGAGAGAGGGAGAGCTAGCCTCGATGATGAGCCATGCAGCGGTCGCCCGGCATCGGCTGTCACTGCGCACTGTGCAACGTGCTAACAGCATCATTCGATCAAATCGGTGCGTCACATACAAGGAGCTATCACTGGAGCTAGGAATTAGTGAAGGAAGTGTGAATACGATAATTCAGCAACTGGGATACTCAAAAGTGTGTTCACGGTTTGTTCCTCGCCAACTGACTGAAGATCACAAAGCCCAAAGAAAAGAAATTGCTTCTGAGTCGTTGGTTCGATACGAGACAAGTGGATGACGTCCTTTCACGAATTTTGACTGGGGATGAGACTTGGGTACACCACTTTGAACCTGAAACAAAACGCCAATTCATGGAGTGGCATCACGCATACTCCACAAGTAAGAAAACGTTCAAAATGGCTCCCTCTGCAGGAAAGGTTATGGCCACCATCTTCTGGGACATAAAAGGGGTGATTCTGGTGGACATTATGAAGAAAGGACAAACAATCAACTCAGAGGCATATATTGCTACCCTACAGAGACTCCAGAGACGTATAAAGCGAGTTCGGCCGGAGAGAAAACTAGAAGACGTCCTTCTTTTGCACGATAACGCAAGACCACTCAACAGTTTGCAAACAAGAGAGGCCATCACAAAAATGCGCTTGACTGTATTACACCACTCTCCATACAGCCCGGATCTGGCACCTTCAAACTTCCATTTGTTTGGGCCAGTGAAGAATGCTATTCGTGGAAGAAAGTTTCAGAGTGACGATGAGGTTGTTGAGGAGGTTAAGAGGTGGCTCCAGCGGAACCCAGCGGACTTTATATATATATATATAATATATATATATATATATATATATGATAAAAACGAAGACGTACAACAAAAAAGTCATTATATTTGGCTGTAGCCGACGTTTCGGGCAACTCTACCCATTTTCAAGGCCTAATAAATAAAAGCTAAAATTAATACATGACAAAAATATATAAATGTCAAAAACTAAAACTAATTTAGAGCACAAAATTAAAACTGTTCAAGAATAAAAATTAAAATTACAAAGCAGAAAGAGGCATAAGCCAAAATCAAATCGAAAGTAAAAATTATATAAATGACAAAAATATACGAGTGATAAAAAATAAAATTTAAAACTAAAGACATCAAACGCAAAATAGTTAAAAAACTTTACTAATAAAAAGTTAAACGGAATAAAAAGTTAAACGAAAAATCACAAGAGTAAACCAAAATACCATGCTCATTTGACAGCCACAAAAAACTGAAGCGAAAAGGAGACAGGGTCACAAGAGAAAAATTTTTAGTATGTAGTTATTCTAATTAATATAAAGGGGGTAACAGCTAGAATCAATATTTAAACTAGAGTTCAAAAATTTAATACACAAAGATTTGTAAATACGGAGGGAGGACGGGCATTTTAATGATTTAAGAATTTTAAAAATTGTTAACACAAATGTCAACCTTACACTTGATAGAATGATTTTTAATAGCAGACTGTTCCTTTTTCGACAAAACTTTCCCTGTCCTATGGCTAATACCCATATGGGAGCAAAATCTCGCCTGCAAGGAACGAACTGTACTGCCAACGTAGTTCCCCTGGGAACACCCAGGGCAGGTAAACAAATAAACAGAACAGCTCATCGCAGGGGGGATTTTGTCCTTACATCGGAAAAAACATTCAAGGGTATTATTATTTACAAAAGCAATCTTAAAATCAGTGTGAAAATAAAATTTCCTCACAACACTCAACAATTGCTTCTTCACAAAAGTGTTAAAATGGTAAATATCAGGTAAAACAAGATATTTACAATTCTTAGGAACATCATACGTTGGGACAAGGTTGGGAAAATACACATTACTAAGCAATTTACCAATAACACCTCCTACAAGATCGCGTGGAAAACCATTTTCTAAGAAAAAATCAGTAAGGAATTCAAACTCATTATGAAGCAGAGCAAAGTTCGAGCAAATATTATAAGCTCTATGCACCAATGTGCGAATGGAACTTAATTTGTAATTAAAGTCGCAAAAATTATAAAAATTAAAACCCAAACCCGTAAATGTAGGCTTCCGGTATGTAGAAGTTAAAACGGTCGAGCCAGACTTGGAGACCAAAACATCAAGGAAAGGAATAGAACCTTCAACTTCCTTTTCCTGCGTAAATACAATGTTCTTATGCAGTGTGTTCAGAAAACTTAGAAACTGAACTGATTGATTATCCGTTTGGAATAGAGCAAACGTATCATCAACATAACGTCTGTACAATTTGGGCTTAAGGTCAGGGGGGGCACTCACAGAAGACCCTTTCCTCAAGATGCGACGTGAAAATATTCGCAAAAACGGGACCCAAGGGGCTCCCCATCCCAACTCCATCCAGCTGACGGTAAACTACCCCTTGAAAACTAAAAAAGGTATCCTTGACTGCCAAATTCAGAAGCTGCTCAAACTGTGCTCTGCCAAAGCCGTGAAAAAGTGAGTCCGGCTGTGGAAAAGCTTTATTCAAAATAATTTTAATGGTCTCATCCAAGGGAACATTTGTAAAGAGGGAAGATACATCGAAACTTGTCATAAACAAAGAATTCATATCAAACTTCTTAATTTCCGACGCAAAGGAAAAATTATCCTTAACACTGTACGAGTTCACGGTAAATGAAGATAACAGTGGGACAAGAAATTTGGCAAGTTTGTAATTAGCCAAAGGATAAGACGCTAAAATTGGGCGCAATGGAACACCGACTTTATGAACCTTAGGCAGCCCATACATAAGGCCCAAATAAGAGCCTGATACGTACAATTCACCATAAGTGGAGGAGTTAATAGCACATTCCTGTTTAAGCTTAAGCAAAACACGATTAACCTTGTCTTCCAATCGCTGAATAATTTTAGGAGCCTGTTCATCTACCTTAGCAAATTTTAATGAATCAGAAAGAATATCAAGCATCTTTTGAATATAATCAGTTTTATTCATAACCACAACACCACTACCCTTATCTGGTTTAGTTATGAAAATAGATTCATTTTCACCCAAACTTTTTAAAATTTCTCTGTCCTCCCTATGCAGAAAAATTGTGGAAAACTTAAAAGCTTTAATTTTAGAAAACAATTCATGGGACAATTGGGAATATTTTAAGATTGCATTTATAAATAATAATACCTTTGAATGTTTTTCCCGATATAAGGACAAAATCCCCCCTGCGATGAGCTGTTCTGTTTATTTGTTTACCTGCCCTGGGTGTTCCCAGGGGAACTACGTTGGCAGTACAGTTCGTTCCTTGCAGGCGAGATTTTGCTCCCATATGGGTATTAGCCATAGGACAGGGAAAGTTTTGTCGAAAAAGGAACAGTCTGCTATTAGAAATCATTCTATCAAGTGTAAGGTTGACATTTGTGTTAACAATTTTTAAAATTCTTAAATCATTAAAATGCCCGTCCTCCCTCCGTATTTACGAATCTTTGTGTATTAAATTTTGAACTCTAGTTTAAATATTGATTCTAGCTGAGTAGTATAGCCGCAAAAGGGGAGAGTGCAAGAATGTTGTAGGTTATTATGTAATGTTGCAAAGGGGGGTGGGGGTTGTTGCAAAGGGGGGTGGGGGTTGTAACAAAGGGGGGAGGGGTAGGGGGTTGCAAAAAAATTAAAAAAAAAAAAAATTTAAAAGAAAAAAAAGAAAGAAAAAAAGAGTACTGGCCTTTGTTGCCAACCTAGGATGCAAGAGAGACCTGGAGGAGAGAGAGGAGTTCTCCCCCAAGTTATTTTCGTTTTCCTAACCTAAGAGGCCACTAAGGGGTTTTACCAAAGGGCCTGAAAGAGAAGGACCAGAGGTCCTTGCTCGGCTGGGAGCCGAGCTGGAATGAGTCTTTCACCAACTTCGCGGTCTTTTATAAGCCTCTATTCTGGCTGAATTGCCAGATAGCGCAATGTGTTCAGTTGCTGAGTTGTCAGATCGCACCATGTATGCAGATGCTGAGTTGCCACATCAAGCCATGTAATCGGGTGCTGATGTGCCAGATCGCACCATCAGATAGCGCCATGTATTCCAGAAATATTAATCATCCATTGTGTAACACAATATGATGGTAGTTATTCCAATTAAATTCTGTATATTAAATAAATACACACTCAATCTTTATTAATTGCATACCTTTCCAGTTTTTTTGCAATGATCAGATTGCTCTTGCTAGATATATATATATATATATATATATATACACATTCTTTTAAACATCTTATGTTAGGTAAATATATAATATATATATATATATATATATATATATATATATTTTATATCATTTAATTTTAGTTTAGAAGCAAATTTAACATTAACTTCATTGAACTTAAACTTTTCGAAACAAATAACATAGTTTACCTTGAAAACTTCATAATAGAAAATAACTAATTTTATGGTTAACTAGTTTATTTCGTTTATTATATATACAGTCTTTTAAACAGCTTATGATATATATATATAATATATATATATATATATATATATATATATATATATATATATATATATATATAGTGTTTCACTATAGATGTATAGATGTATATAGGGTTTTACAATAGATGTATATAGTGTTTAACGATTAGAATCAAATATAACATTAACTTGAACTTCGTTAAACTTAGTTAAACTTATCGAATGTTCTGAAAGCACGGCTTATAATTTCCTTCCCCATATCCAATAGCACTTCAAGACATTATTGTATAGAAATAAGGTAACACAAGCAGCAACTCATAATGAGAGACCTTCCCCCAATCCCTGATAAGTATCCCTTCACTTCAATCCACTTTTTACCATTATTATGGTGAGTTGTCTCCAACTAAAAGATTTCGTTGTGAACAGCAACTCATAATGAGAGACCTTCCCCCCAATCCCTGATAAGTCTCCCTTCACTTCAAATGAAGAGAAATTATGAAACACACGCTTGTCTGTGCACAAAGCATATAAAAAACCATAATATATTTATATAGTTAATCAATCGAGCCCATCTATATATACAGGGTGTCCCGTAAGTCTGGACCCATAGGAAAAAATAATAAAATTACAAAATAGTCCAAAAATTTATTACATAATCTGTTCAAAGTGTCCGCCGTTGTGTCGCACACATAGTTGAAGACGCAATCTCCACTGCGACAGCACTTTCTGAATCACAGTCGCAGAAATTTCTTGACACGCCTCCACAATGCGTCCTTTAAGGTGGAAAATGTTCTGAAGTTTGACCTCGTACACTTTGGCTTTCAAGTGGCCCCACAAATAAAAATCATAATAAAATAATAAAAAAATAATAATAATAAAATAATAATAATAACATAATAAAAAAATATATTATAAATCCCTATGGGTCCAGACTTACGGGACACCCTGTAGATGTTTATAGTGTTTTACAATAGATGTATATAGTGTTTAACGATTAGGTCCATCAAATAAAGCATTTCAACAATGATTTCACTGTTTCAGAAAGATTTACGTATGACTTAAAAATATATTATTGTTATGCCTAACTTAAGATCAGGATGCTTTTATAGTTTACAGTGACAGCTTGAACAAAACCTCTCTCGACTCCATTTCTTAGATATGCCCACAATTATATATATATATATATATATAGAGAGAGAGAGAGAGAGAGAGAGAGAGAGAGAGAGAGAGAGAGAGAGAGAGAGTTTTGTTCAAATAGCGGGATAGGATCTGTAGTTATTTCGAATATCAGTGGGGAAAAACGAACGGAAATGAAAATTTATGAAACAATTCGACGATCGTCATTCCCCAAACCCGTATATATATATATATATATATATATATATATATATATATATATATGTGAAAATTTACGAAACACGAGTCTCATCCCATGCGAAAAAAATTGAAACAATATGAAAATTTACGAAACAATTCAATTAAAAGTTGAAATTAACCAAAAACATTTCGCTAGAGGAAAGGAATTCCGAGAATCTGCCCAACTCGATTGACCATAATGACCTTTCTCCTAGACAGCTTGAACAAAACCTCTCTCGACTCCATTTCTTAGATATGCCCACAACTATATATATATATATATATATATATTATATATATATAGAGAGAGAGAGAGAGAGAGAGAGAGAGAGAGAGAGAGAGAGTTTTGTTCAAATAACGGGATATACTTGTATCTTTTATATATATATATATATATATATATATATATATATATATATATAATAAACGAATAAACAACTCGCACGCACACACACACACACACACACACACGAACACCTGATGGTTGAGAGACCTTCCCCCAAATCCCTGATAAGTCTCCCTTCACTTCAAATGAAGAGAAATTTATGAAACACACGCTTGTCTGTGCACAAAGCATATAAAACATCATAATATATTTATATAGTTAATCAATGGAGCCCCATCTATATATCTATATATATATATATATATATATACACTCGTACATTCCCCAGCTGTGTTTGTATATGAACAACTCGTGCACACACACACACACACACATACACACACACACACACACACACACACGAGGAAGGGGTATCCGACAAGCTGGGTCAATTCAAAGAACACCTGTTGGTTGAGACTTCCCCCACCCCCCAGTTTTGGAGCGAACCTTTTGCACTTCTAGTCATCCATGCCTTTGAATTGTATTTAAAAATGATTTTATTAAAGGCAGTGGTTATTTCTCTTGCAAACTTGTATGGTATCAGTTTCCTAGTTTATTGAAATGAATGAATAATGATAATAATAATAATAATATACCTTTCCATTTTTATCGTGCATTTTCAAAATTAACACAGACCGGAAACCAATGCATTTTTCATCTCTCCTGGGGACCTTTTGAAAGGATTATCGACCCACAGTTTAATGTGGAAACGAATCCTCTTTTTAAAATATAATTAGAGGGTATATATATATGTATATATATATATGTATATATGGAAGGGCTGTAGTATCTCGTTTCACCGAAATAAAATCAAAACAAGCGCTCGTGTTCGCATCAATTCGAATCGTCCCTAGAGACCTTTTTCGGGCCAAGGGCTTTTCCTTCTACAAGCTATTCGAGCAGAAACCACCACTTACATCAAATATTATTATCTTCAAATATTAATATTCTCATTGTTATTATTTCTACAATGAAGATATTTACGCGTATTTTGTATGGTATCATATTCTTAGCTAACTTCTCTGTTATTGAAAGAAATACACACAATTATATTAAATAACACTCCGCAAAAGAAATAAGGTAGGCAAACATGAGAGTACTAACAAACATATATATATATATAATATATATATATTATATATATATATATATATAGAAAGAGCGCGAGAGTTTTGTTCAAATAAAGGGATCCATTGGTGGCAAACCGAAGCGTACCATTTTTAGGTGAAAAAATTGCGACCTATATTATATTATATCAGTCAGGGTGAGTCTTCTGCCACGTCAGGCGTAAGCTAGGTTAGGCGAGGGATCGTTGGGCGTGATCTCCGACTTTTCCAAAAAATATGTGGCCAGACCGCTCCTGATAAATCTCTCTACACTCGTCAAAAATATTAACCCACCCCATTCCCCATGTGTGTGTGTGTGTGTGTGTGTGGTATATATATATATATATATATATATATAAATTGAATTTCGCCGTGACAAACCATGTTTGGCAAACGCTTTAGTGGAGCAAGCTTTATTTACTGATGCATATTATATCTATCGGGCAAATAACTTTCAATTCAATCACTGATTGCCCCTCTAAAACCGTAACAATGCAAATTAATAAGTAGAATATTATGTTCTATTACATCAAACACCTTACTCAAATCCACCGCCAATAACCTCACTTTAGTAATAATAACAATTATCTCACACACTATATATATATATATATATATATATCAGTGGCGACTCGTGGTAATTTTACTTAGGCATGCAGTCACATGCATTACAGTGTAGTACATATTAGATAAGCTGTGTTTTGTCTTTTGTGGTATTCTTATGAGTTATGTAGTAACCGAGGATAGAACCAATATTATATTAATAATATTAATAATAATTTTAACTTTATTTTTTTAACTTAAATAATAATTTTAAATTCATTGAGTATATTATTTACGCATGCATTGTATCAGATGCAAACAATATGAAGTTCTGTATATCCCTTTCCAGATAGAATCCTAGTCCAATCTTATTTGGTTTTAGAATTTCTAAATCTTAAAAATCCTAGTCCAATCGTATTTGGTTTTAGAATTTATAAATCTTAAAAAGATGTAGGAAAACACAAAGGAGAAAATGAATTCATTTACATGCAAAAATATACGTAATAATAATAATAATAATAATATCGCTAACAATAGACATATATCTGCTCTTATTTAGCTATTTGTTATTTGTAGTTAAACAGCGGTGAACATTCCTCAAACAGTAGGCTGTAGACCTGACATACTATGCACGAGAATTTTGTCAAATTTCCAGATTCCAGACTTCATAATACAGCTCAATCCAGACCTCATTTTTTATGGTGACTGTCACTGGGACACATTTTCCAGATTGTTAGGAACAAATGAATAAAATGCCATGACTACAATCTTGTAGCTCACCAACCTTTTTCTTGAGCTTTAATTCTGAAAATATTTTTTTCATCAATACTATATATTTGGTCCTTAGTTATAAAGAACACATCATTTGATGTTTAAAGACTCCCAAGTTCCAGGAAAATTGAGATGGTCATTTCACTCAAAAATCTGACAAGATAATTGATCACACAGTTTCCAAATTAGTTGGCAAATTTATGAAAAAAGTGTGTGGAAACCATTCATGTGCAAAAGTCTTAGTTTGATAAAATATGGTAAATGTGGTACACAGTAGCTCTTTAGTTAATTTCAAGAAAAATTTAGACACTTTCATGAGTGAAAGAGATAGTTTGTAGATTGTATATCGTGTATATCCTTAGTTTCAGTTTTGTAGGCTCTTTTGGTGGAAGTAAATAGTTGTATATTAATTAGCTAGTTTGAGATTGACATTTTACAAAATTTTATTATTATTAAAATGTAGCTGATGACTTGGATTACCTCAATAGGCCCAAGTGCCTTCATGTTTTCCAAATGTAATGTAACGTAATAACTTAGCTAAGAATACGGTATACACTATTCACATTCACCAAACTATCTCTCTCATTCATGGAAGTGTCTAAATTTTTCTTAAAATTAACTAATGAGCTACTGTTTACCACATCATACGGCAAGTCATTCCAAAAATCTACTACTCTATGAGTAAAGAAGTATTTTTGTAGATCAAGTCAACAAGTCTGTTTTCTAATTTTCTTATTATGCCCACAAGTTATCCCATCAGTAACTAGTGAGAAAAAGTTATGTACATCTAAAGTGTCCAAACCTGAAAACATTTTAAATATCTGTATCATATCTCTCTTCATGTCTCTCAAAACTAAACATGTCTAGTTCCTTTAATCTTTTCCAGTATCCCTAACTACTGTCATCAAATTAATTAATTAGCCACAGCCTACTAAGGGCCTATTTCTTTTTACAACATTGAATTGTAATTTTACTTCCATTTTTATTACTTGGTAAGTTAATTCACAAATGTTAAATTATCTAAATAAGTTTTACTCATAAAAAAAGACATATACCTAGATTATTACTATATTTACAGTACAAAACCTTAAATTAAAGCAGCGTATTACTTCCCTTAATACAAGTGTACAGTACTTAGCTATATACAATAATGAATTCCTGAGTTTTTAAGCATGTGAATTATTGGCTATAAGTTCATATTCTTTTTTAATATGTGTTGTTTTATGTAAATTCGTATGTAAACTTATATACAACTAATAACTCTTATGTTTAGACACTGACTCAGGAATTTATTATTGTACTCAGGCTTTAAGTCTGATTGTCTTCAACACTTCATGGCCTCACAGACATAAATTGACAATTTATTATTCAGCTTGATACAGGTCTGTAGTTACTTAGGCTTTTTTTTAAATACTCCTCAATTTTAGATAAACAATCATTTGATAACTTGTACTGTCTCCCCATTTTCTCAGCAACTGTAGGTGGTTCAATTGACCACAAAACATATTGGAATGGAGTCCTGCAAACATCCTCTTGTTCAGGCCATTTAAAAGGATTCTTTTTCATGAAATTTACTAATAGATCCTTCTCAGTATCACACACTTAAACTATGTTTCCAACAAACCAGTCACCTTCATAGAAACAGGCCACATATGTACCAGGTTTATATTGGTAAGCCACATTTTCTTGGACCAAAAATTAATTACTTTAGATGTCACAAATACAATTTTAAGGTATGTATATAGTATAAGGGTTTTATCAGCTATCATGTATTTATTTTGAGTTGTAGCAAAGTTTGTTTAACCAGCTATTTTTATTTTTCTTGCTCTACTTTGCCCACAACAACAACCTTAAGGGTTTCAAATGTTCAATCAAGAGTTAAAGTTACATTTGCAGTTTTAAAACAGGTTTGTAATGGGTTTTTATTGATAAATGATGAAATAGAGAAATCTTCATTACCTTGGTGGTTCCTTATTCTTTACATTCAAGGCCTATCCTAACTAAAAACATTGTAAATTTTTAATTCAACCCGCATCACAGGTTGATGTCTTAGTGACAGAATGGGGTTATCTGGCAAACTTTTTTCCTGAAACTGTACTGTGCATGTTTAAAACTAACATTTATTTCAGAAGTTTTGCGCAATGATTCCTCATTTCATGAAAGTAATATAAGTTACTCATTACTAAAAAACAAAACACTTGGTTTTGAATAATAAATATTACACCTTTTGGTTTAAAGAGAAAATATTTGTGACCAAAAAGGGTTAAGAACTACATGTTTAAGTTTAAACGTTATTGTAACCCCTCCTATTCTGGAAATCTCTTCAGAGATAATTATGTGACTCTTACATGGTAAATTGGTGTCAATTGTTACTCCAATGAATTTTTTTTTTTAACTTCTATTATGATAATAGACTTAACAATAAATTTATGAAACTGAAAACTTTTAGTATTTCTTATATAATTTAAATTGCTGACAATTAGAAAAAAGAAAGAAATCAATAGTTTAACCAGAAACTAAATAAAATAAGCATTTAACTTGACTTTGTGCATATAACAAAACAAATATTTAAAATAAAATCCCTTCAATGTACAATACAGCACTGAATAGAAAAATAAGCGAACCTACAAAATATGATCTTGATACAACATTAAATTTGATTAATATTCATCTTTTTACCCCCTCACGCGCGGTTAAATCAGTACAATATATTGAATTGCCAATGATGAGATGAGACTCGTGTGTTTCGTAAATTTTCATATATATATATATATATATATATATACAGTATATATATATATATATATATATATATATCTATATATACGGGTTTGGGGAATGACGGTCGTCGAATTGTTTCATAAATTTTCATTTCCGTTCGTTTTTCCCCACTGATATTCGAAATAACTACAGATCCTATCCCGCTATTTGAACAAAACTCTCTCTCTCTCTCTCTCTCTCTCTCTATCTATATATATATATATATATATTATATATATATATATATATATATATATAAAATTGTGGGCATATCTAAGAAATGGAGTCGAGAGAGGTTTTGTTCAAGCTGTCACTGTAAACTAAAAAGCATCCTGATCTTAAGTTAGGCATATCAATAATATTTTTAAGTCATACGTAAATCTTTCTGAAACAGTGAAATCATTGTTGAAATGCTTTATTTGATGGACCTAATCGTTAAACACTATATACATCTATTGTAAAACACTATAAACATCTATATATAGATGGGCTCGATTGATTAACTATATAAATATATTATGGTTTTTTTATATGCTTTGTGCACAGACAAGCGTGTGTTTCATAATTTCTCTTCATTTGAAGTGAAGGAAGACTTATCAGGGACTGGGGGGAAGGTCTCTCATTATGAGTTGCTGTTCACAACGAAATCTTTTAGTTGGAGACAACTCACCATAATAATGGTAAAAAGTGGATTGAAGTGAAGGGATACTTATCAGGATTGGGGGGAAGGTCTCTCATTATGAGTTGCTGCTTGTGTTACCTTATTTCTATACAATAATGTCTTGAAGTGCTATTGGATATGGGGAAGGAAATTATAAGCCGTGCTTTCAGAACATTCGATAAGTTTAACTAAGTTTAACGAAGTTCAAGTTAATGTTATATTTGATTCTAATCGTTAAACACTATATACATCTATTGTAAAACCCTATATACATCTATACACCTAGAGTGAAACACTATATATATATATATATATATATATATATATATATATATATATATATATATATATATGTATCATAAGCTGTTTAAAAGACTGTATATATATAGTAAACGAAATAAACTAGTTAACCATAAAATTAGTTATTTTCTATTATGAAGTTTTCGAAGGTAAACTATGTTATTTGTTTCGAAAAGTTTAAGTTCAATGAAGTTAATGTTAAATTTGCTTCTAAACTAAAATTAAATGATATAAAATAAATAAATATATATATATATATATATATATATATATATATTTACCTAACATAAGATGTTTAAAAGAATGTGTATAATATATATATAATATATATATATGTATATATATATGTATATATATATATCTAGCAAGAGCAATCTGATCATTGCAAAAAAACTGGAAAGGTATGCAATTAATAAAGATTGAGTGTGTATTTATTTAATATACAGAATTTAATTGGAATAACTACCATCATATTGTGTTACAGAATGGATGATTAATTTTCTGGAATACATGGCGCTATCTGATGGTGCGATCTGGCACATCAGCACCCGATTACATGGCTTGATGTGGCAACTCAGCATCTGCATACATGGTGCGATCTGACAACTCAGCAACTGAACACATTGCGCTATCTGGCAATTCAGCCAGAATAGAGGCTTATAAAAGACCGCGAAGTTGGTGAAAGACTCATTCCAGCTCGGCTCCCAGCCGAGCAAGGACCTCTGGTCCTTCTCTTTTAGGCCCTTTGGTAAAACCCCTTAGTGGCCTCTTAGGTTAGGAAAACGAAAACAACTTCGGGGAGAACTCCTCTCTCTCCTCCAGGTCTCTCTCTCCTACAGGTGTCTCTCTCTCTCCTTCAGGCATCTCTCTCTCCTACAGGTGTCTCTCTCTCCTACAGGTGTCTCTCTCTCCTACAGGTGTCTCTCTCCTTCAGGTGTACCCCTCCCCCCTTGGCTCAGTCAACTGGCTGATTCAGCCAACTGGCTGATTCAGCCAACTGGCTGATTCTGGCTGATTAGGAGCCTATAAAACAACGCCTACTCTGCTGAAGTCTTAATGTGCACTTGGCTCCTGCCAGGTGAACACCTCTCCTCCTTTCTCTCCTCCTTTCTCTCTGGTCCTTTGGGGGGAATAGCTTGGGGGAGGCCCCCAAGTTGCATGCCCCTTGCAACCTAGGTTGGCAACAAAGGCCAGTACTCTTTTTTTCTTTCTTTTTTCTTTTTTTCTTTTTTTAATTTGTTCTTTTTTTTACTTTTTTTGCAACCCCCCCACCCCTCTTTGCAACAACCCCACCCCCTTTGCAACAACCCCCACCCCCTTTGCAACATTCTTGCACTCTCCCCTTTTGCGGCTATACTACTTAGCTGTTATCCCCTTTATATTAATTAGAATAACTACATACTAAAAAATTTTCCCTTGTGACCCTGTCTCCTTTTCGCTTCAGTTTTTTGTGGCTGTCAAATGAGCATGGTATGTTGGTTTACCCTGGTGATTTTTCGTTTAATTTTTTATTCCGTTTCACTTTTTATTAGTAAAATGTTTTAACTATTTTACGTTTGAGTGTCTTTAGTTTTAAATTTTATTTTTTATCACTCGTATATATTTGTCATTTATATAATTTTTACTTTCGATTTGATTTTGGCTTATGCCTCTTTCTGCTTTGTAATTTTAATTTTTATTCTTGAACAGTTTTAATTTTGTGCTCTAAATTAGTTTTAGTTTTTGACATTTATATATTTTTGTCATGTATTAATTTTAGCTTTTATTTATTAGGCCTTGAAAATGGGTAGAGTTGCCCGAAACGTCGGCTGCAGCCAAATATAATGACTTTTTTGTTCTACGTCTTCGTTTTTATCCTAAATGTAAAACTACGTCTCCTTAGGAGGGATCCTATTTCATATATATATATATATATATATATATATATATATATAACTGCAAACACGCAGTATAATTAACGTAAAGAACGACGCTTGTATAGGAGATATTCCGCGCAAGACGAGAGAGAGAGAACGAAACAAATGAAAAAATGAGGTAACCACCCGGGAATCGAACCAGGGATCTTCCGATTGTCGGTCAGATGCGATAACCATTACACCATGGGCCTCACTCTTCCAAATGCCGTAATTCTTCTACATACTCGCAGAAACCAATGCCCCAAGGGGCACCTCCCGCATGCCGTAACATTATATACATTTAACTGCAAACACGCAGTATAATTAACGTAAAGAACGACACTTGTATACTAGATATTCCGCGCAAGACGAGAGAGAGAGAACGAAACAAATGAAAAAATGAGGTAACCACCCGGGAATCGAACCCGGGATCTTCCGATTGCCGGTCAGATGCGATAACCATTACACCATGGGCCTCACTCTTCCAAATGCCGTAATTCTTCTACATACTCGCAGAAACCAATGCCCCAAGGGGGCAATCGGAAGATCCCGGGTTCGATTCCCGGGTGATTACCTCATTTTTTCATTTGTTTCGTTCTCTCTCTCTCGTCTTGCGCGGAATATCTCCTATACAAGCGTCGTTCTTTACGTTAATTATACTGCGTGTTTGCAGTTAAATGTATATAATGTTACGGCATGCGGGAGGTGCCCCCTTGGGGCATTGGTTTCTGCGAGTATGTAGAAGAATTACGGCATTTGGAAGAGTGAGGCCCATGGTGTAATGGTTATCGCATCTGACCGGCAATCGGAAGATCCCGGGTTCGATTCCTGGGTGGTTACCTCATTTTTTCATTTGTTTCGTTCTCTCTCTCTCGTCTTGCGCGGAATATCTCCTATACAAGCGTCGTTCTTTAGGTTAATTATACTGCGTGTTTGCAGTTAAATGTATATAATGTTACGGCATGCGGGAGGTGCCCCTTGGGGCATTGGTTTCTGCGAGTATGTAGAAGAATTACGGCATTTGGAAGAGTGAGGCCCATGGTGTAATGGTTATCGCATCTGACCGGCAATCGGAAGATCCCGGGTTCGATTCCCGGGTGGTTACCTCATTTTTTCATTTTTTCGTTCTCTCTCTCTCGTCTTGCGCGGAATATCTCCTATACAAGCGTCGTTCTTTACGTTAATTATACTGCGTGTTTGCAGTTAAATGTATATAATGTTACGGCATGCGGGAGGTGCCCCCTTGGGGCATTGGTTTCTGCGAGTATGTAGAAGAATTACGGCATTTGGAAGAGTGAGGCCCATGGTGTAATGGTTATCGCATCTGACCGGCAATCGGAAGATCCCGGGTTCGATTCCCGGGTGGTTACCTCATTTTTTCATTTGTTTCGTTCTCTCTCTCTCGTCTTGCGCGGAATATCTCCTATACAAGCGTCGTTCTTTACGTTAATTATACTGCATGTTTGCAGTTAAATGTATATAATGTTACGGCATGCGGGAGGTGCCCCCTTGGGGCATTGGTTTCTGCGAGTATGTAGAAGAATTACGGCATTTGGAAGAGTGAGGCCCATGGTGTAATGGTTATCGCATCTGACCGGCAATCGGAAGATCCCGGGTTCGATTCCCGGGTGGTTACCTCATTTTTTCATTTGTTTCGTTCTCTCTCTCGTCTTGCGCGGAATATCTCCTATACAAGCGTCGTTCTTTACGTTGATATATATATATATATATATATATATATATATATATCCCCTTCGATTAGGTACTCCGGCTTGCCGGGCCGAGGGGGCTCGCACATCTCGTGGGTTGTTGGGGTTTCTTCTACTCCTCGCGGGGTGTGGGCGAAGAGTTACCTAGTTGCTTTTTTTTCCCCCTTTTCTTTTTGTTCCCCTTTTTTTCCGTATCTCCCGGAATTTCTTTTGTCATGACTCGGTCTTGGGCCTCTGTCAATTGTAGTATTCCCCCCCCCCCTCTGTTTGTATTTTGCAGTCTTGGGGTAATCGGGTGCACCCGCTGGGGGGCATCGCTCCGTGGTTGAGCCGTGCTCTGGGGATGGTACGGGCGCCCGGACCGCTGCTGCATCTGGATTGGGTCTTTGCTAGGCCCTTAACGGACAAATCTCCGTAGAGCCAATCTGCTGTTTTTAAAACGACAGTCAGGTTAGGGGGCGGGCTACCCTGGACGTTGGGCCTGCGCCTTGAAGGATGCAGCGGCGGATGGTGCATTGCCTTGGGTCCGAGGCTGTCTTTTGTAATGCTATTGTCTATGGGTTCAATTTCAAAACTTCAATCCCCTCCTGTTGACGACTCTGGCCCGCCCTTGGATTTGGATAAGACTTCTACTTCTGGTCGTTCAGTGGCCTCTGCCTCCGCTGGATTGACCTTAAAGCCGTATGGCCCCCTCTCGTCGTCTGCGGCGTCTGACTCTCGTGGCCGGACTCGTGGTAGCCGTAGGGCGGGTATTCGCGGCCCTCGTTCTTTCGCCCACTCTCGGTTACCGTCACGCATGGACCTGTCTCTGCTGTCAATTTCTGTCCGGTGGACAGGTTCCTTGTTCTCCGCCCTTCCGCTGGCTCCCTTCCGGGCAACTCGGAACAGGTGTTTCAGCGTCTTAAGACGGTGGGGCTTTCCTGTCGTTATGATATCCGCCCTCTGAAGGATGGGTCTCTTCTTTTGAAGTCCCGTTCTTCGGGGGTGACTGAGTCCCTTCTACAGTTGCAGGATGTTATGGGTTGCAGAGTTTCTGTGACTCCCCATCCGCAATTGAATAGCTGTCAGGGCACCATTTTCGCTTCCCGTCTGCTTTCAATCCCGGTTGGCGAGTTGCAGGAGGATCTTGCCCCCCCCGGGGGTAACGAAGGTCTTCCTCTTTTCGTCGCGCCGGGATGGTGCTCTTACCCCGTCCGCTCGTCTGCTCCTGACCTTTGACTCCCTTGTGCCTCCGGCCCAGGTGTTCTGGGGCGTGGGTGATCGCCGGTCGTGTGAGTTTTCGGCCATGTTAGCTCTGCGTGCCGCCGTGAGGGTAAGCTATGTGTCCGCTGCGGTGGGCCTGCGCACCCTACCCCATGCACGAAGCCCCCGCGGTGCTCGAACTGCTCCTCGAGGGCCCACCCTTCCTTCTCTCGGGACTGCCCCGTTTTCAAGTTTGAATTCGAGGTGCGGTCCTTAAGGACTACCGAATTCCTTCGTGCGCGGGAGGCGCGCGATAGGGTCCGTGACCGGGAGCCGCGGCGGGGGTTGTCCTATGCTGCGGCTCTTGGCTCCGGCGGGTCCTCGGGCCCCTCCCGTGCTACCCCGGCGCCTACCGGAGTGGTGCTCCCCCTGGAAGTTCCGGGGGTTGGTGGTCCTCCTGGCGCCGCGGGACCTTCTTGTCCCTCTGCCTCACTTTCAGACATCCCATCTGATTCCCTGCCTACAAGTGCCCCTTCTCCCTCTCCGGCCTTGGGGTCTGGATCCTTGCCTACTCGTCTCTCGGGTGGGGAAGGTGATGCCCCGAAGGGGAGGAGGAAGCGTCGCCGTGGTCGGAGTCCTCCAGACCCGATCATGACCACTTTCGCCCTGCTTCCCCTTCTTCACCGGAGGGGAAGCGGCGCGCCGCTCCTAATCCGCTCGGGACCCCCCCCTATACGGAGGGCTGGTGGGGCGTCACCTCCCGGTGCCCCAACTAGTGTCCGGGTGGTCGTTGAGGTACACCGCCCCATGACACCCTCGATTACTGACTCGGTTCCCGCGGTGGACCCGGTCGAGAGGAGCCTGGCCCTTCTTCATGGAGTCTCTCTCCCTTCGGCTCCTGCTGAGAGTGGTCGGGGGTCTCTCCTGGATCTACCTTTCCCACCTGTGGTGGACCTTTCCTCCCCCTCCCTCGTCAGCACTTGTCTGGTGTGACGAGCCCTCGAACATCTGGTTCTCCCCGGCCCCCCTCTGGTGGAGAGTCGGGGGTTTCGGCTGGGCCCGTCTCGTCGTCTCCTCTCCCCCCCTCAGGGGAGCCCCCCTCTGAACTCCCTGTTCCACTTTCCACCTCTCGTTCTACTACGGGTGAAGCAGCTGCGGAGTCGGTGGCCCCTAGCCCCCCCCCCCCGTTCGGGGTGAGTCGGGGAAGCCGATTCCGTCCCTGGTCACGGACCGTTGAGTTTGCTGCTCAGCTTGGTCCGTGGCTATTTCTCTGCTTTCTCTGTTCTTATAATGCCACTTCCCCTTACAGTTCCATTTTGCATTGGAACTGTAGGGGACTTTTAGCTAACTGGGAGAACCTTGCCTCCCTGCTGGAGAGCGAGCGGCCTTCCTCTGTTTGTCTCCAGGAGACTATCCTGGCTGCGCGGGGGCTCCCTCGTCTCTCTGGCTATGTTGGTTTCCCTTGCACCCCGGATGAGCACACACGCCGGCGGGGTGCGGCGATTTATGTACATCATTCATTACCCTCGCGAGATGTTCCTCTTCGTACTTCCTTGCAGGCTGTGGCTGTGCGGCTCTTTTTAGATCGCCAGTACACTGCCTGCTCGATTTATATTCCTCCTCATGACCCTCCCTCTCGCGACGCGGTTCGCGAGTTGGTGTTGCAACTGCCTCGACCGTTTCTCCTCTTCGGGGACTTTAACAGTCGCGACCCGGCTTGGGGAGATGTCCGGTCGACTAATGTTGCTGATATGTTGCTCTCCTTAATGGAGAAACTTTCCTTCGCGTGCCTCAATTCCGGCGAATCTACCTACTTCCACGAACCCACGGGTTCATCTACCTGTATTGATCTCTCCTTGGTGTCCCTCGATGCCTTACTCGATTTTTCGTGGAGGGTGTTGGGGGACTCTTATGGCAGTGATCATTACCCAGTCTGTCTTGAACCGGTCGGACCGCAGCCGGGTGTCTCGTCTCGACCGAGGTGGTGCCTGGCGCGGGCTGACTGGCCATCCTTCAGAGCTCGTTCTGTCATTGCCCGTTCTGTGGATGAGAGCTTGGAGTTCTTCGAGCGGGTGGTGATGGGCGTCGCGGAGGACTGTATTCCTCGATCTTCCGGTAACCCGCGGACGCGTAGCGTCCCGTGGTGGACTCCAGCATGTCACCAGGCGGTGTGTGAGAGGAAGAGGGCAACGCGCCGCTTCCACCGCACCCGGCGCACGGACCACTTGATTGAGATGCGGCGGGCGAAGGCTTTCGCCCGCCAGACTCTCAAGTTGGCCCGTCGGGCCTCTTGGTGTGCTTTTGTGTCCGGCATTTCCTCGTCTACCCCTTCTGCTGCTGTGTGGCGGAAGGTACGTAATATCGAGGGGAAGCCGGCCCCTGCTAGTCGCCCTGTCCTTCGGGACGGGGACGGCTTCCTTTCGGATTCTACTGCTGTGGCCGATCGGCTGGCCAGGGCTTTTGCTGGGGTTTCCCTTTCGCCTTCAGCTGCGGATCGTCTTTTGTCGGATGTTACATTCCTGCCGCCTGGGAACGAGCCCTATAACCGTCTCTTTACGATGCGGGAACTTCGGGCTGCCTTGGCAACCCGTCGTTCTTCCGCCCCTGGCCCTGATGACATTCCGTATGACTTTATTTGGAACCTGCACCCGATGGCCCTACACTTCCTGCTGGATCTTTTCAACCGGGTGTGGGTTGAGGGGTCGTTCCCTTCCCGTTGGAGGGAAGCGATTGTGGTCCCGATACCTAAGCCGGGGAAGGATCCGGCGGAGGTGGCGGGCTATCAGCCTATTGCCTTGACGAGCTGCTTATGCAAGCTCCTTGAAAAGATGGTGGCCGTCCGACTTTCCTTTACACTGGAGTCGCTTGGGTTATACCCCCCGACCCAGTATGGCTTTCGTCGATTTCGGGGTACTCTGGACCCCCTTCTCCTCCTTGGTCATGATGTACGGGAGGCCTTTTCCTGCCGGTATCTTGTTCTGGCCGTCTTTTTCGATGTCCAAAAGGCCTATGACACGACCCGTCGGGGAGTTGTCATGGACCGTTTGAAGTCTCTTGGTTTTGTAGGCTTGTTGCCCACATTTATTCGTAACTTCCTCTGCCGTCGCACTTTCCGCGTCCGTAATGGGGCGGCCCTATCTGACCTGTGTGTTCAGGAGGGGGTGCCCCAGGGGTGTGTCTTGAGCGTCTCCTGCTTCAATCTGGTCATGTCTGCGCTACCGGGGGCCCTTCCGCCCTCGGTGCGTTGTTCCATCTACGCCGACGATCTGGTTGTCTATGCCGCGGGGACGAGTCTCCCCCTCGTGGAGAGGCAAGTCCAACTCGCGGTCAATCGGGTTGAACGTTGGGCGTCGTCGGTGGGCCTTACGCTGTCTTCCCCGAAGACTTCGTGTGTGGCCTTCCTTCCGTCGAGGAGACGGAGATCCGGCGCTGTCCCGGCCTTCAATCTTACACTCGGGGGTCAGCCTCTGGCCCTCGTTCAATCAGTACGTTTCCTGGGCATGGTTTTCGACAGCCGTTTGAGCTGGGTTCCCCACTTTCGCCGGCTGCGCGAGTCTACAAGACGTACCCTGGATTTGCTGGGACATCTGTCGCATACTACATGGGGCGCGGATAGGCGGACACTCCTCCGTTTGTACGTGTCCCTGGTACAGTCAAAATTAGACTATGGGAGTGTGGTGTATGGCTCCGCCTCCCGTACGGCCTTTCGGATACTGGATCCGGTCCTCTCTAGAGGACTGCGCATGTCATCTGGCACCTTCCGCTCCTCTCCGGTTGATAGTCTGCAGGTTGAGTGCGACATCCCTCCCTTGGAGGATCGGAGGTCGTTCCTCATTGCCAAGCACTATCTCCAGATTCTCCGTCTTCCCAACTCTCCTCTGTTCCAGGTGGTTGAGAGGGCGTTCTGCCGGGATGGGGGTTGGTATTTCACCGACACCGTGACCTCCCTCCTCGATGGTATGGGCACTCCTCTTCCATCCGTTATACCGGTCTCTTTCGAGGGTGTTGCACCTTGGGAGAGCACCCCTGTTGCGTGCTGTAGGGCGTTGCGCCCCGTTCGCAGGGCCGATTCTGACTCTGCCTTGCTTCGGTCTCTGTTCCTTCAGCATGCAGCGTGTCACTCTGCATGTGTTGCGGTCTTCACAGATGGCTCGAGGTCGTCGGGGGACGTTGGGGCTGCGGCTGTTCCCCAGTCGTCTGCCCTTGCTCCCCGATGTACCCGCCTCCCTGATGAGGCTTCCGTTTTCACAGCGGAGCTCTATGCCATTCTGAGCGCTCTGGAGGTGGTGCGGGAGCATCCGGATGGGTCGTTTGTCATCTATTCGGATTCCCGCAGTGCCCTGGATGGCCTGGAGTGTTTCGACAATGTCCACCCAGTGGTCCGACGTATCCAGCTACTGTGCCATATCCTTGTCACTTTTGGTGGCAAGGAGGTGGTATTTTGCTGGGTCCCTGCACATGTTAACGTGGCTGGAAATGAGGCTGCCGATCGAGCTGCCCGTTCCGCGTGCCGACTACAGGTTTCACCCGTGTCCCTCCCCTTTTCCGATTATATCCCTGGCTTCCGTAGGTTTTTGCGCTCCCGGTGGCAGAGTCGCTGCGATAGCGCTACAAATTACAAACTCTGCAAGATTAAACTCAAATTGGAATGTTGTCCTCTTCCTTCCATCGGTCGCGCCATAAGGAGGTGGCTCTGGCCCGCCTCCGTATTGGCCACACCCACTGACCCATGGCTATTTGATGGCCGGGGATCGGGTGCCCCGATGTCCCAATTGTAACGTTCCACTTACAGTGGCCCACCTCCTGGTGGAGTGTCCGCTTTACTCTGCGCTGCGCGCAGAGTATTTTCCCTTTTGGGTGAGCGTCGGGCCTTGTGATAGGCTTGGCGCTATTCTATCTGAAGGTCCCTACTTTTCGGTAACGGGTTGTTCTCCTTCCTCTTTCGCTCCCGACTTCTTTACCGGTTGTGACTACGCTATGATTTTTCTGTATCTGGTTTTTTTTTTTTTCCCTCCTCCTCCTCCCCGTCTATTGTTCATTTCCGTTAGCTGTTCCATAGTCTTCGTCTTGTGTTCGCTCTGCTATCCACCTTTCTTTTGGTGGCCATGAGCGGTCATACTTTGAAACTAAAAAATATATATATATATATACAGGGTGTACATAAAGTCAGGATCTATTTTTGTGAAGCACTTGGAAACTATATGGAATTCAATCATAAAATGATAAAGTGGTAACATTTATTAAATAATTAAGAGTAGGATTCGACGTGACGCCCATCAGTATCCCTGCACAGCTCAAATTGTTCCGCAGCATTTCTAAACACATTCTGGAGCATTTGCGGGGTTATGTTATCTGCAGCAGTTCGTATACGTGTACGTAAGTTTTCAAGACTCGTAATCTTCGTCTGATAGACGTGCGATTTGATAAAGCCCCATGCAAAGAAATCTAAAGGGGTTAAATCTGGTGATCTCGCTGGCCAAGGTCTGTTCCTTCCGCGTCCAATTCAGCGATTTAAAACGTCCATTTAGATAATCCTGAACAATTTTGGCATAGTGACAAGGAGCACCATCATGTTGATAGACGACGGGGATAGGATTGTTAGTACCGTCGTCTATCAACATGATGGTGCTCCTTGTCACTATGCCAAAATTGTTCAGGATTATCTAAATGGACGTTTTCCAAATCGCTGAATCGGACGCGGAAGCAACAGACCTTGGCCAGCGAGATCACCAGATTTAACCCCTTTAGATTTCTTTGCATGGGGCTTTATCAAATCGCACGTCTATCAGACGAAGATTACGAGTCTTGAAAACTTACGTACACGTATACGAACTGCTGCAGATAACATAACCCCGCAAATGCTCCAGAATGTGTTTAGAAATGCTGCAGAACGATTTGAGCTGTGCAGGGATACTGATGGGCGTCACGTCGAATCCTACTCTTAATTATTTAATAAATGTTACCACTTTATCATTTTATGATTGAATTCCATATAGTTTCCAAGTGCTTCACAAAATTAGATCCTGACTTTATGTACACCCTGTATATATATATATATATATGCGCCTCGGTGGTGGTGTAGTAGTTAACGTCGTTGACTACAAATCCATCGGCCCCGGGTTCGAGACCCGGTGACGGTAGCCGGCGCGCAACAAAACCCAGCTGTTCATCCTTCCACACAATAAAAAGAAAGTGGTTGGTAGATAAATGGGTACCCTAGGTGGCCTAGTGGTTAAGACGCTGGGCTGCTGGTGGGGGCGTGGTTCGGATTCCACGTTAAACTGTAGGTCTAAGGTGGAGTGAAAAGCTTGACCTTCGTCGGAATGAACAATTCGGGAGGAAGCTAACCAAAGGTTATCAAAGGTATATATATATATATACTGTATATACACCGGGTGGACGAAAAAACCTGGACACTTGTTTTTCCTACAAATTTCAAAGTAGTCAAGCTAATACACCCAAACTAGTACAAGATGTAGCCAATAGATAGTTATGTGCTAAAAATTTCAATGGAACTCATCTAAAACTTACCCTATTGAAATCGATGTTGTATTGGCCCCCCATATTCTTGAATTACGGCCAGTACTCTCCTTTTCCACTGATCTATGGATAACTTGATTTTGTTTTGGGACGGCATAGGCCAAACAACCTCAATTCTTTGTCTAAGTGCTTCCAGGTTTGAAAATGGTTCCCTGCGACCATGGTACACCAATGACTTCAACTCATTCCACACGAAGTAATCCAGAGGATTTAAGTCAGGAGAATTTAGTGACCATTCTTCACTTTTTATGAATTCAGGAATGTTCGCCATCAAAAATTCTTCGGTTGCCTTGGCTGAATGAGATGGTGCATTGTCTTGAGCAAAAATAAAATCTTGGTTCGGGTACAAGTCTTGGCATTCCGTAAAAGTTCTCCGAGGTGTTCAATGTAATTTTGTGAGTTCATTTTTGTTTTCTGTGGATCAGTAAAGAATAATTTGGTTTTTCCATTGTGAGAAACACCACAAGATACCATTAATAGCTTGGAAAATCGTGAAATTGGATGATAAAGACGGTCTGGCGGGATTTCCGATTTTGAAGTCAATGCATTGACTCGGTTGTTTTGTCGATTTGTTGTTGTTGTTGTTTAGCCGATCAGCCCACCCTGATCGAGCAAGCCGGCGGCACGCAGGTAACCGATCGCCCTCTCCGGAGTGGACTAGAGGTTCAGCGCACTAGTGATGTTGTGTTGTGTTCGTTGTTGTGCTAGAGCGGTACAGTCTGTCATAATGTGTTCAATTGTTTGTGGTGTGTCCTGGCACAGGTGGCAGGTGTCGTCTGTGGAATTGTCTAGTCTGTGTTTATATGTCCGTAAGTTGGGGTGATGTCCACATCGGAATCGTGCTGTTAACTCGATCCGATCTGCTCAGGCTGATCTCTGACCTGTTAATGGGTGGTGGCTTCGCACCTCGGACCGCATTCGGACCGAGTCGTGTCAGTGCTTTGTGGGTTAGGTGTGTGTGTGTGTGTGTTTTCTGTACTGTGTGATGTCTGTGGGGCGTGGTATGGAATGGAGTATTTGGTTATAAATTTATAATGTCTCTCTGGTGTTACCTTAATGGTGCGAGGTGTCGGTGCATGATTGTACATGTAGTGGCAAGGGTGTTGTTAGTTAGTTGTCCCCTCATGTCTAAATGTTCCCTAACTTTCAGTATTTTTGTTTCTGTGTGCAGGTGTTATATTGGTGTTGAGTGCATCCTGTAATGCTACGAAGTGCGTTGTTTTGTATTGTCTGCAAAGTGTTTATGTGTGTGTTTGAGATAATGGGTGCCCAGCATGGGCTAGCATAGTTCATAACTGAGCGAATATATTGTTTGTATATGAGTGATGTTGTTTCCTGCTGGTGTCCAAAGTTTGTGCCTGTTAGTACCCTAAGCATGTTAAGTCTTGACGTACATTTGTTTTTAATGTCCTGAATGTGGTTTACAAAAGATAATGATGTGCTGTATGTGACCCCAAGTATTTTGGTCCTGTGAGTGTGTGGAATGTTGTTGTTGTTTAGCGTAAGCTGTGGAGTTACCTGGTGTTCTTTTGTGTTGCTTGTAAGCAAGGTGATGGTTGATTTTGTAGGCGCTACTTTGAGTCTATTGTGTGTGAGCCAGTCTTGTATACTGTTTATGTATGTTTGTGGGTTATTTGTAGCGGTGTCGATGTTGTTGTGGTTGGATGTTAGTGATGTCATCTGCATATGATGATAAGGTAAGCTTGTTATCTATGGGTGTTGGAATGTCATACATGTATAAGTTGAACAGTGTTGGTGAGAGAACAGAGCCTTGAGGGACCCCGTTCGGAAAAAGCTTGTTTTTGGATGACTTGCCATTAAATGTGACATGTGAGTATCTTCCTGAAAGATAGTTGCTCGTCCACCTTTTGATGTTATTGTGCATGTTTGTGTTGAGTATTTTGTTTATGAGGGAAGCGTGGGATAGCATCAAATGCTTTACTAATGACTATTGTTGCTAATAGTGTACGTTGAGCTGGTCGTCTGGAGTTGATGCCATCCATGATGTGCTGCGTGAGGTTAGTGAGTAATGTCGTGGTTGAGTGGTGAGGTCTGAATCCATGTTGAGTAGGCGATAGTGGTATGTGTGGGTTGGTGATTTGTAAGATTAGTCTTTCTGTTACTTTGGAAGGTGTGCATAGAAAAGTAATGGGTCTATAGGAAGCTGGTTCTGTTGGATTTTTGTTTGGTTTGAGTAGTGTAATAATTTTACCTTGTTTCCATATGTCAGGAATAATACAGTGTTGGTATGAATATGTGCTGATATTTGTGAGAGCTAGTATTCCTTGTGGGCCCAAGTGTTTAAGGTATATGTTAGATATGTTGTCTGGTCCAGTAGCCTTCGAATTCTTAATGTTTTTGATGATCTTGGTGGTCTAGTCTGTATTGAAGGGTGTAATGGTCGTGTCGAGTCTGTAGGTTTTCTTGTGTCTGGCTGTTTGTCTGTCTGCGTGTTTCTGGTTGTTGTCTCTGTTTAAGTGACTTATCTTTGCGTAGTGATTAACTGGAATGTTAGCTTGTTGTGTGTATGTTGGGATGTTATTTTGGCTGCGACAGATAGCCGCGTGTGAGGTGTGAATGCCGCTGTTAGAGTGGGTAATGCTGTTTATAGTCTTGTATAGCCTGGATGTATCTGTGGAGTGGTTTAGTGTTGTTATGAATTCCCTAAATGTTTCTGTTTGTTTTTCTTTGAGTTTGTTGTTTATTTCTGTGTTGAGCTGTTGTATCTGCTGTTTTATAGCTTGTATGTGGTGTTTGTGTGTTATGTTTGAGGTTGTTAGTTGCCTTATGAGGTGGGCTATTTCTCTAATGTAATTTGGGTTGTATTTCCTAATGTTGCCCTTGGGTATGTACAGTATTTGTTTGCATTATTGATGATCTGATTAAATGTCTTGAGTGTTGTATTGATGTTTATGATGGGTGTGCTGTTTAGTGTGGTGAGTTGTTCCTCAGTCTGTATTTTGAACTGTTCCCAATCAGCTTTCTTGTAATTTCTGTAAGTGTGCCTAAGGCTGTTGGGGCAGAGTGTAGAATGTGTTGTAATGATGATGGGCAGGTGGTCTGATGACAGTTGTTTTTCTGTTCTTCAGTGTGTGTGTGTTGCTAGTGAGGGGGAACAGAACGTTATGTCTTGGGAGGAGTTTGAGTATCCTGCTTGATGTGGTATGTGTGTATGTTCTTCTGTATTGTTAAGAATGAAGAGGCTGTTTAGTTGTGTGGCTATGTTGGCGCCTCTGGTGTTGTTTTGGTTGTGCAGGTACCAACTAGTGTCTTTAGCGTTGAAGTCTCCTCCTAAGATGACATTAGTGAGAGAGGCCAGATTGTGTAACTGTGGATTGTAATTGGCTGGCACCTGAGGTGAACTATCTGGTGGGATGTAAATGTTGATTTCTGTGGTGTGTTTTGCACGTGTTTTAATGTTAACTACCTGTATTTCTATTGTGTTATCTGCTTGGATTGTGTTTGTAAAAAATAAGATACAGTTAATGTAAAGTCGGACTCATCTTGAAAAAACATGCGTTTAATGTCTGCTAAATTAAATTTCCTGACAAAGAATTACAACTTTCTAACTGTTTTCCCATGGCTTCTTTTGTTATTCTGGGGGCACTCAATCTTTTAAAAGATCTGATTCCTTCACTTTTCATTGTTTTGGACACTGTTGCGCGAAATGTTTAAATTATTCGTCATTTTTCTCTGCGAAAGATGAGTACCAGGATTATTTTCCTGCGACAACACATGCTTTTCAACGTACCTTTCGTTTTCTCGAGTTCGAGCAGTACGCGGACGACGGCTGCCACGTTTTCTGTCAGTTGACCCTGATTGTCTAATTTTATTTATTACGTATTGTACTGTACTTCTTTTCCAATTTTTCCCCGAAATTCCCTAATTATTTTCTAGCACTCCGTCCCTTCTCGGCAAAACATGCCTTTATAACAGCTAAGTCTTCTTTACTTAAAACCATTACGATAGAATTTTAATTAACACCACAAGAAAAATAAATAAGAAAAAACATTCCATCAGCCAACTCTTCTTAAAGAAATCTGACACTGCTAGCCTACCAATTCGCCATGTGGCCACTTATCATTGTCTTAGGTGCGCATGCGCAAACTGCTGGTTTTGTAGCGAACACCTGACACATCCAAGGGCGTAGTCAGCTTCACAAAATCTCGCTGTTTCGTCAAGTTAAATTTTTTATAATTAATAAACGACCAAAGGTAATTAACTGAAGTTTTCAGCACATAACTATACTATTGGCTACATCTTGTACTAATTTGGGTGTATTAGCTTGACCAGTTTGAAATTTGTAGGAAAAACAAAAGTGTCCAGGTTTTTTACGTCCACCCGGTATATATATATATATTGAAAACATAGACCAAATGAACTATTCCGGAATAATTAAATCCATTATAGTCCGAATATATAATGGTAAGCGGCAAATACTAAAGTTTTTTCTTTTTCATAGTGGAAGCCCAACGTGAACAAACAGGATCCAAAATATAACTTCCCTCACCACCTACTACTAAACAGATTCGGGACGGAATGTCAATTTAAATACAACCTAAGAAATTGCGTTCAGAACCTCAACATATGCAAGAAACACGTTGCATTTACGTCGGACTGAATTTATTATTGAAAAAGGGTAACTACTGTAGTTTTAGCTAAAATCCAAACCTCAAACCTCAGCCGGCAACTTTGAGCGTCCGTTTTCAAGGCACTTAAACGTCTGTTTAATGTGATACAACTAAGAATGGGCCCCTGAGATAACTTTTATGGAATACACACACCTACTAATAAAGAACTCTTCTGGGATAATTAAATCCACTATAGTTCAAATAAATAATGGTAAATGGCAAATACTAAAGTTTTTCCTTTTCTTTATGGAATCCAAACGTGGGCAACTAAAATATAGCCCTAAAATATAGCTTCTCTCACCAGCTGTCTGTTAAGCAGATAGAACCCATCTTATCCCATATTACCATAGTCTAATGTAATATATTAGACTATGATATTACTCTCCGTTTCATATTACGGCTAAAATTTAAGTTCACTCTTCCACAATTAGACGCCCAGATATTAAAAAATCTTCGTTTTTAGGGAAATTAAAAAACTTGTACTGTTTGTGGAAGTTTCTGCATTGTTAAAGCGTACCGTAGCACACTTTAAAATATTTTGCGTTTATTTACGATAAATTCCAACATCTACAGTATGAGTGACTGCAAAATTATGACACTGCAATTTAAAGAATATTAATCAACTAAGAAATTAAATTAAATGCAAAATTTTATAAAAAATAACTTTCATACGTTGAAATTACATAATAAAAATTGTCTAATTCACCCTCATTTTTAATATATATATATATATATATATATATATATATATATATCTATTTGGCTACTCACAAGAATAATCCCCGAAACACACACACACACACACACACTCTCTCTCTCTCTCTTTCTCTCTCTTTCTCTGACTGAAGAATAGGCGGCAGAGGGTTGTAATTAAAGGGGTTAGTTCGGGTTGGGCCTCGGTCACTAGTGGGGTTCCTCAGGGTTCCGTTTTGGGGCCACTGTTGTTTATCATTTACATAAATGATATAGACGGTGGCATCGTCAGTCGGATCGCCAAATTCGCTGATGACACCAAGCTTGGGGCCAATGTTGGGACGCCCGAAGCGATCGAGCAACTGCGTGCGGACCTAGGTAGGATAGGAGAGTGGTCCGAAAAATGGCAAATGCCGTTTAACTTGGGTAAATGCAAAGTGATGCACATTGGCTACGCCAATCCCAAGTCGGACTACTCGATGTTGGGAACAATATCGAGGCGACTGATTTGGAAAAGGACTTGGGTGTGCTAATCAGCAGCGACCTTAAGTTTACGAAACAATGCGTAGAGATGGAAAAGAAAGCCCAGAAGCTGTTGGGTTATATCAGGAGGCAATTTCAGTGTCGGAACAAGGAGATTGTGCTCTCTCTGTACAATTCCCTGGTTCGGCCGCACCTGGAGTATGCAGTGCAGTTCTGGTCGCCCACCCTCAGGAAAGATATTGAGAGGCTGGAGCGAGTGCAGGCGAGGGCCACAAAGCTAATCCCTTCCGTTAGGCATATGGTCTACAATCGACGGTTACGCGCCCTGAACTTGTTTTCGTTGGAAACTCGGAGGCTGCGCGGTCAACTGATCGAGGTTTTCAAACTCTTACGCGGGTTCAACGATGTCGATTTTAGAAGCATGTTTAGTTTAAATGATAACCCAACTCGCAACAATGGTTGGAAGTTGGATTTGAAACGGTTTAGGACTAGTGTGTGTGGGAATTACTTTACGTATAAGATCTGTGACACGTGGAACAGTTTACCTTCAGAAGTTGTGAACAGTTTCTCTGTGGATCATTTCAAGAAAAGGTTAGACCAAATCTTGCACACTATCTGAGTGTGCAGAAAATTTTCCGTGGCACCCGTTGCCATTGGTACCTCCTCGGTATGGGCCGCAAGGCCTTTTGAAGTACTTCTTTTCCTTGTAACTCCTTGTAACTCTCTCTCTCTCTCTCTCTCTCTCTCTCTCTCTCTCTCTCTCTCTCTCTCTTTCTCTCTCTCTCTTTCTCTCTCTTCTCTCTCTTTTCTCTCTCTGGAGTGTGGCTAGTGCCCCGTTAAGCCCATTCCTAACGCGTAATGGCCTGACCAGCCCCCTGCGACCGTTCTTTGGTGACCAATTGATGGTGCTTGGCTGTACTGCTCTGAAGTGAGAGAGCTTTACTGCCCAGCTGGCTGACAGGCCAGCGTAAAGTCTCGGGCGTAGCTTCTGGGTCTGGTGGGATATCCCTTGAACACTGGATTCTAAGAGTCTGGCCGCTTGTGAGTGACTAGTAAGACTTAGTACGGGGCTGCATCTCGCTGTCGCTCCTGGCGGGAAATCCGTGACGCCTGCGTCGCGAGTGTTTGTCAGTTGGCAGCTGCGACACGTTTGGGACTGTCCGGCCCTGGGGAGACCTTTTGTCGGTGCGGCAGCAGCGAGAGGTGTAGTCTTCTGGAAGGGATGAACGTCACTTGCAAATAGGTGGATGCGTCTACGCGCGGGAAGAATTCACCCCCCCCCCCTCCTTTTTTATATACTGTCACAACGTTTTTGATAGTTTTCATTGCTAGAACGCTTTATCTTATTCAGAGTATTCAGAGTTCGAAAAAAAAAAAATAAGTTACAATGACTGGACCGCAGAAACTGAAGGCTGAATGTGCGAGGTGTGAAGTAAACCAGTGGGTGACGAACTTCAAAGAAGCCTGCTTCGCGAAGATCAACCACTCCAGCATGTGCCGCTTTTGCGAACTCATGCGGATTTACGAGAAGCTAGAGGAGAGGCTCCGGCGGCTTGAGTCGTCCAGACCGGCTGTTGGAGGTGCGGCGGTCACCGATACAGCTGCGCCCTCCACCCCGGAGCTCATTGATAGGATAGCTGCCATGGAAAGGCGGTCTAGCGATGGACTGGACAGGGCTAGGGACCGTGGAGAAAGGGTAGAGGTGCAACCTAGGACTAGGGTACAAAATCAGTGTGAAGAATCGCCAGCGACCCACGTGGAATGCACGGAACCGCGGCGCAAGGTGGAGGGCGTAAAGAAGGGGCTGATAGAGAAAGGTGGGAAGGGGTCGATAGAGAATGGTGGGAAGGGGCCGATAAAGAAAAAGGGTGGGAAGGGCCTACTAATGGCCCAAAGAAACCGAAGGATGTAGCTGCCGGTCGGGGTGGGTCGAGTGGTGTAACTGCGTCTATGGGTGGCGATGGGTTTCGAAAGGTCTCGGGCAAGAAGGCTGCGAAGCCGAAGCCTGAGACCCCAGTTGCCCCTGTCAGGACCTCCAACCGCTTTAGTCTCCTGTGCTCGAAGGAGAAGACACCGTTTTGATTGGGGACTCGCAGATCAGGGGCCAGGAGAAGTACTTTGCTTCTGCAAACCGGGATGGGAAGAAGGTAAGGTGCTTACCTGAGCGGGGAACGGCACTTAAGGAAGGAGGTAGAGAAGGTGCGCGTGGCTAGTCGGAGGACTGCGATCGTTGTCCACGCTGGTGGCAACGACCTGTTCCTCAAAGGCGGTAGGGTAGGTCTTACAGAAGGGAACATCACCGAGATCATGTCTCTTGCGGATGATCTAAAACTGAAGACAGACAGGGGAATGTCAATGGGTATTTTACCGCGAATGAATGCCAGTGACCACGCGCTCAGTAAGGTCATTGACATCAACGAAAGGGTGCAAGACTTGTGCGTCCAGCTGGGCGTGAGGTTTATTGACCCTTTCGACGCATTTTCGGGTAGGTGGGACCTCTACCAGAGGGATGGTGTCCACTTCAATAACAGGGTAAAGGTGTGCAGGCGCGCTGCTCGACCGGCACCTATACAGAATGGTGAGGTCGAGTCCGGGGAGAGATGATGGGCTCCCACCGGGGAGGGATGATGATGAGCCGGTGGCGGACGTACCTTCAACTGAAGGGTGCTCCAGGTACAGGTGGGTGACCCTCCTTCCACGTTGGAAGGGGCTCAGGCTCCTGCGGAAGTTGTCCCCTCGTTAGTGAGGGCTCTTCAACTCCCGACAGCCCTGGCTGTTCAGGAAACGGGTCGTGCTAGGGGGCGGTCAGAATAGGGAAGGCTCCCTCCATGCAATGCTTTTTAATGCTAGGTCGATTACGAACAAGTTTTGCGAGCTACGGGCGCTCTTAGCATCAGAATACCAGGATATCGTTGCTATCACCGAGTCCTGGATTCATACTGATCGTAGGGACTACGTTGGGGAGTTCGAAATTCGCGGGTATAGAATGTTTCGCAAAGACCGCACCCGTGGGAGGGGGGTGGGGTACTAATATACGTGAGGGACACGTTGAGTCCGGTTGACTGCCAGTTCCTGTCGGAACGGGAGCTGCTTGGCGTCGATCTGAATGTGGGAGGGACGAGCTATAGCTTAATCTTGGTGTACAGACCTCCGCATCACCTCCTCGAGGAGGATACATCCCTGTACACCGAACTCAGTAGCCTGCTAGGGGATAGGGTGTGTGTAGTTTTAGGAGACTTCAACTGTCGCGGCATAAAGTGGGAAGACAGGACTGCTGATGCTGAAGGGAGGAGGCTAGTTGACTTTGCTGATGAGAACTTCCTCACTCAGTGGGTCAATGAGCCTACACGAGGCGAAAGCGTTCTAGACTTAGTATTCACGACCGAAGACAACCTCGTCACTGGCCTCACCGTTGACGAATCGTTGGGCGGGAGTGATCACGGTCTGATTAGGTTCCGTGTGTGCGTCCCTCGGGTGAAGCGTAGTAACTCGAGAGGCAGTAAGCTCGATCTCCGGCGGGCGGACTTTGTTAGCCTCAGGGATAGCGTAGGTGAGATGGGGTTAGAGGTCGGCGGCGATGTTGAGGGAGTGTGGAGTGCATTCCGGGACGAGTTTATGGTGCTGCAGTCTGCTGCCATACCCTCAAAACCGGTCACCCCTGCTTCAACGCAGCCTAAGTGGTTCAATCGTGACATCGCTTCGGCTATCCGAAATAGGAAAGTAGCGTATAGGAGGGCGAAGGCCAATCGTTCCCATGAGAACACTGAAGCGTATGTCCGCCTGTGTAGGGAAGTGAAGGCGAAGGTTAGGCTAGCGAAACGTAACGAAGAACTACGGGTGGCAAGCCTCTGCAAGGGGAACCCTAAGGAGTTCTTCAGTTATGTTAATAGTAGAAAGCCCATTAGAAGCATGATAGGTCCGTTAAAGGACCGAAGCGGCGTTCTGCGGACCTCCGACGCGGACATCGCAATGTGCTTAATGAGTACTTTGCGGGAGTGTTCACCAGGGAGGACACCCCGTCATCCCCGAGCCAGGCGTGAGGCACGAAGGTGCTGGCCTGGATAGTGTTCGATGTACCGCGACAGTCGTTGCCGATAGAATAGACAAACTGAGCGCGTTTAAGGCTCCTGGGCCAGACCAGTTTCTCCCCAGAGTGTTGCGAGTGCGCGACCAGGTGGCTCCCCACCTGGCTACAGTCTTCAACAAATCGTTGGAGACGGGCCAGGTGCCTGGTGACTGGAGGGAAGCCAACGTGACCCCTATCTTTAAGAAAGGGGATCACGAAAGTCCAGGGAACTATCGTCCCATTAGTCTCACTTCAGTTGTAGGTAAATTATTAGAGGGGATAATAGCGGATAGGATCGTTGACCATTTGGATTCCTACAAGCTGCTTGGGGACTCCCAACATGGGTTTAGACGGCATAGGTCGTGTCTCACCAACTTGCTCGAGTTTTTCCACGTCATGTTGAGTGAGTATGATAAGAGTAGGGCGATTGATATACTTTATCTCGACTTTCAGAAAGCCTTTGATAAGGTACCTCACCGCCGGCTAATGGCGAAAGTGCGCGCGCTGGGTATCGGTGGGGAAATAGGTAGGTGGATTGAAAACTGGCTGAAGAATAGGCGGCAGAGGGTTGTAATTAAAGGGGCTAGTTCGGGTTGGGCCTCGGTCACTAGTGGGGTTCCTCAGGGTTCCGTTTTGGGGCCACTGTTGTTTATCATTTACATAAATGATATCGACGGTGGCATCGTCAGTCGGATCGCCAAATTCGCTGATGACACCAAGCTTGGGGCCAATGTTGGGACGCCCGAAGCGATCGAGAACTGCGTGCGGACCTAGGTAGGATAGGAGAGTGGTCCGAAAAATGGCAAATGCCGTTTAACTTGGGTAAATGCAAAGTGATGCACATTGGCTACGCCAATCCCAAGTCGGACTACTCGATGTTGGGGAGTAATATCGAGGTGACTGATTTAGAAAAGGACTTGGGTGTGCTAATTAGCAGCGACCTTAAGTTTACAAACAGTGCGTAGAGGTGGAAAAGAAAGCCCAGAAGCTGTTGGGTTATATCAGGAGGCAATTTCAGTTTCGGAACAAGGAGATTGTGCTCTCTCTGTACAATTCCCTTGGTTCGGCCGCACCTGGAGTATGCTGTGCAGTTCTGGTCGCCCACCCTCAGGAAAGATATTGAGAGGCTGGAGCGAGTGCAGGCGAGGGCCACAAAGTTAATCCCTTCCGTTAGGCATATGGGCTACAATCGACGGTTACGCGCCCTGAACTTGTTTTCGCTGGAAACTCGGAGGCTGCGCGGTCAACTGATCGAGGTTTTCAAGCTCTTACGCGGGTTCAACGATGTCGATTTTAGAAGCATGTTTAGTTTAAATGATAACCCAACTCGCAACAATGGTTGGAAGTTGGATTTGAAACGGTTTAGGACTAGTGTGTGTGTGGGAATTACTTTACGTATAAGATCTGTGACACGTGGAACAGGTTACCTTCAGAAGTTGTGAACAGTTCCTCTGTGGATCAGTTCAAGAAAAGGTTAGACCAAATCTTGCACACTATTTGAGTGTGTAGAAAATTTTCCTGGCACCCGTTGCCATTGGTACCTCCTCGGTATGGGCCGCAAGGCCTTTTGAGGTACTTCTTTTCCTTGTAACTCCTTGTAACTCTCTCTCTCTCTCTCTCTCTCTCTCTCTCTCTCTCTCTCTCTCTCTCTCTTTCTGGTCTGCTACTTGGCAGATGCCATTCAACTTGGACAAATGTAAGGTAATGCACATAGGTTATAAAAACCTGAAGACCGATTACTCTCTCTTGGGAAGGAACTTGACTGAGACCGATCTAGAGAAAGACTTAGGAGTCTATATTAGCAACGATCTGAAATCGTCGAAGCACTGTGCAGAAGTCGAAAAGAGAGCCTTAAAAATATTAGGTTATATTAAAAGACAGTTCCAGTTTCGGAACAAGGAGACTGTAATGTCTCTTTATAATTCTCTAGTAAGACCTCAACTGGAATACTGTGCGCAGATTTGGTCTCCATCCCTCAGGAAGGACATAGAAAGACTAGAAAGAGCACAAGCAAGGGCTACAAAATTGATCACTTCAATGAGAATGCAAAGGTACCAACGGAGATTGGAGCGCCTAAATCTGTTTACCTTAGAGACGAGGAGGTTGCGGGGTCAGCTTATTCAAGTCTTCAAGATGCTCAAAGGAATAGACAGGGTACATTACAGAAACTTATTCTCACTTAATGCCAATCCGACAAGAAATAATGGGTTTAAACTGGAACTACAGTAAAGACATTTAGGACCTCTGTCTGCGGAAATTTCTTTTCCTATAAAATAGATAATATCTGGAACCAACTTCCCTCAGAGGTTGTTTCCAGTCAAAGTGTAAATGTGTTTAAAAATAGGCTAGACAAAGTACTGAATACTCTCATAGTTTAAGATTAAAACATAACATAACTCTGCAGGAGTTCGTTTGCTCGGTCTCTGTGAGCAAGCTAAATATAGAGCTATTTATATATTCTCCACTTGTTTAATAACAGGAACATCCCAGAGTGGACCGGAAGGTCTTTGAGGCTTCCTCTTGTCCTTGTAACTCTCTCTTCTCTCTCTCTCTCTCTCTCTCTCTCTCTCTCTCTCTCTCTCTCTCTTTCTCTCTCTATTTCTCTCTCTCTCTCTCTCTCTTTCTCTCTCTCTCTCTCTCTCTCTCTCTCTCTAGACTTAGTATTCACGACAAAAGACAACCTCGTCACTGGCCTCATCGTTGACGAATCGTTGGGCGGGAGTGATCACGGTCTTATTAGGTTCAGTGTGTGCGTCCCTCGGGTGAAGCGTAGTAACTCGAGAGGCAGTAAGCTCGATCTCCGGCGGGCGAACTTTGTTAGCATCAGAGATAGCGTAGGAGAGATGGGGTTAGAGGTCGGCGGCGATGAAGTGCATTCCGGCGGTGTGGAGTGCATTCCGGGACGAGTTTATGGTGCTGCAGTCTGCTTCCATACCCTCAAAACCGGTCACCCCTGCTTCAACGCAGCCTAAGTGGTTCAATCGTTACATCGCTTCGGCTATCCGAAATAGGAAAGAAGCGTATAGGAGGGCGAGGGCCAATCGTTCCCATGAGAACACTGAAGCGTATGTCCGCCTGTGTAGGGAAATGAAGGCGAAGGTTAGACTAGCGAAACGTAACGAAGAACTACGGGTGGCAAGCCTCTGCAAGGGGAACCCTAAGGAGTTCTTCAGTTATGTTAATAGTAGAAAGCCCATTAGAAGCATGACAGGTCCGTTAAAGGACCGAAGCGGCGTTCTGCGGACCTCCGACGCGGACATCGCCAATGTGCTTCATGAGTACTTTGCGGGAGTGTTCACCAGGGAGGACACCTGCGTCATCCCCGAGCCAGGCGTCAGGCACGAAGGTGCTGGCCTGGATAGTGTTCGATGTACCGCGACAGTCGTTGCCGATAGAATAGACAAACTGAGCGCGTTTAAGGCTCCTGGGCCAGACCAGTTTCTCCCCAGAGTGTTGCGAAAAGTGCGCGACCAGGAGGCTCCCCACCTGGCTACAGTCTTCAACAAATCGTTGGAGACGGGCCAGGTGCCTGGTGACTGGAGGGAAGCCAATGTGACCCCTATCTTTAAGAAAGGGGATCACGAAAGTCCAGGGAACTATCGTCCCATTAGTCTCACTTCAGTTGTAGGTAAATTATAAGAGGGGATAATAGCGGATAGGATCGTTGACTATTTGGATTCCTACAAGCTGCTTGGGGACTCACAACATGGGTTTAGATGGCATAGGTCGTGTCTCACCAACTTGCTCGAGTTTTTCCAAGTCATGTTGAGTGAGTATGATAAGAGTAGGGCGATTGATATACTTTATCTCGACTTTCAGAAAGCCTTTGATAAGGTACCTCACCGCCGGCTAATGGCGAAAGTGCGTGCGCTGGGTATCGGTGGGGAAATAGGTAGGTGGATTGAAAACTGGCTGAAGAATAGGCGGCAGAGGGTTGTAATTAAAGGGGCTAGTTCGGGTTGGGCCTCGGTCACTAGTGGAGTTCCTCAGGGTTCCGATTTGGGACCACTGTTGTTTATCATTTACATAAATGATATCGACGGTGGCATCGTCATTCGGATCGCCAAATTCGCTGATGACACCAAGCTTGGGGCCAATGTTGGGACGCCCGAAGCGATCGAGCAACTGCGTGCGGACCTAGGTAGGATAGGAGAGTGGTCCGAAAAATGGCAAATGCCGTTTAACTTGGGCAAATGCAAAGTGATGCACATTGGCTACGCCAATCCCAAGTCGGACTACTCGATGTTGGGGAGAAATATTGAGGTGACTGATTTAGAAAAGGACTTGGGTGTGCTAATTAGCAGCGACCTTAAGTTTACCAAACAGTGCGTAGAGGTGGAAAAGAAAGCCCAGAAGCTGTTGGGTTATATCAGGAGGCAATTTCAGTTTCGGAACAAGGAGATTGTGCTCTCTCTGTACAATTCCTTGGTTCGGCCGCACCTGGAGTATGCTGTGCAGTTCTGGTCGCCCACCCTCAGAAAAGATATTGAGAGTCTGGGGCGAGTGCAGGCGAGGGCTACAAAGTTAATCCCTTCCGTTAGGCATATGGGCTACAATCGACGGTTACGCACCCTGAACTTGTTTTCGCTGGAAACTCGGAGGCTGCGCGGTCAACTGATCGAGGTTTTCAAGCTCTTACGCGGGTTCAACGACGTCGATTTTGGAAGCATGTTTAGTTTAAATGATAACCCAACTCGCAACAATGGTTGGAAGTTGGATTTGAAACGGTTTAGGACTAGTGTGTGTGTGGGAATTACTTTACGTATAAGATCTGTGACACGTGGAACAGGTTACCTTCAGAAGTTGTGAACAGTTCCTCTGTGGATCAGTTCAAGAAAAGGTTAGACCAAATCTTGCACACTATTTGAGTGTGTAGAAAATTTTCCGTGGCACCCGTTGCCATTGGTACCTCCTCGGTATGGGCCGCAAGGCCTTTTGAGGTACTTCTTTCCTTGTAACTCCTTGTAACTCTCTTTCTCTCTCTTCTCTCTTTCTCTCCTCTTTCTCTCTCTCTCTCCTTCTCTCTCTCTCTCTCTCTCTCTCTTTCTCCTCTTTCTCTCTCTTTCTCTCTTTCTCTCTCTCTTTCTCTCTCTCTCTCTCTCTCTCTCTCTCTCTCTCTCTCTCTCTCTTTCTCTCTCTTTCTGGTCTGCTACTTGGCAGATGCCATTCAACTTGGACAAATGTAAGGTAATGCACATAGGTTATAAAAACCCGAAGACCGATTACTCTCTCTTGGGAAGGAATTTGACTGAGACCGATCTAGAGAAAGACTTAGGAGTCTATATTAGCAACTATCTGAAATCGTCGAAGCACTGTGCAGAAGTCGAAAAGAGAGCCTTAAAAATATTAGGTTATATTAAAAGACAGTTCCAATTTCGGAACAAGGAGACTGTAATGTCTCTTTATAATTCTCTAGTCAGACCTCAACTGGAATACTGTGCGCAGTTTTGGTCTCCATCCCTCAGGAAGGACATAGAAAGACTAGAAAGAGTACAAGCAAGGGCTACAAAATTGATCACTTCAATGAGAATGCAAAGGTACCAACGGAGATTGGAGCGCCTAAATCTGTTTACCTTAGAGACGAGGAGGTTGCGGGGTCAGCTTATTCAAGTCTTCAAGATGCTCAAAGGAATAGACAGGGTACATTACAGCAACTTATTCTCACTTAATGCCAATCCGACAAGAAATAATGGGTTTAAACTGGAACTAAAGACATTTAGGACCTCTGTCTGCGGAAATTTCTTTTCCTATAAAATAGATAATATCTGGAACCAACTTCCCTCAGAGGTTGTTTCCAGTCAAAGTGTAAATGTGTTTAAAAATAGGCTAGACAAAGTACTGAATACTCTCATAGTTTAAGATTAAAACATAACATAACTCTGCAGGAGTTCGCTTGCACGGTGTCTCTGTGAGCATGCTAAATATAGAGCTATTTATATATTCTCCACTTTCCTGTAAAATTTCCGTGGCTACTTTTCCAGGGTCAAGGTATTTTCTTCAACCTTTTTCCGTACCTGCCTCTGGCAGGGAGGGAGCGGAGGGTGGGGAGAGAGCCTTTACTTTTCTACTACTGCTAGGATAGTTGAAAGAAAAATAAACTTGTTTAATAACAGGAACATCCCAGAGTGGACCGGAAGGTCTTTGAGGCTTCCTTGTCCTTGTAACTCCTTATAACTCTCTCTCTCTCTCTCTCTCTCTCTCTCTCTTTCTCTCTCTCTCTCTCTCTCTCTCTCTCTCTCTTTCTCTCTCTCTCTCTCTCTCTCTCTCTCTCTCTCTCTCTCTCTCTCTAGACTTAGTATTCACGACAGAAGACAACCTCATCACTGGCCTCATCGTTGACGAATCGTTGGGCGGGAGTGATCACGGTCTTATTAGGTATCGTGTGTGTGTCCCTCGGGTGAAGCGTAGTAACTCGAGAGGCAGTAAGCTCGATCTCCGGCGGGCGGACTTTGTTAGCCTCAGAGATAGCGTAGGAGAGATGGGTTAGAGGTCGGCAGCGATGGAGTGCATTCCGGCGGTGTGGAGTGCATTCCGGGACGAGTTTATGGTGCTGCAGTCTGCTGCCATATCCTCAAAACCGGTCACCCCTGCTTCAACGCAGCCTAAGTGGTTCAATCGTTACATCGCTTCGGCTATCGGAAATAGGAAAGTAGCGTATAGGAGGGCGAAGGCCAATCGTTCCCAGGAGAACACTGAAGCGTATGTCCGCCTGTGTAGGGAAGTGAAGGCGAAGGTTAGACTAGCGAAACGTAACGAAGAACTACGGGTGGCATGCCTCTGTAAGGGGAACCCTAAGGAGTTCTTCAGTTATGTTAATAGTAGAAAGCCCATTAGAAGCATGACATCGCTCATGTGCTAAATGAGTACTTTGCGGGAGTGTTCACCAGGGAGGACACCCGCGTCATCCCCAGCCAGGCGTCAGGCACGAAGGTGCTGGCCTGGATAGTGTTCGATGTACCGCGACAGTCGTTGCCGATAGAATAGACAAACTGAGCGCGTTTAAGGCTCCTGGGCCAGACCAGTTTCTCCTCAGAGTGTTGCAGGAGGTGCGCGACCAGGTGGCTCCCCACCTGGCTACAGTCTTCAATAAATCGTTGGAGACGGGCCAGGTGCCTGGTGACTGGAGGGAAGCCAACGTGACCCCTATCTTTAAGAAAGGGGATCACGAAAGTCCAGGGAACTATCGTCCCATTAGTCTCACTTCAGTTGTAGGTAAATTATTAGAGGGGATAATAGCGGATAGGATCGTTGACTATTTGGATTCCTACAAGCTGCTTGGGGACTCCCAACATGGGTTTAGACGGCATAGGTCGTGTCACACCAACTTGCTCGAGTTTTTCCACGTCATGTTGAGTGAGTATGATAAGAGTAGGGCGATTGATATACTTTATCTCGACTTTCAGAAAACCTTTGATAAGGTACCTCACCGCCGGCTAATGGCGAAAGTGCGCGCGCTGGGTATCGGTGGGGAAATAGGTAGGTGGATTGAAAACTGGCTGAAGAATAGGCAGCAGAGGGTTGTAATTAAAGGGTTAGTTCGGGTTGGGCCTCGGTCACTAGTGGAGTTCCTCAGGGTTCCGTTTTGGGTCCACTGTTGTTTATCATTTACATAAATGATATCGACGGTGGCATCGTCAGTCGGATCGCCAAATTCGCTGATGACACCAAGCTTGGGGCCAATGTTGGGACGCCTGAAGCGATCGAGCAACTGCGTGCGGACCTAGGTAGGATAGGAGAGTGGTCCGAAAAATGGCAAATGCCGTTTAACTTGGGTAAATGCAAAGTGATGCACATTTGCTACGCCAATCCCAAGTCGGACTACTCGATGTTGGGGAACAATATCGAAAACAATATTGGAAAAGGACTTCGGTGTGCTAATCAGCAGCGATCTTAAATTTACGAAACAGTGCGTAGAGGTGGAAAAGAAAGCCCAGAAGCTGTTGGGTTATATCAGGAGGCAATTTCAGTTTCGGAACAAGGAGGTTGTGCTCTCTCTGTACAATTCCTTGGTTCGGCCGCACCTGGAGTATGCAGTGCAGTTCTGGTCGCCCACCCTCAGGAAAGATATTGAGAAGCTGGAGCGAGTGCAGGCGAGGGCTACAAAGTTGATCCCTTCCGTTAGGCATATGGGCTACAATCGACGGTTACGCGCCCTGAACTTGTTTTCGCTGGAACCTCGGAGGCTGCGCGGTCACTGATCGAGGTTTTCAAGCTCTTACGCGTGTTCAACGATGTCGATTTTGGAAGCATGTTTAGTTTAAATGATAACCCAACTCGCAACAATGGTTGGAAGTTGGATTTGAAACGGTTTAGGACTAGTGTGTGTGTGGGAATTACTTTACGTATAAGATCTGTGACACGTGGAACAGGTTACCTTCTGAAGTTGTGAACAGTTCCGCTGTGGATCAGTTCAAGAAAAGGTTAGACCAAATCTTGCACACTATTTGAGTGTATAGAAAATTTTCCGTGGCACCCGTTGCCATTGGTACCTCCTCGGTATGGGCCGGAAGGCCTTTGAGGTACTTCTTTTCCTTGTAACTCCTTGTAACTCTCTCTCTCTCTCTTTCTCTCACTCAGTAAGGTCATTGGCATCAACGAGAGGGTGCAAGACTTGTGCGTCCCGCTGAGCGTGAAGTTTATTGACCCCTTCGACGCTTTTTCGGGTAGGTGGGACCTTTACTAGAGGGCAAAGCTGGGCACTTGCGGTTTTTTTTGCGGTACTGCGGTACTGCGGTACTACCGCACTACCAAACCGGTACCGCATAACGCAGTACCGCAAAAAATGCGGTAGCGGTACTGCTGTACTTTCAGCGATCCTTTGCGGTACTGCTTATGCGGTACCGGTTTGGTAGTGCGGTAGTACCGCAGTACCGCAGTACCGCAAAAAAAACGCAAGTGCCCAGCTTTGCGTAGAGGGATGGTGTCCACCTCAATAACAAGGGTAAAGGTGTGCTAGGCGCGCTGCTCGAACGGCACCTATACAGAATAGTGAGATCGAGTCCGCGGAGAGATGAAGGGCCCCCACCGGGGAGAGATGATGATGAGCCGGTGTCGGACGTACCTTCAACTGAAGGGTGCGTCCAGGTACAGGTGGGTGACCCTCCTTCCACGTTGGAGGGGGCTCAGGCTCCTGTGGAAGTTGCTCCCTCATTGGTCAGGGGTTCTTCAACTCCCGACAACCCTGGCTGTTCGGGAAACGGGTCGTGCTATGGGGCTGTCAGAATAGGGAAGGCTCCCTCAGTTCAATGCTTTTTAATGCTAGGTCGATTAGGAATAAGTTTAGCGAGCTACGGGCGCTCTTAGCTTCAGAATACCAGGATATCATTGCTATCACCGAATCATGGATTCATACTGATCGTAGGGACTACGTTGGGGAGTTCGAAATTCGCGGGTATAGAATGTTTCGCAAAGACCGCACCCGTGGGGAGGGGGGTGGGGTACTAATATACGTGAGGGACACGTTGAGTCCGGTTGACTGCCAGTTCCGGTCGGAACGGGAGCTGCTTGGCGTCGATCTGGATGTGGGAGGGACGAACTATAGGTTAATCTTGGTGTACAGACCTCCGCATCTCCTCCTCGAGGAGGATACAGCCCTGTACACCGAACTCAGTAGCCTGCTAGGGATAGGGGGTGTGTAGTTTTAGGAGACTTCAATTGTCGCGGCATAAAGTTGGAAGACAGGACTGCTGATGCTGAAGGGAGGAGGCTAGTTGACTTTGCTGATGAGAACTTCCTCACTCAGTTGGTCAATGAGCCTACACGAGGCGAAAGCGTTCTAGACTTAGTATTCACGACCGAAGACAACCTCGTCACTGGCCTCACCGTTGACGAATCGTTGGGCGGGAGTGATCACGGTCTTATTAGGTTCGATTTTGGAACGACGTCGATTTTGGAAGCATGTTTAGTTTAAATGATAACCCAACTCGCAACAATGGTTGGAAGTTGGATTTGAAACGGTTTAGGACTAGTGTGTGTGTGAATTATTTCACGTATAAGATCTGTGACACATGGAACAGTTTGCCTTCAGAAGTTGTGAACAGTTCCTCTGTGGATCATTCAAGAAAAGGTTAGCCCAAATCTTGCACACTATTTGAGTGTGTAGAAAATTTTCCGTGGCACCCGTTGCCATTGGTACCTCCTCGGTATGGGCCGCAATGTCTTTTGAGGTACTTCTTTTCCTTGTAACTCCTTGTATCTCCTTGTAACTCTCTCTCTCTCTCTCTCTCCACGTATTCTTCCTTATGAATATATGCGTTTATCGATGCGCACTCGTATAGTGTTTGTCATTCTGATAAGTTGTTTTCAGTGAAATTAACTCAGCAGTAAAGTGATATATTTACAGTACTGTTCGGTGCCTTCATATCTAACTTAACATATCTAATTTACCTTGCTTTAGTATTTAATTATAGCTGAATTAACTTTATTTATTAAACGAGGTTATAGTTGAAGTCATGGGCGCAAATCCCTATGGGACAGAGTACATGTACCCCCCCCCCCATTTTTAGAAAGTCGGGAACAAAGTATCAATTTTAAACGCCCCCCCCCCCCCCACCACCACCACTATTTTGGAACTATTAGGAACTCTTAGTAGGCTAACGGTATTCCAAAGTAATAAGAGGAATATATTACATGAATAAATATTATTATTTATTATTATTATTATATTATATTCCATTGAGACCCATGGCCAGTATGCAGTGTTTATTTTCGAGACGATTTCCGCGAGGAGTATTTCAATTTCTGCGCGGTTATGGCCACCAATCATAAGAATGGCGTCCCAAGAAACTAATAACAAGCACTAATATTGCTTGTTATTAGTCTCAGTTGTTCTCATTAGGTAGTGCTCACATGACCACAGCGATATTATCATTTCATTTTTGTTACGATATTTTAAATACATATACAAAAATTCCATTAATTTTAATATCAAGGGAGAATGGAGTCAAGAGTCACTGAGCGATCGAGCAGCTGCTTGCTGACTCAAACAGATTTCCGCGTAGGCTGAAAATGCCGGAAGCCCAACACTGTATATACGAGTACAGCATATACCTACATTGTGATTATCCTTAAACATGAAATATTCAGGATCAGCGAGTTTTCTACCGTTTCAATTGTTCATTAATATATATTCAGATTTTATAATAAAAAATGACGAAGCTGACGAAGCTGCTCTGTCAAAATTATCTTATGATAAAATTATCACATAAAGGCTTAAAAATTGTATTATCGTAGACATGACACTGGATATCACACGGGAAGCCCAATTATCGTGTATCTGGGAGCTCTGCGGCTACATACATTCAAAATTTCAAAGAGCAACGAGACTCGACATATGATCCGAGAGAACTAGAAACTAGATGGTGTTCGTTGTACATTCAAAACTAGCATGATTAGTCTTTTGCATGTGAAAGTGAAAAAGATGGAATAAGCAAAGAGGCCGAAAATGGGTCCAATCTGAATAAAAAAATGGGCAGATAACCTTTGGTATAACCTTTGGTTAGCTTCCGTTAGTTTAACATAGAATCCGAACCACGCCCCATCAGCAGCCCAGCGTCTTAACCACTAGGCCACCTAGGGTGCCCATTTATCTACTAACCACTTTCTTTATTGTGTGGAAGGATGAACAGCTGGGTTTTGCTGCCGTCGGGTCTCGAACCCGGGGCCGATGGATTCGTAGTCAGCGACGCTAACCACTACACCACCGAGGCGCATTGGAATAATATATATATATATATATATGTTAAACACAGAAAGAAAAACTATGGTATTTGTCATTTACCATTACTTATTCGGACTATAGTGGATTTAATTTTCCCAGAAGAGTTCCTTGTTCCATGCACGGTCTGTGTTTAACATATAAGTTTCTCAGGGGACCATTCTGAGTTTGTGTGTGTATATATATATATATATATATATATATATATATATATATATATCATACACCCCTGGAGTTTAGTGAACTGAAATCTCCAAGAGCGTATGATATTGTGCTCCTGGATCGGGAAGACCGTCTCGATGTCTGATGTTCCCGCGATCACAGAGCACGCCGAATAAATTATTCGGTGTGAATCCTGTAGACTTCTTATCACCAGTTCCTAAAAGTCAAAGAACAATGAAACACGTCGGCGGTTATTAATTTAATTTATGCAAGATGGTTATTTTCAATAGTAAATCAACTAAATAGATTTCTTTCAATAAAGTTTATAAGCACAGTAATGTTTCTAATTTATTATAATGAATCAAATTTATTTTCACAAGAGTTGATAATATGAATATTTCTTCTATGTTACTGAGTACAGTAATAGTTTAATCTTAATTCTAAGATAATCAGATATACGTTAAATGTTACTGGAGCCTACTGCCTAACCTACAATCAGAACTCCCAGACCGAATTTCCGAATACACAACCATAAAACTCAATTTCCTAACGAGCTGACTTTCCCTCGTCAGCCCGGAAACCCGTCTCCTCGGAATCTACCGTAAGGGCGTTGAGCCCCTTCTTATATAGTCAAAGGAACGGAACCTGCCTTCGCCACCACGCAAGCGGTTGACGTCACCTGGGAACTCTGGAGAAGCGAGCGTCTCACAATCCATTATGTTTCCCAGGTGCAATTAAAGAAACCGACTACGTCACTGGCGTGTGATTTCCGTTCCGAAGGAAATTAGTCATACACTAGCCGGCAGTGGTTTCCCAACCTTTTCACCACAAAGGACCCCTTTTATTTTTATTTTTTTCCCACGGACCCCATGTTTTTGAAAGATTCCGTCTACCAAACAAACTGTTTTTATTGACTAATAGTTAACTCGTTTTCTCATTTTTCACTATCAAATAAAGGACATATAAGTGAGTATGCAATTAAAATACAGCGTATTAAAAAAAGTATTAATAATTCCAGCCAAGAGCAAGGAAACTTGAAATTTTAGCCTAAGCGCCCTTATCGTGGGTAAATGTACGATTTCTATTGCAACCTTCTCGAAATATTGAAAGCTCACGGACCCCCAGTACTACCTTCGCGGACCCCCAGGGGTCCGGGGACCCCAGGTTGGGAACCACTGCACTAGCGTGTGAATTATTGAATGAATGAATTTATATAAAAATAATGGTGTCATCAGGGCGCGGCTTTACTTCGATAATAAATCAAAATATAACATATATATATATATATATATATATATATATTATATATATATATATATATATATATATATATATATATATATATATACTGTATATATATAATGTTATAATGTTATAATGTTTCAGACCAACAAAGACCCTAGGATCCACTCATGGCTGGTCTACCTAACTGTCGTAATCGTGTATTGTGTATGTCCTCCGTGGTGGCGGAGGGGACCTACAATTTTACGTGGGTTCCGAACCACAAGAACATAAGAAATTTATGTAAAAACCGTCGGTAAATTGGCAATGACCAATTTTTACGAAACTAAATAATTATCAATTTAAAACCAATTAATTATCGATTTAAAACTAAAGGTAGACTCTCTGGATCCAGAGGATCTAGTCATAATAGACTACTATCCACAAATATGTTACACTCTATATCTATTTATAACGGACATGCAAATATATCAGATCCAAAGAATCCAGTCAATTTCATTACGGTATCTATCAAGTCACGGTCCATATCGATTGCGGACCAAGTCAAAATTTACAATCATATACATTACAATATATACACTTACGAGAAAAAGTGTATGTGTGGCTGTAAAGACTGTACAGTAATGTAGAAATGTGTGTGCACCCATTTTGGGTCTCCCATTTAAAGGTGTTTGTGGGGCAAGTGAAGATCATGAGTTTTTCAATACCTCACAGTACTATGGGGGGCACCGCTCGGCAGAGGAATCTCTTTAAATGGGGTGTGTAAGGACAGAGAGTATCCCCTAACCCAAGACGCTGCCTCCCTATATCCCACAACACTTGTGTTGAGCTGTGGGATCTATCCCCAGAAAGCCTTAATTTTACTACCTTAAACTATACCTTTTCTATCAACATATGCGTCTAATCGATTTTTAAACATGTTTATAGACGTGCTACTAATTACTTCTACCGGCAAACTATTCCAGCTATTTACTATTCTATGCGTAAAAAAAGTTTTTCGCAACTGCTGTCTCGAACCTTCTACTTGTCAACTTACACCCGTTATTTCTAGTCCTATTATATTGAGATATTTCGAAAAAGCTCTCTCTATCTACGTTATCGAACCCATTCATAATTTTGAAAACCTGGATTAGATCACCCCTTAACCTCCTAGTCTCGAGTGTTGTCAATTTTAACTCCTTAAGCCTATCCTCGTACGACTTTGACCTAAGCGACGGAATCATCTTAGTTGCTCGTCTTTGAACTCTTTCGATTTTGTCTATATCTTTGCGCATATGCGGATTCCAAAATTGGACCGCGTACTCCAAATGGGGTCTAACTAATGATTTATAAAGTGGAACTATAATATCGCGCGATTTGTACTCAAAATTTCGAGCTATAAAACCTAACACTTTGTTCGCCTTATTGACCGCTGCTGTACTTTGTTTCGCTACTTTTAAATCACCCGTGACTATAACTTCTAAATCTTTTTCCTGCTCTACGCTTGTTAAATCTTTCCCTGACATACTATACGCAAAATTACCGTTACGCGAACCTATATGCAAAATTTTGCACTTATCAACGTTAAATCTCATTTGCCATGTGACTGACCAATCAACGATTTTATTCAGATCTTCCTGAATTTTACCTCTATCTTCGTCATTAATCCCTACCACCCAGCTTCGTGTCATCCGCAAACTTTGAAACTGTACTGACTAGGCCGACATCTAAATCGTTAATATATATAAGAAAAAGCAAGGGGCCCAATACAGAACCCTGAGGAACGCCACTCGCTACATTAGCCCAACACGACTCCGCTCCATCAACGACCACCCTCTGTTTCCTGTCTCGCAACCACTCTTCTAGCCAATTTATTACTACACCCCTGATTCCATGAGCCTTAGTTTTTTCATGAGTCTTTTGTGCGGCACGGTGTCAAACGCTTTTTGAAAATCTAAATACACTACATCAACCGCCCGATGTCTATCGTAAACGTCAACCACGCTTTGGAAAAATTCTAAAAGATTAGTTAAGCAAGATTTGTTTCGCCTAAATCCGTGCTGCGTATTTCTAACTAGCTTATGGAATTCTAAATGTTCGACTATACGATCCCTAATTATTGATTCCAGTAGCTTACCTACAACAGACGTTAAACTGATTGGTCTATAATTTCCCGCCGCACCTTTATCGCCTTTCTTAAAGATAGGTGTTACGTTTGCTAACTTGAAATTATCTGGTACGCACCCCTCAGAAATAGACGCATTAAAAATCTTTGTTAGCGGCACAACAATGCTATCTTTTAATTCTTTTAGTTGTATGGGATATATGGAATCCGGCCCCGGTGATTTACGCGTTTTCATTTTATCAATATAGCGCGTTACCTCCCCTTCACTAACCACTATATTATCCAAAATATTACCATTATCAAACGGTATTATGTCCGTGACCGTAGGGATATTTGTTACATCTTCTATAGTAAAAACTGACGTAAAAAATTCGTTTAGCAAGGTAGCCATTTCCTTGTTTTCAGAAACTAGATCTCCGTTTAGATTTTTCAAAGGCCCCAAGACGCTTTTTACTGGATTTCTATTATTGACGTATTGAAAGAATCGCTTGGGGTTTTCTTTACCGTCACGAGCTATGGAGATTTCAAATTCGCGCTTGGACTTTTTTATTACACTTTTCGCTTCACGCCTTAGAGATATGTAGTTGTTTCGTAACCACAAATTGTCTTTATCGCACTTATGTAGCCTATAAGCCCTATCTCTACTCTTTATAATAATGTCTCCTACTCTAGAAGTAAACCACAAGGGCTTGTTGTTTACTTTCGCACGCTTAATTTTGTACGGTACACATTCCTCATTTATAGTCCTAAATACTGTTTCGAACGATTCCCACATTAGTTTTGCGTTGGAGTTCCCCATCACGTTTTTCCAATTGACGTGTGACAATATATTTCGAAATTTACTAAAGTCTGCGTGCTGGAAGTTAGGAATTTTCGTCGAGTTAGCTGGTTTCGAGTGACTTACTGAGAGGACAAACTCTACCATATTGTGATCGCTATTGCCCAACGGTTCTATTATTTGAAGATCAGTAATTAGCCTATCATCCGTAGTTATTACTAAATCTAAAATACTGTCCAACCTCGTAGGTTCCCAACCTTTTGAATAAGAAAGCTATCCTCGAGAAAATTAACTAAACGATTACCTTCCGCGTCTCCCTGCATTGTATCGTAATTTACGTTAGCGCAATTAAAGTCACCCTTAACTAAAGCCTGCTCACTACCGATTATTCGCTTTAGTTCACGATATAACGCTTCGAAAAAAAAAATATATATATATATATATATATATATATATTATACATGTTATCCTTCACGCGAGGTTATCCTCGCATAATATATATATATATATATATAATATATATATATATACACACTATCCTCGCATATATATATATATATATATATATATATATACACACTATCCTCGCATATATATATATATATATATATATATATATATATATATATATATATATATATATATATATTAGACGACAATTCTACACGGGGATACGTTCCTGGAGACTCCGCGTAGGCTTGGGCCGCACAGAATTTTGTTAACATTCTCATGGGAAAAAATAGGTACAGTCAAAACTATGAATTTTGTACGTAAAATAATAAAAATTATAAAGAACGTGAACTACTTCCTTTCTATCACAAGTACTACATATTGGAATGAAAATACTGAAGACAAGCAATGACAACAAAGACGAGGAATGACAACGAACTTTTTATTAAACTAAACTGAACAGAAGTCTGTAATTTTTTTCTGAGGAGACCGAAACTCGATGTCATTCAGGTAAACTTCATGGGCTTTCATCGCGTGAAGGATAACCTCTAATGCCCCTTCGAAATTAGGATCACTGTCAACAATTTCAAGGCCAGAGTTCATAAATTCTACAAACTTCTCCATTACTGACAAAGGCATCTCGGCTTCAAGCGTTGCTACGTCGTCGTTGTCATGTTCCACGACTTCGGCGGCAGCTTCTGTCATCTGAAGGGCTTCCTCATGCGTCAGAACATTGTGGTGACTATCAAGATGTTTCTCGGTGTCATTTGCCTCCAGGTTGCCAAACCTCTCCCCAAGGACAATCTTCGCAATCTTGATGCCACCAAATACTCCATGCGCCTTGTCTTTGTTTTCATTGGTTAGCAGCATCAAAACTTTCTTCTGATTTGTTGAATTTCCGTACTCCGTGTCAAATCGCGTAATTTGAAATTTTACTGTTTAGAATATTTAAATGGCTTCTTTTTTTTACCGCATAGAACCGACCACGTAAAATCGGTCATCTACTACAGTGGTTCCCAACCGGTTTTGGCTTATGGCCCCCCTTAGGAACCTTATTTTTTCCCGTGGCCCCCATAAGCATTATTTTCAGTAGGTAATATGCAGATTTAACTCTATTTTACAAAATAAAATTTTCCTGTGGCCCCCTTCAAATGTGTCATGGCCCCCAGGGAGCCATATGGCCCCCGGTTGGGAAACACTGATCTACTATATATCGGGTATCATCCCACTCAGTGTCATTCCCATTTCATTCCGCGCCCAAGAGTGGGAATTTTAAAAGGAGCATTTTCAAATCGTCTATTCCCATTTTATGCTATTTCTCATTCACGGCATTCACTATGGTTCAGGTTAGACTAACTTAGGTTAAGTTTGGTTAAGGCACGTTTACACGAGGCTAATTTACAAGCTGCCAGTGCTAGCGGCTTGTGATCTATCCCTATACTTACTCCGTGTAAACAGAAACTTGCCACTTGCCGGGATAGTGGTAAGTAGAGTTGAGGACCCGGCTACTTTACTAGCCACTTTACTAGCCACTTGCCGGTCACGTGACTCACTAGTGGCTTGCACTGTCCCCGTGTAAATACCAACTTGCTCAGTTGCCGGAAAGTTGTCATTGAGTACGGAGGTTATATTGTTTGTTTAAAACGAGTGAAAAGTGGAATGCGGAGGAAATTTCCAAATTTTTGGAAATTTATGAACAACATGAATTTCTGTGGAATATTAGGCACCCTGACTACTTGACCAAAAATAAACGCGAACTGGCCATGAATAAACTAATGAGTGTTTTGATTAGTGAAGGACTACATGTACCCAATGTGGAGTTTTTGAGGAAGAAGATCAAAGTGATTAAGAACGTTTACCGACAGGAACTGATAAAAATTGAAAAGTCAAAGAAAAGTGGAGCTGGCGTGGATGACATTTATCATCCAAGATTGTCTTGGTTCAAGAAAGCAGACGCCTTCCTGAGAAATGTAACACTATGCCGAACCACATCTTCAAATCTGGTAAGTGTTTACTTTATTATTATCTATTTACGAGTTACATTTAATTTCATCAAACAAATTATATTCATAATGAAATTTAGCATATAGAATAAATTAAAGACTGTGTAGGTAACAATATAATAATATTAATTAATAATAATAATAATAAACTATATAATAATAGTAAAGCTAATCACAAATGAAACTGCTGCAATATTCATTTCTGCATCTGCCCATGTTAAAGCATATCATTCGGCTCCAATTGATTTCATTTGCCAAGGTACTGCTCCTTCTCCAATGAAGTAATCAGCATATTGGTCTCGCTTCTTTGCAGCAACATTACTGTAGTTATTGGAAGCTAGGTTTCTTACAGTAAGAAGTTCAGTTTCGGCGTTTCGCCAGCTTCCGGGATGTATTTCTCCCGTATTTATGTCTTCATGGTCAACAGTACCATTTGCAAAATAGTGTGTGGCTGACGTTGTTATAAGCCAGTGTGAAGATAATAACAAGCACACTTAATCACTAGGTCAATGGGTTTGGCTTCAAATGTATGGGCCCGCAAAAACTCTAAACCTGGCGGCAAGAATGCCAAAGGCGTTCTCAGCGACTCTTCTCGCCTTGAAAGGCGGTAGTTAAATATTCGTTCTTTCATTGAAAGGTTAACTCTACTAAAAGGTTTTAGTAAGTTTGTTCTAAGAGGAAATGCGTCGTCGCCAATAATAACTGAATCGTGTGGCCAATTTAGTAAATCATTTTGTATAGCAAAATTTAAAGTTGAATCTCTAAATACAGCACTATCATTAGCCCTCCCATTGCTGCCAACATTTATGTAGATAAATCGGTAATTTCCATCAACCAGTCCAAACAGAATGATACTGTAATTGCCTTTATAGTTGAAGAATTCTGATCCACTCTTGTATGGACGTTTAATTTGAACGTGTTTTCCATCAATGGCTCTACAGCATTTAGGAAAATTCCATTTGACGTCAAAAGTGTGTTGAATACTTTTCCACTCATTTGTCGTTTGTGGTACCTGGAATGCAATACACGCATTAATATATTACACTATATTACAATACATTATTTATAATTTCAATACATATATTAATACATATATTAAATCTATTTAATATATATATTTAATACACATATTAGATACATATATTCAATAAATATATTAAATACATATATTAAACACGTGTATTAATATATTACAATACACGCATATATTATTATCAGTGGTCGGCACGCGCAACGATTTTTGTAGCGCCGCAGCCGCAACCGCAACTCTGCTGAAATAGTTGCGCCGCACGCGCAAGCGCAACCCTTTTCAAAAAGTTGCGCCGCAAGCGCAACCGCAACGCGCAACTTTTGAAAAATAAATAAAATAATATTAAAATAAAAAGCCTTTTTACAAGTTAAACAAAATATATCTGATACAGAAAAAGATAATATCAATATTTTATTACAATATATAATAAATGAAAAAAATCACTACATAAGAGCCAGGTTCCCCTTCATGAACACCAGCATCTCAAAGTGTGGATCGGAGAGTCCAGCCCGTTTTGGCTTCAGAACATCCTTCCCCAAAGAGAACAGACGTTCTACAGCCGCACTTGAGGGAATGGGTGTGTTATACTGCACAAAGAGGTCTGTCAGTTCCTTGCAAGTGAACACGTTCCTCGCGATATTTTTCTCCGGCCTCTGGTCCAGGAAACTGTTCACCAGCATTGTGCTCTCCTTCTTCTGTTTGCTGATTACTCCTGTGTCGTACAGCTGCTCGAGGAAGTCCCCTTTGTCTGCCGCTTCCGCATCACTGCTGCTGCTGCTGAACTCTTCATCCTTCCTGGCCCTGTCCACCAACGACACAACTTTGCTGGTGACCGTCCTCCTCAACTCCTCCGGGTCTCTTCCTGGCACCAGCTCTGGCCATCTTGACAGCTTAAACTGCGGGTTGAAGGCAGTAGCTAAGAGGCAGTCCATGTCTGTAAAGACATGGCCAAACCTGCCCATCAACCCTTCAGTCAAGGCCTCTGTCAGAGGGAGGCAGACGGCCAACTCTTCGTTGTGCTTGTGCCTGTTGAGACTGGAGAGGCAGAGGACCAAGGTGGGCACCAAGACGCCCATGTAGGCTCTCCCCTCCGCCTGCAGGACGTCTAGGCTCTTGGCCACCGGCTCCATGACCTGCCGATAGGCCTTGAAGAACTCCTGGTCACCTGGAAAAATAACTTTATATAAGTTCTGTAAGTAAAAGTTGTTAACATGGAGAGTTATACAATTTGTAATTTAATTTTTTCAACTAACTTGACTAATTTCTAAAAAAAAAAAATTGTAGTTATCACTAACCGGACGTGAAAGCCGGAATGTTGAGTGCGTGACAGGCCTTGTTCAGTCCCTTGGCTGCGTCCTTGCTGTTGAATATGTCGACCAGACGGATCACGGCGTCATACACCGAGTTCCACCTGGTGACTGTTGGGACAATAAGCAGCATTCCGACCTCATCCCTGATTAGGTCGCAGGCTTGAGAACTCCTATAAAATAACACAAATTTAAGTTAACAAAAAATAATAGAATTTATTTGTTTTTTTCTTAAATTTATTTAATTTTTAATTGTTATTGGAGTCTACAAATGTTCAATAAATTAATTTACCTGTGCTGCTTATTCCAAAGTTCCTGGGCCTTGGCAAAGGCTGAACGACTGGTCTTTTTTGTACTGGGGGCTCTTGGTCAAAGCCTTTTCAGCATCAGCGGTGGCCACCAGGTTGAGGGTGTGGGCAGCACACCGTGAATGCTTCGGCAGGTCATAAGACTGATAAGAGGGCTGGTCTTTAAACTCTTTTTCATGATCTAAAAATAAAGTCATATTTAATACAATGATTTACATTGGGTACGATTATAATAAATTTCTAAAAATAAGTTTTCTAAAAAAAAGTTTGATTTACAGCGGGTACAAATTCTAAATTAATCACCTCCCAAAATAGTTGCCACTTCCAGCACCTCAGCAGCATCTTCTGGGTCATCCTGTTGCTCCCCAACTTCGGCACCAAAATGGTCAGGTTCAGGTTCACCAAAGACCCTATAAAATATGAACCATGTAAAATCTTTTAAGTTTTACAAACCTAGAATTCAACTTCCAAGACATTCTCGCAATTATTCTTTGGTATTGCAATGTGCTTGAAAAAATTAACTTTTCTTTAACTTACTTGAATGCCTTGACAAAGTTGGACCCGTTATCTGTGGTTGTCCTGCCCACAATGTTCTCGATGCCAAAGCTCCAGTGTGTGTCCTGGATGACCTTAGCCAATATGTCATAGGTGTGACGGCCCTTCAGTCTCTGGCACACCAAGACAGCATTCTTCCTCTTGAGGGTCTCTTGGTCTATCCAATGAACGGTCATGCCGAGGTATGATCTAAAATGCAAAACGTTTTTTAGAAATTATATAAATAAAAGTTTGTTTGACTTTTTAATTTTCAACTTCAGATTTTCAAGGTAGAATGTTTCTGTGGAATTGTTGCTTATTTTTTTCTTTTTGCTTTAAAATTTGGCTTACAAACCTGTTTCTGCACGTCCAGGCATCGGCAGTGGTGGCCACGGATGGCAGGTTGCTGAGGATGTCCTTCAGCTTCTTTTGGTCAGTCTCATACCTTAAGTATAAAAACAAATTACAAATGAAATCAATCAAATCACTTAGTTAATAAATATTAAATAAAGAGTCTAATATGCAATAATGTAAAATTTTAAGCCTTAAGCTGCGGGCCTCTATGGATATGCGCACGCAGGAATGTGTAAAAAAAACGGAAAAAACTTTATTCAAAGTTTATCCAGACCTCCATTTCATGATATATTTTATTACAAATTAGTTTAGATATCCATACAAGCATCATACTTTCTAATGTCATTGAAAGAAAATGAAAATTAAAGGGAATAACTATAGAATTTCTTAGTTTATAATGGCACGTATACGTTAAAATTTCACTTTGAAGCATATTCGATTATAATACAGGGTGTACATAAAGTCAGGATCTATTTTTGTGAAATAATTATTTTTTTCTATTTTTCTTTTCAGAAGCCCTTAGAATGAATACAGAAGAGCGTGTGGCAATAGTAATTTGGCGAATCGAGGGAAAGGAATACAATGACATCAGAGAGAAGTTTAGAAGGAGATTTCTTAAGCCGGGGCCAATAGACAAGACAATACGAAAATTGGTGAACAAATTTAAACGAACGGGATCTGTAAATGATGAAGCAAGATCAGGACGACCGTGTATGTCAGATCTTACCGAGAATGCAGTACGCGGAATTATCACTGAGGAGCAACGTACGTCCGTTCGTGCTGCATCACACAGACTCGGCCTCCCGACGTCATCTGTGCACAAACTTCTGAAAGTTAATTTGCAGAAGAAAAGCTATCATTTGCAGGTTTTACATGATTTACATGAGGAAGATTTCCCTCGACGAAGTGCTGTGTGTGCTGATCTCGTAGAACAAATCTGGAGTGATAATTTAATGGACAACATTCTCTTTAGTGATGAAGCCACTTTCCATACGTGTGGAAAAGTAAATCGCCATAACTGTCGAATTTGGGCAGATGAAAGACCGAATGATTTCGTCCAAAATTGGGAAAGAGACTCACCTAAAGTTAATGTCTGGATGGGTTTAACAAAATCTAAATTATGGTCCTTTTTTCTTTGCTGAAGCTACAGTTACGGGGCTTATTTATCTGGACATGTTGCAGCAATTCCTTGAACCTCAGCTGATTGGGGAAAGGATTGTTAGTACCGTCGTCTATCAACATGATGGTGCTCCTTGTCACTATGCCAAAATTGTTCAGGATTATCTAAATGGACGTTTTCCAAATCGCTGGATCGGACGCGGAAGCAACAGACCTTGTGTCGCGAGATGACCAGATTTAACCCCTTTAGATTTCTTTGCATGGGGCTTTATCGAGTCGCACGTCTATCAGACGAAGATTACGAGTCTTGAAAACTTACGTACTCTACACACATGAATACTTGACTCTGCGAGGCTCTAACTCTGCGAGGCTCTAACTCTCTGAGATAGTCTTTGGACAAGGCCAAAAGATTAATGTTAAGGGCGGTCAACTTCACGTCTCGCAACGTTCGTTCTCTTACTAAGCTAATCAAATTAATTATTTTCATCATTATTATTATCATCATCATCATTGGTATAATAACGTAAACCGGATGTACAGATAGATTAGAAATGTATGACGTCATCCACGCTTTATGACGTCAATTGCTCTGCCCTTTAAATACACAACACTTAGCAGTCCTAGGTAATACTAAGGACTGCACTGTGCACACAGGGTAATCCAAAAAAAAAAAATTTTATTTCTTTATTGTTTCATACCGTACAGCTTAACATAAAATACAATACGATTAACATATGTAGATGCATATTCATTTTTATTAGATCCTTCAGGGGTATATTTACCAACATATATACGACCTAATGGTTTACCTAAATCATTTGTAGATATTTAATTAAAGTATTAGGGAATTGGGCATTTACGGCATCACCTAACTCACACACCTGTTTCAATCTACGATACAATCTAAACTCTTTAAAAGGTGAGAACCACTTGGTTCTTGGATGATTCATTACTTGCTCTGCACTATGAGAGGAGTCAAGATTAGGTTCAAACAAAACACAATGTGGAACAATTAAATATGGAGATGGGGATACCCCTACATTAGGTCCCTCAATTCTGTCCCTAGCCCCCTTCTTACGACCTATTGAATCTTCAAAATTAATCACATATCCAGACATATTAAGTTCTGGAATACTATGAAATGATACACCTGTTACTTGATAATAATTAAATTTTAAAATGGTAGATTTAGACTCATTATTTAGAAGATCCAAACACAAGGTATAAAACCCATCACTATTAACACCAAAAGTATTTTTAGATAAATAAACAAATTTCATTGAAGCTGTAACTATCTTCTCCTTCGAACGCCATTTAGGTTTCCTTCGAGGAACGTACTTCCTTTTTCGAGGAACAAACTTCCTTCTTCGATACATCTTGACCAGTAAATAATACACGTCACTCCAATGCAATCCCAATGAAGAGAATGAAGTTTAAACAATTTGTGGATCTATTTATAGATTCTGATTACGTCATGTTATGACACGAATCCTATCCCCTTAGAATCAACATGATGGTGCTCCTTGTCACTATGCCAAAATTGTTCAGGATTATCTAAATGGACGTTTTCCAAATCGCTGGATCGGACGCGGAAGCAACAGACCTTGTGTCGCGAGATGACCAGATTTAACCCCTTTAGATTTCTTTGCATGGGGCTTTATCGAGTCGCACGTCTATCAGACGAAGATTACGAGTCTTGAAAACTTACGTACTCTACACACATGAATACTTGACTCTGCGAGGCTCTAACTCTGCGAGGCTCTAACTCTCTGAGATAGTCTTTGGACAAGGCCAAAAGATTAATGTTAAGGGCGGTCAACTTCACGTCTCGCAACGTTCGTTCTCTTACTAAGCTAATCAAATTAATTATTTTCATCATTATTATTATCATCATCATCATTGGTATAATAACGTAAACCGGATGTACAGATAGATTAGAAATGTATGACGTCATCCACGCTTTATGACGTCAATTGCTCTGCCCTTTAAATACACAACACTTAGCAGTCCTAGGTAATACTAAGGACTGCACTGTGCACACAGGGTAATCCAAAAATGTGTTAACAGGGTAATCCAAAATTTTTTTTTATTATTTCTTTATTGTTTCATACCGTACAGCTTAACATAAAATACAATACGATTAACATATGTAGATGCATATTCATTTTTATTAGATCCTTCAGGGGTATATTTACCAACATATATACGACCTAATGGTTTACCTAAATCATTTGTAGATATTTTAATTAAAGTATTAGGGAATTGGGCAGTTACGGCATCACCTAACTCACACACCTGTTTCAATCTACGATACAATCTAAACTCTTTAAAAGGTGAGAACCACTTGGTTCTTGGATGATTCATTACTTGCTCTGCACTATGAGAGGAGTCAAGATTAGGTTCAAACAAAACACAATGTGGAACAATTAAATATGGAGATGGGGATACCCCTACATTAGGTCCCTCAATTCTGTCCCTAGCCCCTTCTTACGACCTATTGAATCTTCAAAATTAATCACATATCCAGACATATTAAGTTCTGGAATACTATGAAATGATACACCTGTTACTTGATAATAATTAAATTTTAAAATGGTAGATTTAGACTCATTATTTAGAAGATCCAAACACAAGGTATAAAACCCATCACTATTAACACCAAAAGTATTTTTAGATAAATAAACAAATTTCATTGAAGCTGTAACTATCTTCTCCTTCGAACGCCATTTAGGTTTCCTTCGAGGAACGTACTTCCTTTTTCGAGGAACAAACTTCCTTCTTCGATACATCTTGACCAGTAAATAATACACGTCACTCCAATGCAATCCCAATGAAGAGAATGAAGTTTAAACAATTTGTGGATCTATTTATAGATTCTGATTACGTCATGTTATGACACGAATCCTATCCCCTTAGAATCAACATGATGGTGCTCCTTGTCACTATGCCAAAATTGTTCAGGATTATCTAAATGGACGTTTTCCAAATCGCTGGATCGGACGCGGAAGCAACAGACCTTGTGTCGCGAGATGACCAGATTTAACCCCTTTAGATTTCTTTGCATGGGGCTTTATCGAGTCGCACGTCTATCAGACGAAGATTACGAGTCTTGAAAACTTACGTACACGTATACGAACTGCTGCAGATAACATAACCCCGCAAATGCTCCAGAATGTGTTTAGAAATGCTGCGGAACGATTTGAGCTGTGCAGGGATACTGATGGGCGTCACGTCGAATCCTACTCTTAATTATTTAATAAATGTTACCACTTTATCATTTTATGATTGAATTCCATATAATTTCCAAGTGCTTCACAAAAATAGATCCTGACTTTATGTACACCCTGTATTTAAAAGTTTCAAACCTGGACTCGATGCACCTCGTCAGTGTCCTTCACGACATACTCTCCATGTAGCCGCCAGGTATCATGGCAGCAAAGTCCATGAACGTGGGGTTGTCCACAACAGAGAAGGGGATCATGTTGTCCACAAACATGTTGATGAGCTATAGAATTAAATATAAAGTAAAAAAAAAATTTATTTTACATCTCTTGTCAATTTGCTATAATGTACATTCATAAATTTAATTCAGTAGGTTAATTTTTTAAAAAAATGTTAAGCAAATTATTGAAATCAATTTTCCTGACTCACCTATGTTGGAAGGTAGCTTTGCTGATGTTGTGGCTACACTTGGATGGGCCTGCCATCTCCATCAAGGTTGGTTGCGGCACATCATCTGCCTCTTGGTGGCAGCTTCGTGCAAGGAGCATGGCGTTTCTTCGCTTCTTTGTCCGTCCATACAGCAGTCCAAAAATTTCTGAAGGCAGTAGCCGTGCTTACTCTCCATATGCTTCCGGAGGCTGTATCTTGACTTCTTGTTGGCTGAAAAGACCTTCTTATTGGGCCTGCAGCGACACACTCGTAAGGAAGTTGTCCGTGTGGCCCTGTGCCTGGGCCTGACCCTTGAACTCAAAAAAGTCGGCCAAGTAAGGCCAGGGGTTAACGGTAGGGGCCCCCGATCCTGAAGCGGAAACCTCACTGACACTTGCTTCAGTCTCAGGGGAACGGCTGTCAACATTCTCAGTCACTTCAACCTCTCTGTCCATGTCCTGGTCGGCAGAATCAGTGCTGTCGGCCCCAGACACCACAAAACGATCCATAATACTAGTACTAGTACTAGTACTAAAAAGTAAAAAGAATGAAAACAACAGAAAGTCAGACAGTGACTGGCGCATTGAGAATGTGACAACTGAATGTAAACAATTGAAGTGCAGTGTTGCCAGATAAAAATATTTAAGTTACATTCGCTTGGGTTATTTTACAGAGAAGTAATATTAAATGTTGCGCGTTGCGCGCTAAATCTTGAAACTGCAATATAAGTTGCGCCGCAAACATTCTGCAATCTCTGTAAAAATGTGCGGCGCAAGCGCAAGCGCAACCAAAAATGTTCGCCGCAAGTTGCGCCGCAACTTTTTGCGGCGCAACTGCCCACCTTTAGTGTTAGATAAGCTGGTGTTATTTCTTTTTTTTTTCGTTTTTTTAAAGGAATTCTCACAAGAGAACAGAAGAATTATGACTCCAACTGAAAGTACGTGTAACAATCCGGATACAATTTTCCTGTCAGGAAACGAGTACCCCCTGTCCGAAGAAAAGGACTCCACCAATTTCAGGAAGGGCAAAACGGAAGCAAGAAGTGAGCCATATTGATAAAGTGGACGCCGCACTTACAAAATTACAAGACATATCTAACAACCGTATAATCGAGAAGATGAATATGACAACTTTGGCAAGCATATTGCCGCACAATTGAGGCAGTTACCCGTCAGAAATTTTGTCATTATTACAAGAAAAAATTCAATCTTGATCACTCAAGAACGGCTTAACTGCATGTCAGGGAATAGAACCCCATTGTCCATTCTCCTGATTTACCATCTGGTTCGTCTACTGTGTACACAAAATTTTGGCCCTACTTGAATGATCACAATATTTAAAATTTTCCTTGGGCAATTATGAAGAATTGTAAGGGTGATATTATTGTATATAAGCGTTCTTTTGTTGAATGTAGAGAAAATTATTAAATAAATTTTTGTTCACAAATTTGCTTTCTCATTATTCTACTCCTAGTTCTCTCACATTACTTACTACAAGGTGATCACGATAATATAAAACTCGCTTCACATACACATAAATGCACGAATTTACATACGACTATACAGGATTATTTCTTTAAAGAAAATGTAAATTTATTACTTACCTTAAGGAATCTATCCAGCACATCAATAATGGACTGCAGTACTTCCGGCAGAAATGTTGATATACTACAGGCCGGAATTCTGAATAAATATGAAAGCGATGCGAAAGTATCACCACTCGCCAAATAACGAAGTGTTACCTCAAGTTTAGTTGTTGCTGGAATTGCCATTCTCACTGACGTATCTTTCTTTGATATGGGAGGCTCTAACAAATACAGCAATTCCTCAAACTTCTCTATGCTCATTCTCAAGTGTCTTTTATACTCTGTAGGGTCTTCACTGGCCAATTCACGAAGCAGTGTATTTGAGGCACCTAACGTTTCTCTCCTACTAATCCACTTTTTCACCCACATTGTGCGTTTCTTATTTTTCTTTTTAATAATTAGTTCTACTTCTCTACTTAAAACAACCACTGCAGCATCAATAGCTTCGCCTATTTCACTTGACATCTTGTACACTACTGGCAGTAACTACTTTCCCGTTATACTAGCCTAGTGTAAACATTTACTCGCCGGGTAAGTTAACTTGCAGCAAGCAATGGCAGCTTGTAAATTAGCCTCGTGTAAACGTGCCTTTAGGTTCATGGTAGGTTAGGTTAGGTTAAATTAAGTTAGTTAGAGAATATTAACTATTCCCATTTGACACCTTTACTGCGAATGGGAATGGCGTGACATTGTTTTTCAAATCAAGAAATTTTTTTCTCAAATGTGGATTTTTCATTTGCGGATCCCATTACAAGTAAGAAGCCCATGGAGACATTATTTTATTTTATTTATTTCATGGAATTCTTTTCTCCAAAGAAAATCCAGAAATTTTTTTTGTCACTGTTATATTTTTTATTATGTATATTTAAAAATTTATTTCTAAATTTATTTAATTAAAATAAAAAATAAATTGCGATACTGGCATTTGAAACTCGCAACTAAAATTAGTGACAGCGACTCATAAGACGCGGCGATTAAGCGTATCAGAGGTCCGGTTGTAAATGTATGAGCTTATAATTAATGAAGAACATTATTTGCTATAATGCAACCTTCCTTTGAACAAATATACTCGCACCTGCACAAAGTTTACTAGTTTGTTATTAAAATAATTTTATTGTTTTAAAGTTATTTACGTAGGCGGCCAAGGCCCAATGATTTTAAATTTCTGCATAGCTTTCGGACCAGTTGCTTTCATAAGTTACATTTTTTCTAACAGTTTCACTTTCATGTCCAGTTATATAATTATAAAGCTGAATAATTAAAAATAAATTAGCTTTAATTTAAAACATATATTAAATAATATAACGGCAATATCAAAGACCCCCATTAAATAAATCGTTACGACAGAAAATTAATTCTAAGGGATAACAAAATAATTATGAATAAATCGCCAAATCAAGAAGAAATAATATCAATAGTGAAGCGTTTATTAAAAATTAAATTCAGGTTTTGTTCTCTGCCTCTTAATGTTGACTCAGTACACTAATTTGTGTAACTGTGTTGTATTTATTCCAGTGGCGTACTAAGGGGGGTGCAAGGGGGACGGTCCGCCCGGGTGACAGCCAGGAGGGGGGTGCCATCGGGAGAGTTGAAATACCAGTAAAAGTTTTCAAACCAAATGAAAAATTCGCCAAAGTAAGAAAAAAAAATTTAAAATGTTCAAACTATTACAAGAGCTTAATGTTAATTTCCACTATAAAATAAATTCTTATTTTTATTGGCAATACAAAATTTACAAACGAAAAATTAAATATTTGATAAAAATTACATCGAAAGGCAAACGTTTGTTGACGTTTTAGTCATCAGTTTGTTGAGCATAGCCAGCTGGCTGCAACTGACATTCCAAGTCTTGTTCACTTGACGCTGTGACTCCACATACGTGAGGTATGTTTCATTAAATAATTATGATAAAGCATAACGTGCTGGTGTTTATAACAATATCATGGTACTCATACCAGTGTCCAGTAATTTTTGACAATGTGGTATCATAGTGATGTTTAAGTGTTTATAAATGATAATTAATGATGATTAATAATGATAATAATAATGATAATTAATTGTCTCTGCTTGTCTGGGTTGATAATCTGATAACTCAATGGGTATCTGGTTGGAAAAAGTTTAAAACCACTTACCACTTGTTTGAAGCTTTTTTGTTGTAATAATTTTTTTTTACTTCTTTATTTACTAGATATACTGTTAATTTTCATTTTGTCAGTGGTCTAGTTATTTGTGAGTAATGCTCATAGTTTTCTGCTTTTTTAGGAGTCGTGTTTGCACTTAACCCCCCCCCCCCCCCCCCCCCCCCAAATAATAATAATAATAATCACAGACAATTTGTTCAGTTAATGTATTTCAAGTCATAATAGTTCATGCTTGTTATGCATGTTCATGCTTTATACCTTTTGATTTTAAAATTTTGCAGAAAACATCCACTATGAAGCGAAATCGACCCAGTGGATTTCAACAAAGAAAAATGAAGAAGGCAAGAGAAGAGGTGGCTCAGTTCCGATCAATTTTGAAGTATGTGACGCCTTCAACATCAAGTGCAATAGGAGAAAGTCCTGAAGATATTCAGCCTGGTGAATCTGAAGGGCAAATACAAGAAGCATCTTCACAAGAGGCAAGAGAAGAGGTGGCTCAGGCAATGTTCGGATCAATTTTGAAGTATGTGACGCCTTCAACATCAAGTGCAATAGGAGAAAGTCCTGAAGATATTCAGCCTGGTGAATCTGAAGGGCAAATACAAGAAGCATCTTCACAAGAGGATTCAAAGGAGAGAGAGCAAGGATTGGAGGATGGCAATTCATCTTCTAAAAGCAGTGAAACTGATTAAGAGGAAGGAGACGCCAGCAGAAGTCCACACCAACAGGAGGAAGACTCTAATGAAGAAGAGGAGACGGATAGATTTTCAATTTATTCTGATGTCGCTGCTTGGCCAATCCTGGTTCCAAATGACTTGAAAGTTGATCTTATTAAGAGGGGAAGTGAACCCTTCCAAAATAGGGATGGACCTTTCAGTGCAGTTCAAAGACAAGGAGAGAAATCCAAAGGGAAGAGTCGACAGCTGACCACTGCATGGTTCTATAAGGCTCTGCCAAATGGCGAGAAGTTTTGAGAACATGGATGGTTTACTCTCCATCAAAAGAAAGTTTGTTTTGTTTTTGCTGCAGACTGTTTGCTCTTGATGACAAAGGAATTGGAACATCCAGCTTTGTCACTGGGTTTCAAGCATGGTGGAAGCTAAACCCAAAGGTGTCTGACCATGAGGCTTCTGAGCAGCATCTCTCATGCCTGAAGAATTGGAAGACCTTGGGAGCAGGGTTGAAGCTTCAAAAACCCATTGATCAAGTTCATCAATCAACAATGGACAAGGAGAGAAAGAAATGGAGGGATATTTTACATCGCCTCTTGGACGTAACCTTGTTTCTGGCTCACCAGAATCTTCCTTTTCGTGGTCACAAAGAGGACATGTCATCAGCAAACAAAGGAAACTTCATGGAATTGGTAGAGTTGCTGTCAAATTATGATCCAGTTTTGAAAGAACATTTTGTAAGGATTAAGCATTCTATTCCATCTGGAAGGAGAGTGGCTTCGTATTTATCTCCAAAGATTCAGAATGAGTTCATTTGCCTTTTGGGGAATTACGTCAAAGAGAAAATAGTGGCTGATATCAAGAAAGCAAAGTATTTTGGGGTTCTTTTTGACAGCACTCCTGATGTGTCCCACACTGATCAGATGTGTGAAGTGATCAGATACGTCCATATTGAATGTGACAAAGTTGAAGTAAAGGAATCATTCTTGGGCTTCTTCCCTATTGCCGGAAAGACTGCTGCTGAGCTCACAGGGGATATCCTAAGACATCTGGAGAGAGATGGACTGGACATAAACCTCTGCCGTTGTCAAGGATATGACAACGCTGCAACTATGGCTTGGATTCATGGTGGTGTTCAGTCAAAGATCAGAGAGATTAATCCCAAGGCTTTGTTTGTGCCTTGTACAAATCATTCTTTGAACCTTTGCGGAGTGCACTCATTTGGAAGCGTTTCTTCATGTGTGACTTTTTTTGGAACCTTGGAGAGAGTCTATTCCTTCTTTTCAGTCTCAACTCATCGATGGGAAGTGCTGATGGAGAATGTAGGCATGACAGTCAAAAGACTTTCCCAGATAAGATGGAGTGCTCATTATGACGCTCTGAAACCAGTGAAGGCAAATTTTGAAAAGCTGACCTCAACCCTTGAAGTACTCTGCGATCCCAAAGAAAATGTGGACACAAGAGGATCAGCTCAGATTTTGCTGTCTGCTGTATGTGATTTCTCTTTTTTGAGTTGAGTTACCTTTCTTTCTGGTGTGAAGTCCTGGAAGAAATTAATCTCACACAGAAGTATTTGCAAACAGTTGGAATCAGCCTTGAAAAGTGCAATGTGAAGCTCAAAAACTGTTTCTTGAAGATCAGCGCAATGAAATTGTGGAGAGGGCCATTCATTATGCAACTACAAAGTGTGAGGAAATGGACATTTCTATGGAGAGAAGAGGGAGAGTAAAGCTCCGAAAAAGGATGCCAGGAGAGATGGCAAAGGATGCTGGTATCGCATTGCCAGAGGGTAAAAAGGGCTATGTTTGAATGTCTTGATCGCTTTCATCAAGAATTGGAGATTCGTTCTAAGGCAATGGATCAAATTCTGTCAATCTTCGCTGTTATTCAGCCAAACACTTTGGTTGTTGCAACAGAAGAAGAACTTCGGAAGTATATTCCAAATTTGACTCAGATTTTCGATGAATTCTCTGAATTCTCTGATGAAGATATCAGTGTGGAAATTGGACGACTTCGGAGGCATTTGGAAGCTGCCAAAATCAGCGTTGAAGAGGCAAAGAAATGGACAGCATTGCAGTTTCTGGAGTTTATTGTGAAATGGGATTTTTGTGAATTTTTGCCAAGCTTGTTACTGTGTTTGAGATTCTGTTTGACTGTCTGTGTGTCTATTGCTTCGTGTGAAAGAAGTTTTTCCAAATTGAAATTGCTAAAAAGTTTCTTTCTCTCGACCATGAGTCAGACAAGATTGACAAATCTGGCTTTACTTTCAATTGAATATGAATATGCAAAGAAGGTGAATTTTGATGAGGTCATTGATCAATTTGCAGAAATTAAGGCTCGAAAGCAGAGACTGTGAATCCTCTCTATTTACCTTTGAAGAATAGGCTGAGGCTCAGCCTATTCTTCAAAGGTAAATAGAGAGGATTCACGCTCAGCCGCTGATTTCCTGTTTTTTGTATAAAATAAAATGCAGTATTACCCTGTTCACTGAATTTTTAATGTCCTGCCTTTTTCTTATTTCCAATTTGCTTATGACAGTACTGTACTGTTTAAAAATCTACTTGCAAACATAATATATTTTTCTGTGTGTTTAAATTTTAAAATTATTTATGGGGGGTGCCAAAGGAAGGGTCCGCCCGGGGTGCCAAATACTTTAGGTACGCCCCTGATTTATTCTTTTGTCTGAGAACTTAGGGTCAACATACAGTTCATATCAAGAGAAGAAATAATCAAAATTGTAGCTATTATAATTGTACTTCAATATTTTTTAAAAATAAATTTAATATTATTCATTACCAAACAGTATAAATTAATGAAAATAAGTATTTTGTGAGAGAAAATTCGACATTTTATTAGTATGTCACTCATTAAATTATAACTTGTTTTATGAACTTCTGTTTGCAGATGTCATTCTCTGCTCCTCACTCGGCTCACCCCTTGCACTCGGTGTGTGGGTGTCCCTTATCAATTCGATACTTCCTGAAAATGATAAAACAAATATTAATTACAAACTTGACACATTTTATAATATAAAAATACCTCTGAACGTGAAAGTGGTAGGTAGGGGTGATAAAATGCTGTCAGGTTGTTATTAACATTTCACTGGCGTAACCGAATATCCATAATAATTTTATCACGTCTGTATTTATTTACTTATTTATTTTACTTATTATTTATATCCTATACATGTGTGAACAATAAATTGCATTGTATTATTTATTGTCTTCATAAATCACCCTTCTGAAGTTCATTTTCATTACGCTGAAAAAAATCTAATAAGTAAACCATTTCGTTTAGATGCGAGCAACTAAATTTAAACTATGACTGTTATTATGTATAAACAATCAATTTTAAAAAAATTACATTGTAAATAATAATAAACACTTTTAAAATTGTAATTTGGAAATAAATAACCGCTATTTTATGAGCTGCTGTCATTTGATTCGAAAACTTCACCGAAATACCGACCGATTATCGGACAAATATCGGATACGATTGAAAATCGTTACGACTAACTAAATTTGATGAATGTAATAAAAATGCTCCCAATCAAAAAAATTTCTGTTAATTTATGAAGGTTATTTAGGCATCTTTATTTATGGAACAATTACTACGCATCAACAATATTAATATTGAACTTATTGATACAAAAATTATTTTACAATCTGTTCAACTCTTTGGTTTATGCAATGCTGTTTTGTGAATTTCATAACTAACTGTGAGTAAGTAGAAAGCAACTTTCTCCTCCTATATCGAAATAAGCGGCATTGTGCGTAGTAAGTAAGCGCGCATTATTTTGGGTGTGAAAATAAGAAATAAAAATAATAAAAAGGAAAATATAAATAAAATAAGAAAACTAATAAAAATTAAGAAATAAAAAGACGAAGGAAGATATAAAATAAATAAAACTAATAAAAATAAGAAATAAAAACTGTAAAGGAAAGCTGCCATAATTGAATCGAATTTGGAATCTACTTTGCCGATACATTATGAGTAATCTCTGCCGGAGACAAAGTGGAAAAATAGAGCAATGAATGTTTTCGTATTCAGATATAAATAAATATGAATATAAAAACAATGATTGAAGTTTTTGTAAATCAATCAATCACATCAAAATATTTGCAATGGTAAATCCATAAAATTTCTCTGCTCTCTCTCTAACCACGAACAAATCCACTCTCAATTATTATTATTATTATTATTATTATTATTATTATTATTAATAAAAGTAAACTTATCTTTACATTTAGTAATTTAAACTAAAATTTAACCTCAGACACGATACAACTGAAGGTTATGAAATCCAATTACCTTGACTTTATTTTTGCAGCTTTCATTATGACACAAACAAAGTCTATGAAGACTATTATTTTTTTCTCTCTCTACTCACACGGATTTCTTATAAAATAACTAAAACTGAAAAACTAATATATACTTTTTAACAACGTTAAAAACCTCCATGGAAATAACAATATTTTTTCAATGCGAATGAAGATGAAGGCAAAATTCAAAAAGCAAACTAAAACAACACTATAAGATGGTTAATTTAATGAAAATATCATAAGGGAAGCTATTATGTACTTTTGAGGCTAAACTATAAAAATGTATGAAGGTTGATTATATAAGTTAACACTATTAATTGTTAATCTTTATACAAAGCAAATATTTACGAGTTAATAGGCTCTGTTAGTATATAATCAGGCCTTTGTATAAACCCTTTTAAACTTGAAAGGAGATAAATAATCGTAGTTTTTTCAAACCCGTAGAGAAAGTTTTAAATGCTAACCCAAATTTTACCCAACCTTTATTTCTTACAACCTCTAAATCGGTGGTATTTAACCTTTTTCGCACTGTTGCCCCTTGAGCTAGCCAACAAAACCATAATTTTATTTTTTATGCAGGAAGGAGGGGGTCAAGGGCGAACGTCCGTAAAAGCGCCCGCCCCCCTTTAGAAGAAGAAGAGAGCCAAAATCAAAATCATGGTCCAGGATTTTGGAGATGCCTGGGCACTCTGCATTTGAAAGCTTGGAGGTCACAGACAGGAGAAAGATGGATTGAGGAAGGTTATTCCAGAGTTGACCGGTGGAGTAGATGAAAGATTCAAAATACAGATTAACCCTTGCGTTAGAGAGTTGGACAGAAAAGGAATGAGAATGTGTAGAAAGTTTGGCACTGCGTGCTCTCCTTAAAGGAGGAGGCATGCAGTTATAGAGTTCAGACGAACACTGTCGGTTATAATAGCGATAGTAAAGAGTGAGGCAATATTACGGCGAAGAGAGAGGGATTGAAGACAGTCAGTAAGAGGTGGGGAATTGATGAGACGAAAAGCCTTTGATTCCATCCATTCAAGTACGGCTGTGTGGATTGAGCCATCCCATACATGAGAAGCATACTCTATACAGGGGCGGACAAGACCACCGGAAAAGGAAACGCCAAGCATGTTAAGAGAAGAGGAAGGATTGAGTTGTGTGTTGTTGAAGGTAAGGGGATAGTCGTGTGGAAGATTGTGACGAGTAGACAGATGGAGGAACTGAGTTTTTGAGGCATTGAAAGCTTTAAGGTTTTCTCAGCCCCAATCAGAGATGGCAGAAAGATCAGAGGTCAGGTGTACCATAGCCGTCCCACGCGAATCATGGAGTGACTGTTGAGAGAGACGGTTTGGGAAGCAGGTGGAGAAGTGAAGAGTGGAATCACTGGCATAGGAGTGAATTGAACAGGAGGTGCGAATTAAAAGATCATTGATAAATTAAAGGAAAAGAGTGGGCGACAGGACAGAACCCTGAGGAACACCACTGTTAATAGTTTTAGGAGAAGAACAGTGACCATCTACAACCGCAACTATAGATTGGCCAGAAAGGAAATTAGAGATGAAGGCACAGATAAAAGGATAAAAACCAAATGAGAGCATTTTGTAAATTAAAGATTTGTGCCAGACTCTATCAAGAGCTTTCGATATGTCTAGCGCAATATCAAAAGTTTCACCGAAATCCCGAAAGGAGGATGACCAAGAGTCAGAGAGATATGCAAGAAGATTGCCACTATAGCATAGCATCTCTTGCGGAACCCATATTGACGATCTGTAAGAAGATTGTGATAAGAGAGGAGTTTAAGAATCTTCCTGCAAAAGATAGATTCAAGAACTTTAGAAGGGAAGAAGTGAGAGCAGTTGGACGATAGCTGGAGAGCTGAGAGCGGTCACCCTTCTTTGGGATAGGCTGAATGAAAGCGAACTTCCAACCGGAAGGAAAAGTACCAGATAAATGACAAATCTTCCTAGGTAGGGTGTCAGCACAGTAGCACAGGTTTTAAGAACAACAGAAGGAATACCATCAGGACTGTACACCTTCCTAGAGTTGAGCCCAGATAGAGCAGAAAGAACATCTTCAGAAGAGATTCTAATTTCAGACATAATAAAGTCAGAGGGAGGAGGAGATAGGGGAACAGCACCAGGAATCGTCCACGGTTGAGTTGTAAGCAAACGTTTGGGCGAAGAGTTCAGCTTTGTCAGGAGAAGAAACGGCAACTGAGCTATCGGAATGGAGAAGAGGAGGGAAAGAAAAGGAAGTAGAGTTGTTAGAGAGGTTCTTAGCTAGATGCCAGAAAGAGCGAGAAGAATTAGAAGTGGATAGGTTTTCACATTTTTGTCGGATGAAGGAATTTTTTGCGAGTCGAAGAACAGATTTTACACGATTCCCCAGCCACTGAAGCCGACTCATTCCATGGGAAGTTACAGTACTGCCTAAAGGACTCTCAATCAGCGCGCCAAAGTGCCAAAGGCGCCTCCTCTTCGGAGGATCTAAAGGCTGAATTGGAGCAATAGGACAGGAAACAGATATAAGATTGTAGTCGTAGGAGCACGACGGAGAAAAAGTTTGAAAGAGTAAGAAGAAGAATGAGAGTAAGAAATAATTCCAGAATGTTAGGCCTATTTCCAAGGCGATTGGGATACGAGTAGGGTGCTGTACAATCTACTCTAGGTCATTCAGGATAGAAAAGTTGTAAGCTAGTTCACCAGGGGTGTTTGTGAAATGGGAGAAAAGCCAAAGGTGGAGTGAACATTGAAATCTCATAAATGGGGATTTCAGCAAAGGAAGAGCGGAATAGAATGTATTCCACTTTGGAAGTGAGGTAGTCAAAAAATTTTGGATAGTCGGTAGAATTAGGAGAAAGGTAGATAGCGCAGATGTATTTAGTTTGAGATTGGCATGTAAGCCGTAGCCAGAGGGTATAGAAATCGGAGGATTCGAGTTCGGGAATACGAGAACAAGTTAGGTCATTGCGTACATATACGCAGCATCCATCTTTGGAGTGAAATTGAGTATAGAAAAAGTAAGAGGGTACAGAGAAGGGGTTGCTGTCAATCGTCCCAGACACCTGGGTTTCAGTGAGGAAGAGAAGATGAGGTTTAGAGGAGGAGCGGTGGCGTTCAACAGATTGAAAATTTGAGAAAAGGCCACGAATGTTGCAGAAGTTATAAAGTGAATCAGACAGAGGCCCAGAACATCTCGAATGGGTGGTAGCAGATCCATCCCCGCTGCCCGGGTCTGCGTTCCCGGTATCGGCAGCGTGGGAGCCAGAAATTGGGGAGGCTCTTGAAGTTGATGCTCACGATGCTATTTTGTTTTTAAATTTTGAAAAGATTATGTAGTGTGTAAGATGCATGTATATGTGGTAAGGAATAGGGAGAGAAGCGTGTGTTTGAGAGCATGCTGGACTGCTCAGAAGGTAAATGAGACACGGAAAAAGATTAGCTAAGGAGGACAGTGACAGGAGAAACTGGAGTTCCAGCACTTCCTATCTTCTGTTTAACGTCCCCTCGGAATACTTCCCTGGTCGATTGGTGTCTACAATCTCCTCCTATTATTACCCCCTGACCCCCTTTTAAATAAAATTTTACTGGAACCATATCTCGGCTTATTTTTGGACAGTGGCGCCAGCTCGTTACCCCACAAAAAAGGCCGAATTACCCCCATGTTAAATATCACTGCTCGAAATGAACACACTAAACTTTTGTACATGAGCTTATAAATATTTATATTTAAAGCAAACTGTAAATAATTAATTTCGGGGGGATATTACAGCTTTCCGCTTGATAATTTTTAAGGGAAAGATTGTAGACACTAATCGACCAGGGAAGTACTCCGGGGTGGACGTCAGGCAGGAGACAGGGAGTGCTGGAACTCCCGTTTCTTCTGTCACTGTACTCTTTAGCTGATCTTTTTCCGTGTCTCATCTACCCTGTGAGCAGTCCAGCATGCTCTCAAACACACAGTTTTCCCTCTATTCTTCCGTACACATACATGCATTTTACATACTACACAATCTTAAAAATTTATAAACAAAATAGCATCGTGAGCCTCAGAAACCTTGATTTTAGCTCTCTTTCTTATAAAGGTGGACATTTTTGCTGGCACCCACCCTTGGCCCCTCCTTTCTACATAAAAAAAAAAAAATTAAAATATTTTATACAAGGCTCAAAGTCTTCGTAACGATACGTGTATACGAGTGTCACAAAATTAGGCTGAGTCAACGATTCGCAAAATCGAAAGTCCAACTCGATTCAACAACTCTGATACCTACCCACATTTACGTGTGACCTTAGTGGCCACAAGACCACTAAGACCACACGCAGTCAATGAAGATTGGCATCTCGCTCGAGTGCAGTGTAGATGCTAATAATAATAATAATAATAGTGTAATATTATTATTATTATTATTATTATTATTACTATAAATGATAATCTTTCAGTTCAATATTTAAAGGAAAGTAAAAAATTTGAAAGAAGGTTTCTTTTTTTAATTTCTAAAAAAGGTTAATTACTGCAAGTATAGGATAATTCTGAGAATGTACCTTATACATATATACATGTATTATAAAAGAAAACTTTGTTAAATCTCTCTAAATCAGAGTGGACATAAAAGTTTAGACTATTTTGCGACATTATTTTTTGAGATTTGGAACCAACAGATAATAACAAATTTCTGAAGATAATTGTATTATTATGATTTATTTCTACGTAAAAACCAATGAACATTTTAAAAAAAATTTATAGCTATATTTGCAAAAGCTTAAGTTATAGAGAAAGATTCAATGAATATTATTATCATCTTTCTTATATGTATAGAAAATAGAGTATAATATGGAACTCTTCTAGGTTGTACCCAAAATACAATAAAAACACACTGTCACTGTTTGTATTTCTGCTTTACTGCACTCTTATATGACAAATAGGACATATAACACCTTATCGTTCTATCTTCCCAGCTGCTGTAAGGGTTTCCATTCAAACTGGTCCTTAAAACGGTTCATCTCATAAACGGGTTACGTCTAATTAAAACCTTATAGTCTCATTCAGATGGAGAAACTCCAACTAATGTAAGCTGATCTGGACAGAATTTATGACTCTCCGTTTTGAGTATATTAAAAAATGAAATATGAAAATTAAGTTTGTTTTCCAAAACTTGGTTGATGTCATTCTCAAATTTTAACATTTTCAAATAATTAATGAGAGAACTTTCCCATTGACTGTTTCCTTCATCCTTTTATTTTAGATATGAATAAACTAGTATCATTACTCCTCTTTGGATTCCAGCGACAGACGTAAAAATTCCTTCTTCCAAAGCTGTGTATAAGTTTCCTTTTTGTATTGCGTGTTTCCCTGTACTTTCATTACAGTTCATCAGTGATAATATTGTTTGTAAATAAAATGTTTCTTTACTGTTATGAAAGACTGTAGTCAACCGATCAGTGATACTTGTTGGCTAGTTATCTACGAAAATAATATAATTCGAAGAGTCTACCGATATTCCGGCCCAGCATAAACAGCACACCCAGTCAGTCAAAATCTAAAGTCTTGTCCCGCTTACTCCCTCGCAGAGACGACAAATTATAGTCTGCCAATATTGGTAAGAAAAATGTGAGAGAGAAATGCTGAATATTTTTGAGACTATATGAGAACGCTTTAGCATAAATTATCCCAAATCTCTGCTGTTATCGTTCAAAACAAACCAAATTATTCGTTAAGGAACATCCGATAACTGAATAACTTTCAAACAGAGGAAAGGAGATGACATCAGTTAACATACGGTGGGTATTACTGCCAGTACTGTCTTTGAGTTAAGATTTTTATAACTTGATTTATCTTCAACTCTGGAGTGAACTTGTCCTTCATCTAATTTCAGCAAATATTTTAAAAATTCTTCTCTTTGTTCGTCATTCATTTCTTCAAATGAAGAGAGATAAAGTATTTATGAGGAAATCTAAATTAGAATGTCATTGATTAAGAGTTCTGTACTGTCATCAAATCTTTTATCAGCGCATATGTAAGCCAAATTTTCCAGAAGCTTCTCTATCCATTCTTTTGTGTCAATTTCAGAAGTTCGTTAATAATGAATGATGTAAAGTAATTACAAAATGGAACCTATGACTGCAATGGGAACAGGAGGCTTTGCTCCTGAAACCAAAGTGCGAAAAATATCTTTTCCAAATTTACTTTATACCCAAGGCAACCAAGATCTAATCAAACGTAAACAAGTCACAATATTTTCTTCCAAAGATACTTTACTTTCGTTTGGAAAATGTAGAACGATGTCTACTAATTACCTAAATGAATTAATAATACACACGACCAAGTCATCTGAAGGTTCAAAACTACTGCCACACGTTTCAATTAAAAATAAATTGCTCCTGAATATTTGCGAAGTCATGTATCGTTCGCATGGCTTCGATTGGATCAGATATTTAGCAGCATTTTCTATTAAAAACATCCTTTTCTCTCGAGATATTTCCCCTAAACACTGAATGTGCTTTGCTAATGAAAGGGTTACAACAGAAGCTAAATGCGTCCATGTGTCATAGCTTTCAATTTGCAAAAGATTTATCATTAGGTTAAGGTCTATGTGACAGGTCAACTAAGGGTTGTCGAGAAGCAGTTCCTCTAATTTCTTATATTTCATTAGAGGAGAGTCTGAAACTGTACAAGCAGTTAAGCTGGCATGATGCTCTCGAATCTCATTAACCAAAGCTACTACCAAAAGTTCCTTTGGGTATCCTCCAATCTTTTATAGAAGAGAATTCATTGCTACGAAATTTAGAAGTTATCTTTCGAGAGGTTCAAATAAAACTAATTTTTTACTAAATATGAAAAATCACCAAAATGTAAGCGATGAAGTGGAACTGGAGGGAGGGGAAAGTTGATGGAGTAGTCACATATAATACCAACTGGGATAAATAGAATTTATTTGTTTGGTTATGCTAATTTTGAAATAAATTTCATAAGCTAAACCAAAGTCTCAAGATTAACAGTTCCTCCTCTCATGTATATAATTTTGTGCACTTTTTGTGAAGTTCAGAAAAGCCTCAATTTCAAATCGGTAAAAGAACAGAGCAACAAAATTTGGAGCTTCACATCCGAAACCACTGCATAAAAATATGTAAAGCTGCATTTCAAATCTTAATTCCTCTTCGTGATTTTAAAGTAAATAAGTCCTCACTAGATAAAAAAATTTTGTTCAAAATCTTTTTATTTACCCATTATAATTCGAGCGTATATTGGCTGAACTTGGTTCCTTCAAGTAGAGGTATTGGGATGAAGTGGACAATGTTACTCTGTAGGGTAAGATGTGAGGAAATGGGTATAAACCTGGACTCGTCGTCCATATCGCATTTGATCACATTTCCATAAACTTTCAAATGACAATGAGCGCTTGAGTGCATGAAACTAATGAGATATTAATATTTTAAGTAAAAACAGTTCTCAAAAGTTCATATTTTACATTAAGTGCACAAACTTTTAATAAATTTCTAGCTATTCAAACACTAAAAGACAAACCTGCGATGTTGAGTTGGTGGAAGATATTCAGTGCTGGGATTAGTGGCGCTAAAATTAGCGCCGTTAATTTTCAAAATTGTGATCGAAACAGGTAGCGGCGCTAAGTTTTTCAAGAAAGTCAATCGCTAATTTTTCCTAAGCCTAAAAGATCAGAACTATCCGATTCGAATTTCGAGAAACTGACTCTGTTGAAAATGAACAAAAAATCTGTGAAGTAGCAAAAAATTCTTAATAGTTTAATAGTACTGACCACCTAATGTTTTTGTCTGTTTTGAAAATTAATGCAATTCGCCACGTTACTGTTTCAGCAATATCCATTTTTATTTTATTCATCATTTCTTTGAGTTTGTGTATTTGAATTAAATATAGACGTATAAATTAAATCTGAGAAACATAACGTGCAAACAAGGGTTTAGCAATTCAGAAGATCGAAGATATTATGCACTAGGGTTTCTCATTTCCCGGCCTTTTGCTTATCCCGGGATTCCGGGATAAAAATGATTCCCTTCCCGGGATCCCGGGAAATCCCGGGATATAATTAATTATATTTAAAATATATTATAAAATAAATTAACCTAGAAAAGAGGGGTTATAATTATTTTTTATTTTTTTATTATAGTCATTTAATAAGTTCTGCAATCTCCATGATGGGCAAAATAAAATAATATTGCTGTGAAAAATATGTATTAAAAAAAATACTTTTGAATTACAGAAAATTTTCACAAATAAAAAAATTGCTCCGTTTCATTGAAAACTTAATGAATACAACGAAAAAAAATTGCCTTTGAATTGCTTAGAAAATTTAAAGAAAAAATAAAAATTACCTTCAAATTGCAAAGAACTTCAATGAATTCAACCAAAAAAATTATCACTGTGAATTTTTATAGTACGATTTCAAAAAACAAAGATGGTCAATACTTCGATCACTCAATCTTGTTCTCATTTTAGTCACGAAAAGTCCTGCTGCTGAGAATGCCCTTTCCGATTCTATTGACGTGGGTGGAATCGTCTTTAATGCATTCAAGAGAAGAGAGATGTTCTGCGTTTTTTCGCCCGTAGCCTCGAAGATCTCTAGTTCCTTTTTAAGGTGCTTTGCAGCGCTTGCTTTGCTGTCTAGTGTTCTTGATTTCTCTACCTCGGCTGCTTTAATAGCTGCATCAAGCCTTTCAGCTAGAGTCATCGAAGATGACTGAGGGACAGCTGATTCTTGCACATCATTATCTTCATCTGTCTCACTAGAGGTAGAATCAGCAGGTACTCCAAAAAGGCGATCTAACATCTGCTTTGCTGATGAAATTAACATAGACTTGGTTGGTAAGGCTGGCAAACTTCTGTCACTTGCGAAAGTTGCGACCTTTTTATAATTCTTTCCACTATTGAGGTATTGTATGAGGCCAGTCAAGTTCTCATTTCTTCTCTCTGTTATGTGTCGAATGAACGACTCCTTTAGTTTTTTTGAAAAAGGTGTGTTTAGTTGATTTAGTTCGTTCAAAATGAAAGAAAAAAACACCTTCTGATGAAAGTAAAGTCGATTCTCTGTTGCCCAGCTTTTCTGCTCCAACTTTTAATGGCTCCAGCGATGCCACAATGTCACGAATTACAGCAACTTCTTGTTTGTCAAGGTCAAAATTGTCCATATCTTTATTGCAGTCGATGAGAGCTTTCGATACGGATGACCTTATTTTGATAAATCGCTCCAGCATGGCTAAAAGACTATTCCATCTGGTTTTGGAATCCAGCAATAGATGCAAACTTTTTCCTTGTTCCTGTTAAACATATCCTTGTAAAATGTTATTCTTTAAAGGTGATTTGCGAAATTTTTTTGCTATTTTTCTGACTTTATTGATGATTTGAGACACGTTGATTTCTTTACCTACAGTGTCGTGCGATCCAAATGAAATATCTATCTCGAACGGATCCTCATCAAAGCGCTCACACAAAACACTTTCAAAATCAATACTATGATTGAAATCTTCTCCATCTTCATCTATGTTGTCATTATGTTCGTCATCTTCAGTTTGAATTTCTTCAGAAAGAGTGATTGCAATATCCCGGGATTTCCCGGGACAGGGAGAATTTCCCGGGAAATTTAAATTAGCTAAAAATCTACCGGGATCCCGGGATCCCGGGATCCCGGTAAAGAAACCCTATTATGCACCTTTATTTTACTGATTCACTACATGAAAATTTAAAACACAAGAAAACGTCGAAACAAACAGAAACGAAATGCCTATTAGATCTCAAATAATTTAATCAACGACAAAAATAGATATCGAAACAACAACTTTTACCCTGATATAAACTATAAAAAAGAACATAGACAATAAATAGCCTATTTTCAACAACTTTTATCCATATGGAAATTAAGTTCATGACTCCAGAGGAGATTATTTCCAAAAGTAGATTTTCGGAAGGTATTACGAGACTCTTCCTAATGTCTCAACAGCAACCGGAGGCAAGGATAGTCAGCTTATTCTCCGAACGGTCCCAAGCCCGGATAAAGGGGGAGGGTTGGTATCAGGAAGGGCATCCGGCCGTAAAAACCCACGCCACAACCAAATGAGATGAGTCAAGAACCAAGATGGAGGCGACTCACCTTTAAACAGCGACCCCATATAAAAATGGGATTAATTATGCTGAGGAAGAAGAAGATAGACGTATAAATTAAATAGAATTTATTCTTATGTTGGTTTGTTTTCCCAATTAATATAGTATATGAAAGGAACTCGACTCCTACATGAAAATGTTTTCATTTTCGCAGACTATAACGTCACACTTTTGTACCTTAGCAACCAATTATATCAAGGTGTGTGCTAATATATGTAAGTAAATTACGAAAGGCAGAACATATATAAAGTGGGGTGGTTTCAGAAAAAAATTAGCGACAAAATTAGCGTTAGCGTTAACGGCGCTAACTTTAGGAGTTAGCGGGCACAGCACTGAAGATATTCGAAAGACAGGTCGAGTTAGAGAAAAACACTGTAGCTGCTATAATCAAGAGATAGACCCTCTAATATTAACCAGTTACGACTGTTTTATTTATCCATAATCGCGGAAAGAAATATGAAATTGGAGATAACAAGAAACTTAGAAATTGTTTCTCCTTTTAAAAAATGCTACCAGCGTTTGTGACACATCAAAGCAGAGCGAGTTGTAAAACGTTTTAGCATTCATCCAGTTTTGTGCTCTATAAGCGATTGATGAATAAACAAAATTCAGGTTATGCTGTTGTTCATTGCATATACTGTGAATTGTTTTTAAGTGTGTAAAGCAGAAGAGATATAGTATGATAACCCGCCTCCAACCCATCACTCACGTGGGATTTGATTTCGAAAGGTTCGGACTCACCAGCAAAGCAAAAAACACAAAAACGCCAATCAGTTTAATAGGATAGGGTATAAAAATGGATTTATTGCTAATGCAGATTCGATGGTTGTTGTCAAAATGAGAAGTTTATTAAACGACATACCGTTAGTCGTAGTTGCTCTTATTCTTATAATGATTTTTTTCCTTTTCCTTACATGTAGGCATGATCAAACATGGGCGATTTTGGGGGAGCGAGGGGGGCGATCGCCCTCCCAAACCGTGAGGCCTCTAAACCTTAAAGGTAAAGAAAGTGAAAGAAAGAAGGAGATCGGAAACATAAAGAAGAGAATACAAAATTAGAGTGAAGCATCCTATAAAAATAATCGCTGTTGCTTTCCTTTGTACAATTTTAGTAAGTGGAATATAATATAAAGGAACGGTCTCTCTAACCGTGCAGCAGACTGCGTGTAGAATGGTGGACTTAATTTGTTGATACCGCTCGCCACCACACTGTTGTCAGCTGGGAAAGATTGGCCAAGGCTTATGTATGAAAAATAAGCAGATCAGGATTTTGATGTTACGTTTGGTACTTTAATAAAGTTGTAGGTGTATCCCTTTCGAGGTTACTTTTCAAGCAATGTGCAATTGTTTCAGAGGTATTTGTGAGCTGCTGCTATCTGGCAACAGTGCACCAGCTGTGAGCTAGACCAGAGTATATGCAACATTATAACATTGCTTGTCAATGTTGCGAGCGTAGAGAGGTCGTCCTCAACTCTAAGGAGACTAAAGACATGGATGGTTACGCTCACAAATGGGCGCAGAACGACTTTCAAGGCTTGCTCTTCTTCACATACATCCTGACATTCCAGTGGACATAGAAAATGTTATTGGGAAATTTAAAAACATAGGAAATCGTAGGCTGTAATTTGTACTGTGAACGTGGCATGGCTTGTAATTTAGTTGTTGTAATAGTTGTAATGTTGTAATAAGTTGTTTGTATTTAGGGCACAGCTGATTAACAAAAATGTAAACATATAAATTTTATTAAGAGATTTCAGAAGACAGGAAATCATAGACTGCTGTTGGTAATGTGAGGGTGCCATGTCTCTTGTAGTTTATAACGCTTGTATATATTTAGGGTACAGCTGCTGAACAAAATGTGTACATGAATACATGGAGTTTAATTTCATAGTGATATCGTGTAAGTAGGGATGCATGCACTGAGGTATTCTTGGTATACATGGCAAAAGAGTGCATACAGGAGCACATTGATGTTCAAAAGTAAGCCATTTAATATACTGTATATTTTTCTTTAATTGCCCCTAATGATGATGCTTAATAAAATAGTAATGTAAATGTTGTTGTGCTAATTTTATGCCTTACTGGAGCTTACTGTCATCTTAAGGAATTGACTTTTTTAACCCAAAACAGATACCTTCCTGCATTCTTTATGGGCAGAACGAATATATAATAAGTGTTGGCAATTCTGTTACACTAGTTGCCTACCAATGTATTACAATATCAGGTTCTGGAAGGTGATCCCCTCCCCCCATGAAATTGTGCTCTGGATCCGCCCCTGTAATTAAAGCTAACTTGTATCTATAGTCAGTCCACGCTCGCATTATAACGTAAAGATACTGTATTCAAACATAAAATTTTGAACAGAATTTTAATTAAACTCGCACGACGCACTTATAGATTTCAAATGCAACCACAAATTTTGGCCTACTGGCCTCTGTTGCGAAATTAAAAATTTTAATGGCTGTGTTCTTTTGTAACTCTGTGTTCTTCTTTTCCGCCCTAACTCTGCGGAAAATGGACGAGGGCTACTGTATCGTGAGCGGGTACAGCTAAAGAAGGGACCTCAGGGGGAGACTGGAGTAAGATTTGGAACGCTGAATGTTAGTAGTATGACGGGACGTGCAAGGGAGGTGGTGGATCTGATGGAGAGGAGGAGGATGCAGATGTTGTGTGTTCAGAAAACTAGATGGAGAGGGAATAAAGCCAGGGAGATTGGTGCTGACTATAAATTTTATTATAGTGGCACATCACAGCAGGGAAGGAATAGTGTAGCGATTATTCTCTCGAAAGTGAAGGAGACTGTACTAGAGGTCAAACAAGTGAATGACAGAGTGATCAAGGTGAAAGTTGAATGCGGCGGAGATGTGGTAAATATACTGAATGTGTATGTACCGCAGGGGGGATGTGATGAGCAGGAAAAGGAGGATTTTTGGAGCAGGGTTGACCAGGAAATGCGTGCTATGCCTGACCATAAGCGTGTAGTGATCGGAGGAGACTTCAATGGCCATGTTGGGAATGGCAACGATGGAGTAGGTAGAGTGCATGGTGGACAGGCAGTGGGTAGACGGAACCAGGATGGGAAAGAATAATTGATTTTGCAATAGCATATGACATGGCAATTGTAAATACCTTCTTCGAAAAGAGGCGGGAACATCTGATTACGTATAAGAGTGGCGGACGTGAATCCCAGATTGACTATATGCTGTATTCAAGAGCTAAGTTGAAAGAAGTTGTGAATTGTAAGGTGATTCCGGGTGAAGAAGTAACACCACACATTGCGTTGTGGTAATGGACCTAAGGGTAAATGGAACTAGAAGAGGTAGGCCAAGTATTGTACCTAAAATCAGATGGTGGAAATTGAAGGAACAAGAGTACAATGAGGCCTTTAGAGAGAGGGTAATGATAGAATTAAGAACACAGGGATTGGACGACGTTGATGACTGGTGGTGGGAAAATGCTAAGGTAATAAGGAAAGAAGGAAGAGAGCAGGGGCGTGTTTAACGTAGGTGCAATCGGTGCAATGTACCGACGGGCCCCTTTTATTCCGGACCCCCAAGTAATTAAAAAAAATATACTAAAACTAGAAACCAAACTTTTAAAACGGGCAACATTAAATATTCTTACATTACTATTGACTATCACATTTAAATATAGCAAAACTAATAATTAAAAGCAGAAATTAAAAACTAACACGAGATTTGCTTATTATTGCTAATTACCTTGCCCACATGTTTTGCCCACAATTTTAAATGTAAACAAATCGTGACGTCACATGAAAAGCTACCATCTTTATATTATTTGACAAATCTTGTAGACATATCCGGCGCATGATAAACATATTATGTTGAAGTTCCGGAACATGAAATGGCAACACCATCCACAAATCAACTAGATTCTACAGCAGCTGTTAACAAAGACGAAATTCTGTCGGATATTGGACTATACAAAGGTATTAAACTCACAGAAAGTAAAAAAAAAAATTTGGCAAAAGCAGGTGCTTGCCAGCCACGTGGAATAAAGTTTCCAAAGAGCGCGAATCGCAGCTTCTCAGAGAAATATTATGAATTCTGTAATAATTGGGGTGAAAAGATAAATCGTTGGTGGCTTTCATATTCTGTAATTTTGGATGCGGCATACTGTCACTTTTGCTGGCTCTTTGGAAATGGGGAGGTGGTATTGTGGAAAGATTGGATTCATTTATCAACTCGTATTCAAGAGCATGTGAAAAGTAAATCTCATTTTCATGCAGTTGTTGGTATAAAGACATATTTGGCAGACAAATCTATTGATGTAGCTCTCAAAAAGCGGTTAGATGAAGAACAGAAATGGAAAGAAGTCCTGACTGTTAAGTTTGATCTCATTAGAACTATTATTACTGGATTAAATTTACCATTAAGAGGCAAATCTTTAAATATTGCATATTCAGATTGTGGTATGTATCGCTCACTTTTGAAGCTACTTTCAAAATATCATCCTCAGCTACAGTAGCATTTGCAATCCAATAATAAAATTCGTTACCTCAGCAATACAATAATGGAAGAGCAAGTTAAGATTCTTACCACTTGTGTCAGAGATGAAATTTTAAAAGATACCAGGAAAGCTGTTTTGTGGAATGTTATTGTTGATAGCACAACTGACATCTCTAAAACTGACGAAGTTGCTCTGATAATTCGCTATGTTCATATCAATAACACAGATTGTAAAGCTGAAGTTAAAAGGGTTTTTCTGGAATACATGAACTTAAAAGATCATGGCGCTCGTGGATTTGTCTCTGCATTGATGAAGTCGTTCAAACGTTTTAGTTTGGACACAAAAAACCTTGTTGGACAAAGTTATGATGGAGCCAGTGTGATGACCCGTAAAGATGGTGGTGTTCACACTTTACTGCGTGAAGAAATCAGCAGTGATGGGCACAACACCTATGCTCCATATGTCCACTGCCCACCTCACCAACTCATCTTAGTCCTCAGTCATGCTGCAGAAAAATGTGCATCGGTACAAACCATGAACTTCTTTGGTGTCCTTCAAAGTGTCTATATATTTTTTGATGACTCTCCACAGCGGCGCTGGTCTAAACTGAAGGAAATATGTATTTGTGGAAGTTCGAATAATAAAATCCTCGATGAAGTGTTTTCAAGCAATGATAAGTTCTCAGGTGGTGACGAAGTTCAACTCCAAAACCACAATACAACACTGAAAGGTCTCTCAGCAACAAGATAGTCATCTAGAGCTAAAGCAACAAGTGCACTTCTTATGAACTTTAAGAATGTCATCTGTTGTTTAGAAGATTTGGTTGAGTTGAAACACAACAACTCGGAAGTCTCATCAGCTACATCACTTCTTCAGAACTTGAATTTTGAATATTTGGTCTCACTGGTAATTTGGAATAAAGTGTTACAAATCACTGATGTTACCTCTAGACTTCTTCAGAAAAAAGAAAGTAATCTGTTTCAAGTGGTTTCATTCATGGAAAGACGTAATCAGAAATTGCAAGCATTGAGATCTGATTCATCATTTGAAGATATGAAAAAAATCTGCAGCTACTTAATGGTTGCAATCAGACGCGGAGTCCAGTGAAATGCTTCTTTCTGAACGAAGAATGAGAAGAAAGAAAACAATGCCTGATGAGATGGTTGAAGATGAGCCCATCGAAGACCCCGATATTAGGTTCAAGATCGAAGTCGTCTTCCAAACCATTGATGGAATGGCAAATGAACTAAGTGAAAGGATACTGGGATTAAAAGAAGTTACTGACTTTTGGTTTTCTCAGTCCATGTCACTTCAGAATGATGCAAGATGAAGAAATGAAAAGAGCTTCTCAAAATCTTTGTGATAAATTTGACTTCCTATCTCCGGCTATGAATGATGAATTAGTACAATTTCAAGACCTTTACTTCTCCCAAGGTGATGCCTGTCTTGATCGTGGAGTTTTGGGTTACTTGGAATATTTAATAGAGCAAAAAAATTTTCAAGTGCTGAACGTTCTTTAGTGTCTTGCGAAGATTTAAAACTTACCTAAGAAACACAATGTCAACTGAACAAATTTTGGACTTGGCTATACTAAGCATTGAACGTGACACAGTAGAGAAAATTCCTTTGAAGAAATTTCTTAACTCATTTATATCTGTAAAATTGCGGGGGGGAATTCATGTTGAGTAATATTTTTTGTAGATTCGTTATTGGATACTTTTCCTCAGACAACTACCCATTTGCCTTTGAAATACAAGTGTCAATATAATTTTCTACTCGGTTGTTTAGCTGCTAAATTTTTTAAACTTGAGGACAAGATGTCACATAAGTTGAGACTCCGATGAGTTTTCATAAATAAATATTGTGTTTTATGTATATCTCTTTTCTTTTAGAAAAGGAAATAACTTGTAAATTATTTTTGTTGATTTTTTTTTCCGAAGGTACATGTATTATTTACAATTCTAATAAAGGGCATAACCATCAAAGAACTGTAAAAATTCTATCGGTCTTTATCATGTGTTATGTGTGTAACGTATCTTTTTTAGAAAAGAAAATAACTTGTAAATTATTTTTGTTGATTTTTGTTATTTTTATTTATTTTGATTGGGTTCAGAATCCCAGCTGAGCCTTAAACGGCCAAGCTCTGAAGAGCTACTTTAACTTATAGCCTAAGTTAAGCTAGACTAAAACAAACTTATGGACTTGGAGGTCCTATTACATCTTACCTCAGGGTTGCTGACTCGATTTGGGCCTACCTTAGGCCTCAGTTGCATAAAATTAAGAAAAAAAAACAAAAGGGGCACTATTTATGGTCTTCTTTCTAAACCTTGCAACAACAACAACACAACCTGCACCATTGCACGATGCAACAATCTTGTATCTAAACAACTAAACTGAATTACAAGAGAGCTCTCTATAAGACCACGCCCTGTAAGCGCCGCATTCGACAAACGAGTAGAAAGGATGCGCCAGTGCCCAAAAAAAATTAAGCCACAAGAGTGCCCAAACAATACCACAAGAGCCCAAAAATGCTAGCTCTAACTTAAGTGAATTGTTGCTTGTTAAATATTTGTTAAATATGAAAACTATAGGATCAATACCTGATTTCAAATTTCAGAAAAAAACAAGTAATTATATCATAATAGAGCTTAGATTGCACCAATGTGATTGTCCTATCCAAACTTTTGTTGGAAAAGGTACATATTTCATGTGGATGGCTGTATAGTGGCTGTTCAAAAATGGCAGTTGCACTGACATTTTCAGACAGTTTTGACACAAAATAATCTTAAAATGCACTGGATTACGGTGCTCCTCCCCAGACCCCCTAACTGTATGGGCTCGCCCGATTCACCACGGAACCTGACGAACGTAGCTCAAGTTCGCCCCCCTTGAGACATTCCTGGTTACGTACGTCCCTGTACACACCTTAATTTAATATATACAAGCAATGCTACATCAATCAGCTTAGTCATCATATCGCCTTGGGACAACAATGGCTCGTCCTCTTCTAGATTTTCTAACAATTTTTTCTGAAAGTACATTTTGTGTTGTTTACAATTGTAATAAAAGGCATAACCATTAAAGAACTGTAATATTTCTTATCAGTCTTTAGGTGTGTTAATTTCTGTTACAGTGAATATTAAAATTTTGAAAATTTGAAAATGAAAATTCGAATTTTTATAGCTGAGCAGTACAAACGGGGCCCCTACAAATTTTGCACCGAGTAGTTTGAAGTCTTAAACACATCCCTGGAAGAGAGGTGCTGGGAGTGTCATCTGGGAACCGCCAGAAAGATAAAGAAACTTGGTGGTGGAGTGAAGAAGTGCAGAATAAAGTGAGAGAGAAGAAAAAGGCGTGGAAGACATGGGTCAACACAGGGAAAAACCAAAACAAAGAGAGGTATAGGAGAGCGAAGAAAGAAGCTAAGACTGCGGTGCAAAGACCAAAAGCGAAGCATACAGAGATGTATATGAGGAACTTGAAACAAGAGAAGGGCAAAAGAAAGTATTTAAAATAGCAAAGGCAAGAGATAAGGCAACTAAGGATATTACACATATAAGGCAAATAAAGGATGAGCATGGTGGAGTGATCTCTAATATGCAGGATATTAAGGCACGGTGGAAGGTTTATTTTGAAAGGTTGTTGAATGAGGAAAATTTTAGATTGATAAGGGAAGAAGGGTTACCAGACGAAGGAATGGTTATGTGAGTGTGTGGGAAGAGAAGCGGTGGAGAGAGCATTGGACACAATGAAAAATGGGAAGGCTACAGGGCCTGATGAAATACCAGTGGAAGTTTGGAAATGTTTGGGAGTGGAAGGAGTAGACATCCTTAGCGATTTGATGCGCAAGATATATGACCAAGAGAGAGTGCCAGAAGAGTGGAAGAAAAGCATACTGGTCCCAATATTTAAAGGGAAGGGAGATGTCCAGGAATGTACAAATTATCGAGGGATTAAACTGATGTCGCACACAATGAAGGTCTGGGAACGGATTGTGGAGAGCAGGTTGAGAGAAGAAACAAGCATAGCGGAAGAGCAGTTTGGCTTCATGCCGGGAAGAGGGACAACGGATGCTATTTTTGCACTTAGACAGTTGATGGAAAGATATAGAGAGGGGCAGAGGGAGTTGCACATAGTGTTCATAGATCTAGAGAAGGCGTATGACAGAGTACCGAGGCAAGAGGTGTGGAGGTGTTTAAGGGAAAACTTTAGTGCCGGAGAAGTATGTGAGGTTGGTGCAGGATATGTACGAGGGGTCACGTACTCAAATACGATGTAGCGCAGGATTGACGGAAGGTTTCGAAGTGAAAGTTGGTGTCCATCAAGGATCGGCCCTGAGCCCATACATCTTCGACATTGTTGTGGATGTAATGACGGAGGAGGTGAGGGAGCAGGCGCCATGGTGTAATTGGTGTATGCTCTTTGCCGACGATGTGGTTTTGTGTGCAGAGAGCAGAGAGGAGGTGGAGAGGAAGCTGGAAAGGTGGAGGGCAGCACTGGAAAACCGAGGTTTGAAGATTAGTAGGGCGAAGACAGAGTACATGAAGTACAATGCGGGACAGGGGCAGAGACGTGAGGTGCGACTCCAAGATGAGGTGGTGAAGAAGGTGGAAAGTTTTAAATATTTGGGATGGTGGAGAGCTGGTAAGGAAAGTGAATAATAGAGTACAATCAGGATGAAATAATTGGAGAAAGGTGTCTGGAGTACGGTGTGATAAAAGAACATCAATGAAATTGAAAGGGAAGGCATTCAAGGCGGTAGTGAGGCCTGCAATGTTGCATGGTGCAGAAACGTGACCTATGAGGAAGAATCTGGGGAAAAGGATGGATGTAGCAGAAATGAGGATGTTGAGATGGATGTGTGGGGTTACGAGAAGAGATAAAATTAGAAATCAATTTATTCGTGGAAAGACGAAAGTTATAGAGGTGTCAAAGAAAGCTCAAGAGAGAAGGCTTAGATGGTTTGGACATGTCATGCGGAGAGAGGAGGAATATGTTGGGCGACGAGTTATGGAGATGGAACCACCTGGGAGAAGGAGAAGGAGAAGGCCGAGGATGATATGGAGAGAGTGTGTGGACGATGATATGAGGGAGCGAAATCTGGCGGCGGATGTGGCGTTGGACAGAAATGAGTGGCGAAGGCAGATTAGGAACAGCAACCCTACTTAGGCGTGGGAAAATGCTGCCGACAAAGAAGAAAAAGTGTTCTTTTGTAAATTTCTTGACCGACTGGTTTCTGGACTTCGCAAAAGTGCATGAAATTTTATGGAAGCGTGGACTGACTATATTAATCTGTTGACTTTGGTTGGTTTCCACTTGATGTACAGTTGCGCTCATTATTCGTAGGACACTCTTGAGAACAGATAGCGACACCTGGCATATATTTGTTGTGTGTACTACAAACGGTTGTAACATTTTATGAATGAATCTGGTGTTTAGCGCTGATTAGTTGGTTGATTCATTGCCAGATGTCTTTAGAACATAATTATTTCCATTCATCACTTTGGTTTACATATTACTAAGGAAACATAAATGAATAATTAAATATAAATTTAAAAAGGGGGGTATATATTAACATTGAAGTGAAAAAATAGTCTTGTAAGAACTAAGAAAAAACCCTTCGGGCGTGATGACAGTGTTCATGGTATTGGCAAGCCTGTCATCCTAAACGAACAGAGCCGTTGGTAGGCATTATTGCGCCCTGAGCAAATTCCAAAGTAATTCATTTATTTATTTACATTTAATACTGAACATAGATTCAAATAATATTTTGTGCTATAACAAAGACAGAGCACGTTATACGTGTTTCGGTCGAAGTCCGAATAAAAGCGGTATTACAGTAAAAATCCTGCAGTTAATCAGTTTTAAACGGTGCCGATATTGTGAGTTAATCGATAGTGCATAGTGGTATTTCTTTTTAAAAAAGTAAAAATCGCCGCATATATAAAAAAAAAAGTAAATAAAAACAAAGTGAATTCATATATACAGCATTTTTTTCTGAGAGTCTCTTTGTGAGGAAAGCTGTCTTTTGAAGTGCCTGCAAATACCCCCCCATTATCCCCCGCAGCCACAGTCGAGAGCACCAATCAGTGAGCAGTATACAGCGTGCCACAGCCCCTAGCCCCAGCCCCCGGAGTAACGGAGAATTCTTTCCCTCACTCAGACTAGACTGAGTCATCCCACACCCAATACCTCCCATAATACCCCGTTTTTAGTCAATTCAGCAACATGGAAATGAATACATACCTGCAACTCTGTGGTATCTGCAATGATGCAACAGATGAGACAGGGGCGATGAGGTGTGATTTTTGTCAGCTACTTTTTGATTTTAAATGCCTAGAATGGGGAGATGAAAAAATCTCCCTTATAACGAACGCAAAGCAACTTAATGGGATAAAAATTTTCTACGAAAACTGCTTGACCGAATTAAACTCTTTTACAGTATTTAAAGCAGAAAGAGACTACGAGAAGAAAATGAAAGCGGAAAGTGGGAACAAAGAACAGTGGAAAACAGAAGAAACGGAGAAAGGCGAAATAAAAAAAAATCAAATACCGTCACAAAACGAGGCCGAAAACATGCAGCGACAGAGTGTAAAGACAACAGATAGTATAAGGGTAACGAAGGACATCAATACAAATTGCACAAATAAGAAAAGAGAAGAGGGCAATCAAGAAAACGGAGTGAAACTGTCCCCCAATAAAGAGCAAAAAACAAAGGCCCCGAGTAAATATGGGGAAGGTATTATATGCAGATATTATATAAAAGATAATTGCAGATTTAAAAGAGGACAATGTATCATATATATGAACATCCCACAATATGCAATTTCTTCTATAATAATGGTCATTGTAAATTTGGAGACAGATGCAAATTCTACCACCCGGACATTTGCAGGACTTACGCAAAATATGGAACCTGCAAATTCGGGAAAAAATGTTACTATCAACATCTCCCGACGGACTCAAAGAACAAAGGAAAAGTTTAAATGACAATAGGAATAACAATAACAATATGAATAACAATAGGAACACAATAAGCGAACAAAAAACATTTTCAACATCGCGGACACGTTACGGATGCTAAATGTCATCCACATGCAGTTGACACAGCTGGAAACCCCCGAGCCAAACCGATTACGGGCAAGAAACTACCAGTACAAGTAGACGGAAACGGTTCTCTCTTGGAGTATCATAGGGCAACGAATCAAGCGATATCGAAGGAAAACGAAATTGAAATGCACAAGGAGCAACGAAAAACAGAGAACAAAAAAATTGTCCTGGATAATATTCAAGGAATAAGACCAAACCAATCACTCAATAAGGTTTCGTACCTGAAAGGATTTATAGACGAAACAAGGGCGGACATCGCATGCCTCACAGAAACTCATCTTAAGGATTCCCAAGGAAATTGTGAAAACTGCGAACATTGTATTGATAAGAAAGAGATAAATATGGACTGCTTCAACTTACTAAGAGCGGATAGAACGACGAGACGTAAAGTGGCTGTGCTATATATGTACAGGAAGGTCATATGACATAGCCGATAATAAGTAAATCAAACAGCTATGTGGAACTCCCAACAGTGAAACTAGAAAAATTAAACGTAATATTAATAGTCATCTATAGACCTCCAAGCACCCCAACCGAAAAATTCTCGGAGGCCATTGATGACATCAGAAAGCTAATAAAGGCCATAAACCCTCCATCCCCCAATATAATGATCTGCGGAGACTTTAACTTCCCATTTATAAAATACAAAAAGGTGGATAGGAATATATATATATACACCGGGACAAGGGGGGCACAAGAGAAGACCAGGAGCAGGCAAAAATGTTGATGGCTCTCACAAATGAGTTTATGTTGACACAGGAGATAATAGAAAATACCAGAAAAAATAACTGCCTAGATCTAGTATTCACGAATAACACGAACTTGATTGCTGATATAAAAATAACCCCAACCATTATGTCAGATCAGAACTTAATCGAGATATCAACAAATATGACGACAGCATTAAAAGACAATACATATTGAGGAAAGAAGCAAATTTGGGGCCTTTAACTCAAACTCCAAAACTATAAATTGGGAAGCAATCAGATCGCACATGGCCCAAATAAAGTGGAGAACAATTTTCGAGAATAAAACAACTGAAGAAATACTAACAACCTTGGAAGAAAAAACCCTGAGAATTTTAGAAAAATATGCTCCGAAATCACAGCCAAAAGGGAAGAGGAGCTGGCGAGAGAGACAAAAGAGAAGACTATTCCGTAAAAGAAAGAGAGTGGAGGCGAAGTTAGGCAACTGCGGAGAAAATGACAGGAAAGTAATACAAGAAAAACTGGAGGGTATCGATAGGAAAATACAAGCTCTGATTAAGGACCATACAGAGAGGGAAGAGGAAAACGTGGTAGAAGCAATAAAGGAAAATCCAAAATACTTCTATAGCTATGCAAAAAGGAAAACAAAAACGCGCGCCGCTATTGGGCCCTTAAGGACGAGAAATAATGAACTAACCGACGATCCAAAAGAAATATCTGAAACATTGAGAGCCCAATATGAATCAGTTTTCAGTACCCCAAAAAGTGAAAAAGCGATTCCTGACATAGATGCATTCTTTGAAGAGAAATTGCAAGGAGAGTATATAACAGACTTTGATTTTACACCAGAAGATGTAGCGAGAGCTATAGGACAAATGAAACCACATTCAGCTGCAGGTCCGGATAATTGGAACGCATTATTGATTAAAAACTGTAAAAATGAAATAGCTACACCTTTATACTGGATATAGAGAAGATCCCTAGACACTGAGGAAATACCGAGCATCTTGAAAAGAGCAAACATTGTCCCTATATATAAAGGAGGGGGACAAATCTCAAGCAAAGAACTATAGACCAGTGTCATTGACGTCCCACATCACCAAAGTATTTGAGAGAATAGTTAGAAAGAAAATTTATGATTTCCTGGAGACACGGGAAAGATTCAACGAAAATCAACATGGATTCCGATCAGGTAGATCATGCCTATCACAACTAATAGAACATTACAACAATATCCTAGATGCACTTGAAGGCACTGACAACTACGATGTTATATACAAAGATTTTGCTAAAGCTTTCGACAAATGTGATCATGGTATAATAGCACATAAAATGAAATAAAATTCAAGGCATATCATCATCAGAATCGGAAGTACGCAGCTCAGTACCACAAGGGACAGTACTGGCCCCACTCCTGTTCATTATCATGCTAACAGACATAGACAGCGGAGTAAACAGCAACAGTATAGTAACATCATTTGCAGACGATACAAAGATCAGCAGAAAAATCAGCGATGTAAATGAAGTGGAGGCCTTGCAGAGGAAAACGAATAAGATATGCAAATGATCAGAAGACAACCTGTCATTTAACATCGATAAATTTCAGCTCTTGAGATATGGTAGAAAAGAGGAACTTAAACAGACTGCATATTATGCTCCAGATAGACAGGAAATTCAGAGAAGCACGAAAGCGATCGATCTGGGGGTAGTAATGGCAGATGATGCGAAATTCGAAACACAAAATCAGATAGCGATAAATAAAGCAAAAAGAGTCGGGGGACAGGTCCTAAGAGCGTTCAAGAGAAGGGACAGGACAGTAATGATTCCCCTGCTAAAAACACTGATTATACCAAAACTTAAATACCGCTCAGTTTTGACGTCCCCATATAAAAAGGAAGAAACTAATAAACTAGAAGAAACGCAAAGACATTTCACAGCCAAGATTGATGGCTGCAAAGAACTCAACTACTGGGAAAGACTACGTAAACTAAATCTGTACTCAAAGAAGAGAGGTACACCATAATCTATATATGGAAAATGATCGAAAAACTGGTACCAAACCTAAAACTTAACCCAATTACCATTCAAACAACACTGGAAAATAGGAGAGGCAGAATATGTAGTGTTCCCAAATTAAAGGCCCGACAAGGGGCCTCCTCAACACTGAAGGAAAATGGCTTGATTGTCAGGGGGCCAAGACTTTTCAACCAGCTTCCAAAGGACCTCAGAAACGTAACGGGGGTTAAAGTTGAAGTCTTCAAGAGAAGACTGGATGCCTGGCTCAGGACGGTACCAGATGAGCCGGGCGTGCCTGGCTATGTACGGTGGAGAACGCAAGAAAGCAACTCGCTCCTCCACCAAGCCAGACCTAGTGGCGGGGCCACCAGCTTGACCTTCGTGTGAAGAGAGACCAACGCACGAAACAACATAAGGTTCATAAGGTAAGGTAAGGTATAGGCGGTTTATGAATATAAAACAATGTTTTGATGCATATTAAATTTTAATAACATTATAACATTACCAGATTGATGGGTATCTGTAGGTTTTTTTCGTCACTGCTTAGAATATCTTCCAATTGGCAAATGGACGACAGCTGAATGGATACTACTGGTATGGTATTGTTATATCCGGAGCAAATGCTATTTCTAGATCAGCAACACTGATATAGTAATAAAGAGTCATTGAGAGAAATATTATAATTTGGTGTCGGCAGGCGAAATGTAGAAGTTCTTTTTGAAGTCTCTGTTCAATTAAGATGCATGCTTCCTTCCGGCATCCAGTATTGCTGGCAATAGTGTCAAATTCCCTGGACTTGATCAGTCAGATTCTGGTTTTCTAAACACTTTATGACAGCTGATGCAATTTCCTCTGATGTTTCTGTAGGGAGTTTTGGTACACCAGATACTAACACTGGCAGCCGACCAACTCTCTCTTTTCCTGTGATATCACAGGAAAAGAGAACAATTGGAAAGTGGACAGCACAGAAAGTCGTGCCTTGTGGATGGAGCTCCTATTGATGGCTAAAGACGTGACATCATGTCCTAAACCCTGTGCAGTTGCAGCGATGATGTGTAATGCTGATCGGTCACTTGTTTTTGTTCTGTCTAAAGCCTGAGCCAAGTCAGTTGTTGTGATATTTGTTGAGCGAAATCATTTTGAAGTCGATGGGCTTTCCATACTTGAAGTGCATGTTGCTTTTGGATTGATGTCGTAATCATTGTCATTGCTATCACTATCACTACTGCTGCTTGACTCCATTGCTAGTATTTCAGTTTGCTTTTGAATTTATTGTTCATGCTTTCGTTTTTGCCTAGCAAATTTTTGTTTCTTGAGCTGTTTCTTATTCTCTTTAGCTAGCCATTTGACATCAATGCTAGACATGTGACCTTTCCTGCCTTCTTGTCTTTGAGCTATGAGAAACTGCCTGTCCTCCTCGATTTTAATGAGAGAAGTACATCTTCATGGGCGATGTCATATAGTTCTTTGAGCTTTGAGGCGAAGTCTGCTTCATGAGAGAGCTGCTTAGAAGATCTATGAGATTTGTCCTTTTTAAGAGATTGCCATTCTGTCTGAGTGAAGTTTCAGTAATTTCTTCACAAGATCATGTTGATGAGCTGTTGGGATACCCGCTTTCTCCCAAAGTTGTGTCACAACTTTTAAGGTTTCCTTTGCATTGTATTTTAAAGTTAATTTCATTTCTTTGTGATGGTAAAAGAACAATGGTAAAACTTCGCTCCTTGTAGGAAGTTTGCTGCCAAGAATTTGCGACAAAGTTGGCCAATAAACCAAATGTTTGTCTTGGCACGGGTTCTACATCCAGCACATGACATGATTATGGTAAGCAGTGTGTTTTCCGTCAGCAGCACAAAACAACTGAAATGTTAGTACTAAAGCAGCAACAGTGCTCTCTCAGTCAGTATACTGCAGTGACTGAAGACTTGTGTTTCAGAAAGAGCAGGAGAGACGAGGAGCGGTGTATGTAGGAAGGGAAAGAGAAATTTTCCAGTTTCTGCTTTCATTACATCTCACATAAGAGTAATAATTATTATTATTATATTGTATATTATTAAATGTATATTAAATATATTATTATAATTATTATATTACATATATTATTTTTAGTATTTTATAATTACATATTTTTTTATATTATATATTATACTATTACATTATTATATTATAAGGCATTATTTTATTAAATTAAAAATGCTAAAGGTATTTATTACTAGAAAAAGTATCCTAAATATGATGCTTAAAATGGCTCATAATTTTTATAGCACACATATAAATTTGATACTGAAAATTTTTTAAACTGTCTGTGCAAACTGTTAAACTAATCAGATTTTCAATAAAATTTATCAAGTGTTTTTAAGTCATCAAGAATAACCACCCTAATATATATATATATATACAGGGTGGGCGGAAAGTAGCTCCCTATTTTGGATTGGTAAAAAATACGTATATTATCCATTTATTTCAGAAGAAATAATATGAAAAGGTAGGCATACATGGTAGGTTTTCTCTAAAATTCAATGTGGGCTCCAACTCTTTCCACCAGCTTCTGGAGCCGCCCAGGAATGGCGTCCACTGACTTTAGCAGGAACTCCGGCGGGATGGAGGACATGACTTCCCGAATTCGGTCCTCCAGTTCTTCCAATGTCCTCGGTTTGGTGCGGTAGACTTCTTCCTTTACCCACCCCAAAGAAGAAGTCGCACGGTGTCAAGTCGGGGCTCCTGGCTGGCCATTGATGTGGACCACGACGACCCATCCAACGCCCAGGGAAGTGGGCATCCAGCCACTCACGGACAACAAGAGCGAAGTGCGGAGGGGCGCCATCTTGCATAAATATCAGATCGTCGATGTTCTCCCATGTGCTGACAACCGGCCAGACCTCGTTTCGCAACATAGTAAGATACCACTCAGCATTCATGGTGTTGCGCAGAAGGAACCGGCCCACAACCTGATCTGAGGTCATACCACACCACACCGTTACACTGAACCGATTCTGCCGTTTTTCAGTGGTAACCATGGGATCCTCTCCTGCCCAGTAGTGGCAATTGTGGCGGTTGACAAAGCCTCCGACGTGGAACACCGCTGTAGCGACTACATTTTATTATTTATTATCTTCATTATTTATTTACGCTTCTTCCTACTTTATTATTATCTCTATTTATTCTCTATCGGCTCTTTGCTTCATTTATCACTTTCTTCGTATAGTTTCCGGTAGCCACGCCGAGTTCTGACTCTAAAAGACCATTACAAAACGAAGGGGGGGGGGGGTATATTAATACTCTTTATTAACACTTATTACGTTTTATTAATTTCGAAAATTGGTTTAGTTAATTAGGGGGTATGCGAGTATGACATTTATATATAATAATTTAGGTCGGAGAGGAGCACAAAACAATTTGACTTTAAGATCACATGGTTCTAAATCTAACGCGTATCGCGTCCGCCTCAAGACTGAAAACCGTTATAGGGTAGTCCACTCTCTGGGCCTATTCAGTATTACCAGAGATGGGCACGATCTTGATCTTCAAGATCAGATCGTGATCTTGAAGATCAAAATCGTGATCTGATCTTGATCTTGAAGATCACTTTTATTATGGTGATCTTGATCTTGATCTAAGATCACTTTATTTCTTGTGATCTTGATCTTGAAGATCACTTTAGACTTCAAGATCACTTTTAATTTCAGATTCTTAAATATGCCGCTATGCGAATGTCATTTGTTTTTTGTCCAAGCGACATCTGGTGGCAACTTTGTTCAACACCGACTGTTTATGTTTTCTGTTAGTTGGGTGACTTGCGTCATGTGTGGGCTCATGGAAGGTGTAGTTGCTGTGGAATTTAGGCTCGTAAAAAGTGTAATTTACTGTGCAATTATGTTAAAAGTGTTCTATAATATATTATTATATATAGGCATAAAATATAGCCTATAGGTCCGTATTCATAATAAATTAATTCTAAACATATTTTATTTACAGATTGAATTTTTTAATAATGAGTGCAATTTTACAACTTCAACAGGCTCCCAAGGGAACCAAATATTCTAGGTTGTCACCAGAACAGTATTCAATATATTTAGATAACAATGTTGGTAATAAGGATCAATCTGTGCTATTGAACGGAAAATATTTTCAAATTGTCGAAAAAACTGGAAACAGTATCAAAGTTATTTGTAGGCAGTGTACAAAGAAAACTACAATTCTGTCTGCTGGCCTCGACTCAACAAGCAATCTTCTGAGGCACCTCAGGGTTAGTACTACTTAGTAACTAAGTAGTAAGTAGCAACATTAACATAATGGTTCAAGTCATATTTTAAGTGACTGGTGCCATACAAGACTAATGCTACATTTACATAGACGTCCATTTGAATATATTGTGCACTTCAGATATTAATAGATTATGGACTAGTAACTACATTAAAAACTGCCGATATCCAACTATAATAAAACGCCAGGTGTATCTGTCTTTCTCTCTGTCTGATCCATGTCTGTAATTTCTCCTATTTAGTTACTGAAGGACGAAATTCGGCTTTCAATTTAACATAGGATAAAAATGCACTGATCATGGTGAAAATAATTTTAGTTAAAGATAACAAAATTTTAGAATCTTGTTAAGTATTAATTTCAACTAGAAGTTTGATACTCTGATAAATATTATACAGGGTGTTCAAGAAGTCTCTCCGCATGATAATAATTTATTTTCTTGTGCAGAAACTACATTCGGATCTTTTGGGTGAATATGAATCGGAGAAGAAATCTCGCAAGCGTCCAGCTAAAGAAGAAGATGCCAGCGGCAGCAATGCTGGCCCTGCCAAAATTGCCAAGCAGTCAACACTAAGCATGTTCCACATTTCCAAGCAAAAACAGGACACCAATATGCAAGGATATCCTTGAAAAGAAGATTCTCTCGGCTTGTGGCTAATGGGCTCCTACCATTGAGCCTAGTTGAACTACATGAATTTAAGGATCTTCTTTCATGTTAGTATAACTCAAATATTTTGCTATTTTTTCCATAGCTAATATCTGATTAAAATAATTAATCATATTATTTGTATGAACATTAGACTATCGCTAGCCTAGCTAAATATTTTGATATTTTTTCCATAGCTAATCTATTGTATTTGTTTTAATTTTTAAATATTTTTTTCAGACGTCAACCCGGCTTTTCAGGTGCCATCTAGACGCACCCTGGCTAGATCTCTTGCAACAACAACCAGTACAATGAAGGAAGACATACAAGCAAAACTGGCAGCAGTTGACCATGTGTGTGTTACATGCGACATATGGTCAACTAATCACCGCAGTTTCATGGGAGTCACTGCGCATTGGGTATGCTATTGATTTAGTGTATTATTTTTATATAATTGATAAATTGACCATTGGTGATAGACTGATAGTCTGATAGACTTATAGTATAATCTTTTCAATTATTCGACATGTGTTCCTCATTCATTAATTTGGTGAGTCTTCATTTTGCTGTGATTCACAGTAATTTCACACTAATTCACTGATTCTGTCATCTGTCATTGTGTCTGATTCACAGCAAAAGTTGGAAGAGTCCATATTCACAGGCTGTGAATATGGACTCTTCCACATTTTGCTCTTATGGGATGGGTCACTGATGTGGTGGTATGGTAGGCGACTCATCGCTGAATTGCCTCCTTTATATCACATAGTTCTTCTCTTCAATGTTTGGTGGCGCAGTTTAGCTGGTGCGTGTCTAACCAATATTATTAAATTAAGCTTAAAAAAATGTTCATACAAACATTGATTTTATATTCTTACATTACAGATCAATGATGACTTGTCGCGAGGATCAGTTGCACTGGCATGCCGAAGATTTCGTGGAACACATAGCTTTGATAAAATTGCTGGAATATTGGACAGGATCAACTCGGAGCATGGTTTATCTTATAGAAAAGTTGTATCTACAGTCACCGACAATGCATCGAACATGGTGAAATGCTTTAAAGAGTTCGGTGTTCGTGTTCAGAATCGTACTGACGACATTGATGAAGATGATGCAGATGAAGATGATGATGAAAAAGATTCAGATGAAGAGGTTATCATCAGCAACTTTCCTGAACATTCAGGAGAGCATGGAGAGGAGTCAGTGAAACTATCATCCCATATTCGATGTGCCTCCCACACATTGAACTTGGTAGCAACAACTGATGCAGATAAAGGACTGAATTCACCTGGACTAAAGAAGATAAAGCATTCTGCAATGGGAAAATGTTCGGCGCTGTGGAATGCTGCTGGTAAACCCAAGTCAGCAGAAAAAATACAGGAAATAACTGGCGTCCAATTTAGGTACCCATGCGTCACCCGATGGAACTCAATGTACGACTCATTAAGCCAAATATATAAACATAAGAACGACGTGAATGTAGCTTTTGAAGAACTGAATCTACCCATCCTCAAAGACAATGAATTGGAATTTATTTCAGAATATTTGTCTGTTCTAAAACCAATTGCAGCAGCCCTCAACAAATTACAGGCAGAGAAAGAATGCTACTACGGTTGTCTTCTTCCAACAGTCCTAGTGACTCAAGATGCCCTCGCAAGATTGGAGCCTATCCAACCAAACGACCTGCGCTTGAGACACTGCATGCCATTACTGGCAGCAGTCGTCTCTGGCTTCAATGCCAGATTTGGTCATTTTTTGTCGTTGAGCCCCGAGGTAACTGATGCCGTTTTGGCCTCAGTATCTCATCCGTATTTCAAACTTAGATGGATATCATTGTTGCAAGGGCCTAATTTCGGCGATCATGAAGCAATCAAGTCTCAAGTAAAAGACAAGCTGCAAATGGCTGTAAGAAATTGTAATTCTGACAGCAGTGGTAATAGTTCGGTGAACTCAGACTCATCATCTGAAGACGATTTCTTCAGAACTATGAACGGCTCATTCTCTGCTCCTAACAACAAGGAAGACTTGGAAGTCCTCAATTATTTGCAGGACACCAGTAAGGCACTCGACTCTTTAGATAGGTATCCTGCTATAAAGAAGATCTTCAAGAGGTATAACACCACACTACCTTCCTCTGCACCAGTGGAACGGTTGTTTTCGTTTGCTGGCATGGTTCATAGCCCCAAACGAAGTCATCTCTCGGATGGTAACTTTGAACAATTGGTTTTGCTGAAAGCAAATGTTTACAGCGGTTGAACATTAAATTAACACTCTTAACTTGCGGTTTTTACCCTTATATTGTCAGTAATTGCGTACTGCAGTAAAACTGTAAAATTAAATTCTATGTAAAAAATGTTTACTTATATATGCTGACCATTCATTGATATGGGTTATGGACCTGGTGAAATGAGAATTGAGAAAAATAGAACTAAAAACTATATGTAGGTCATTTAATAGTTTTTTCTTTGCTGATAAATTATGATAATACTAAGTTTTAAGTTTACCACCTGAAAAACTGAAAGGGGAATCGTCAATCCCCGTGGTTTAGATCAGGTGACATGGGTAGGATGCGATGCTTGTATTGCCTCAGCCCTCAGGGGAGTATTAGGAGTGATACTTTTCAGGAGTGATTAACAAAATAATTTGTTTTTGTTTACTCTACAAGAGTACAACTTTTTTCAATTCATATAAAAGTGATCTTAAAAAGTGATCTTGAAAAGTGATCTTCAAGATCACGATCTTGATCTGGATCTTCAAGATCACATTTTTCTGGTGATCTGATCTTGATCTTCAAGATCACCAAAGTTGGTGATCTTGCCCATCTCTGAGTATTACCAACCCTACCCATTTTAAACAACTCAAAACCAACAAACATGCTTTATAATCATCACAATTTTTAGTAAATTTATATTAAACATTATAATAATTAATCAAACAGAAATTTATATTCTTAACTAAGCATTACTACACTCGCATCACCCCCTTGAAAATAAGTTTTTCCATTAGGAAAACTTATTAATATCGTTTAACAATGTCAATAAATTTATTCAACAAACTTACATATTTTGCAATTTTTTTTTTTTTTTTTTTTTTTCTTTAACAATTCAAAGTTTAGAAATAGACAAGAAATAATAGAATGACAATTCCCATACATATATTGTATCATATTATAAAAACCGAAAACTTTATAATTTTCACATTTGCATAAAATAACATTTCACTCTAATAATTAAATTACAACAACTAATCTATACATGCCAAAAAAATAACGAAAATTTTCTTACAGTGGCCACACAAATCTCAAGTTCACAATCTATTCCCGCGATTTCTCATCAACGATCGCTTTACATTCGAAACAATTATTTGTATAGTTATACAGTTACTATCAGGGCAACATAGAAAAAAAATAAGAAAAAGTTTACATAAAATTCTGACCAAGAGCGCACATACTATTTCACGAAAAACACAACAAATATGGGCAATAATCGGACCCTTTTCACTTATAATTTCATTAGATAATAATCAGTACATTTTTTGCTGGACGTTGTTTAGATGACACTCCGCACGCTGACAACGGATTTCAATTTTCAATCGCAGCTCTCCTGCTCACTTCGCTAGAATGCAAGGGATTGCATCAATCAACATGCAACAGGGCAGCACGCTATAATGGTTCCGCTCTCTCTCCAATGGCGAAAAAAAAAACAAGAGACGTCCAATTCTAAAAGGATCAGGGGGGGAGATATCTGAAAGCGGGACCACGCGCTGGAATTGGACGGAATTTGCAATTCTAGAAGTCGATGAAGAAACTCGCCTTGTCTCATCTCCACTTTTGTCGGTGAACGCTGCTCTTCCTACGTCCAGCTGAAAGACTCTTCCACTGGCAACAATCAAACGATGACTCCGCCGTAGGCCGTTTCCCAACGAACCTACTGTATGTCTGTATGGACAGTACAGTCGTAGGTACTCGTTCAAGCTCGCGCGGCTTGTCTACCGAGTGCTACAACACATATTCAGCGAAGCATTCGAGCAACGTGACCAGCTACTGCCCGAAAAATACCAGTAGACCATCTTCGATCGAAACTTTCGTGTGCCAAGACCCTGCACACGTAAATTTCTCTTCTCTTCCGAACTGTCCTGCGCCAAGTCCCTGCGCATTCGGTTCCTCTCTTCTCTCTCTCTTCCTTCCGAAACCATCCTGCGCCAAGTCCATGCGCATTCTGGTTTCTCTTCTCTCTCTCTCTCTCATTGGTGATCGATCACCTATCCGGTCGACTAAACTCACTTGATGGAACTCGGATTCAACTTGGTTGACCCAAACTGAGCCTTCTCGAATTTTGAAAAAAAAGTATTCTAAACGTGTTTCTGTACTGCTTATCATTTCATATTTAATTTATCAATTCTCGACAGTTCACTTCGAAATACTAACTACACATTTGCTCTGGCCAAATTCACGGAAAAAATATAAAAAATTTCGCAAAAATTTAATCAAATCTAGCTACCAATAAGGTCACTTATGGCAGTTACAGCAGAGAAGATAAAAAAAGTCATAAAACGCTAAACAAAATTGTACAGTATAAATATAAAGCGCCCATATAGTAACTGTTAGTATAATTTAAGAATTATTATTGTTCAAACTACGTCAGAAATCACCTCAATACCTCCAAATACAAAAGACAAAAATGAACCCCAGAAACTTCATGTCATCCATTCTCTGACAATCATGAACCCTCTTGCTTTGAGGAGGAGCACACAGACGCCACAAAAACGTTACTGGCTATCTATGAGGCTCCATTTCCGAGTGTACACTTGAGTCAATGTTTCAAATGCATAGTTAACTCCGACTGAAGGTTTAAACAATAATAATTTTCTAAACAGTTATTAAAAAGTAAAAAAAATTTAAATATTACTACCAAAAATTATTTTAATACAGTAATTCCAACTTGAAACGTCAAATTTCATAAGAATTGAACTTGCAATTCGCAAATTACATCTGAGATACAACTCTCTCCTTCAACAGAAACCTCAGTATGGTTTGCAAATCACAAAAATCTCAGTAATTTACCGTTTCCAAGTGAAACTACAAATTTGCATAATTATACTAAATAAGAATAGATCATATGCACTAAAAAATTACACGCAATCCACTGTAAACAAAACTAAAACATTTCCTAATTGAGAGCGGTCGCTTTGTTTGTAAGCGAACCTCTATACAAATATCCCTAACCGAATGAAACTGCATTATATCCTAACATAATTTCGTAATATTTTCCATGCAAACGCTCAAACTAAAAAAAAAGGACATTTTTCATTTCTAATTCCAAATTAAAATATCAAATTAAAACATCCTTTTTAGAATACAATCTAAATTTGAACTAAAAATTTTACCATTGTCATTGAACTGGCAAGAAAAATAAAAATCGGCCTACTTGTACAAATAAAATTGATTATTGAATGAATTCATAAAACGTAAAGAAAATTTTCTACACAAATTTCTGTAATTCAAAAAAATTATAATTTCCAGATTTAGTAAAATGTGTACCGTAACTCACATTGGCCGCCAAAATAAAAATAAAATTTACTGCCGCACTTTTAGGCCTATATTTAATAAATTCCATGCTATGCGCGGAAAGAACAATTTAGAATGTTATGCATAACGTTTGTGCTTATTAAAGAAAAAATCCTATGCTTATTTATGTTAAACCAATGAAAATTTTGTTAAATAACTAAAAATTTACACTCAATAGACATACCGTAATAACGGTTAATCTCCGAACAATATTTTACGATAGGCCTACAAGAAATTCTTCTTAAGTACGATACAATAGCCATTTTACCAAATATGTCGGAATTGTCGTGAAATGAATCGAAAGAAAGAGAGAGGAGAAAAAAATAATCAGCTTACCTACCAAAGTTATGGGTATATCAATATATGTAATTATATATATAACTAATAAATACGTATTAGTTAATAAGTAAGTATATAATTAATGAGTATATAAAAAATACAAAAAAAACTTATAAAAAATTTTACAACACACTTTCTCTATTGCAGTTAAACGAATTCTGCTTATTTTGAAATTTAACACAATCCTATACGGCGACTTACAATCTGACAAATTTAACATGTTCAAGATTACCTTTCGACTGTCAATTAACTGTAACTTAACCTATATAGCGCGAAGCGAGCGAAGCAAAAAGCCCGTAAATCTATATCAACAAAATAATCCTATTATTATATACAGGCAATCGAAATATAATCAAAAATCTGCTAATGAAACCCAGAAAATTTCTCATGTTCATGAAATGGTTTTGAATCGGTACAAATTTTCGCTAAAACATTTTTAAAGACCATATAAAACGTGTATCATACTGTATTCAAACTAACAATTTACTTACGTACAATTTTTTTTTCTATATTAATCGTTATTATTATATTACAATTACTACTAATTCCAAAAGTTTTAAACAAACAAGTAAACAACAGAGGTAAGCTGAACCAGGCATACAGTAGAAGAGACGAAAAAAGAAATTTGAGTCTTCAGGCAGCACGATAATTTTCAAACTATATCCTCTCCGACCGAACGAACGAAATTTAACGTAATAATGACTCGCAATATTGAGTCGGACAAACGAAAAGCAACGGAACTGGACGAAACAAATTAAATTCTTAGGCGCGAGTCAGGGACGCTATCAGGACGCGAAGGCAAGCGCCATTTTTAAATTATTTACAATGAAATTTTAAGGCATGAAAATCGAAATTTGCCTGCAAACGGGGTAAACTTTGCATTTAGATATTTTAATAATCGAAATAAAATATTCATTAACGCTATTTGTTATTATACCGGGTTTTAAGAATTTTAATCGAAATACTAACACGTGGGTAAGCCTCACAAAATATGATGTAAGATCACCGCTAGCCACCAGATGTAGTGACTACGTTTTATTATTTATTATCTTCATTATTTATTTACGCTTCTTCCTACTTTATTATTATCTCTATTTATTCTCTATCGGCTCTTTGCTTCATTTATCACTTTCTTCGTATAGTTTCCGGTAGCCACGCCGAGTTCTGACTCTAAAAGACCGTTACAAAACGAAGGGGGGAGGGATATAATACTCTTTATTAACACTTATTACGTTTTATTAATTTCGAAAATGGTTTAGTTAATTAGGGATATGCGAGTATGACATTTATATATAATAATTAGGTCGGAGAGGAACACAAAACAATTTGACTTTAAGATCACATGGTTCTAAATCTAACGCGTATCGCGTCCGCCTCAAGACTGAAAACCGTTATAGGGTAGTCCACTCTCTGGGCCTATTCAGTATTACCAACCCTACCCATTTTAAACAACTCAAAACAACAAACATGCTTTATCGTAATCATCACAATTTTTAGTAAATTTATATTAAACATTATAATAATTAATCAAACAGAAATTTATATTCTTAACTAAGCATTACTACACCGCCTCGTCGCTCCAGAGGATGTTGCGGAAGAGATGGGGCCAGTCTTCATGCCAAGCCAGCATGATTTCCCCGAACTCCATGCGAATGTCGCAGTCCTCGTCCGAGAGAGATTGGCAGTAATGCGGCTTCCACGCACGCCAGTTCAGCTCCTTCTTCAGCACAGTTCGCACTGAGTAGCGGGAGAGTCCACTTTCCCGAGCTGCCTGGCGAGTTGACTTTCGTGGACTCCGTGCGAACATTTCCTGAACTGCCTGCACCGTCTCCTGGGCCCTGGATGTCGAAGGGCGACCACATCTTCGAACATCTGCCACAGACCCCGTGGTCATGAGCTTCGAGTGGCAGTTCTTGATTGTTTTCGGGTCCACTTGGGCACGTGGTCCGTGAATGGCCCGCCACCATCTTTGAACTCGAACGACAGATTGCCAAACTTCGTACCGTGCCGCCAACTGGGCACGCTCCTGCAGTGTTAAACGCTCAGCCATGTTACCCTTCAATCTGAAATGAAAAAAAAAAATGAACGTTACAATTGTACCACTTTAGAGAACACAAAGAGAACACTTTAGAGAAAAAAGATTACCGTTACAATTGTACCACTTTAGAGAACACACCATAACAATATAACAATACAATCACAATTTATACATAATTTATATGTATAAACGGGTAGCCTAGCTAGGCTAACCGTTTAATTCAGTTTGTCGCAGCTGGTGGTTGTGAACACATCTTATTTCGGTCAATTTTGAAAGCCCCAATTATGGCAAAGGCGAGCAACCAACGCTTTACAATGGAAGAACGTGTCTTCATTGTAAAAAAATTTACCGAACGGCAGGGGTGCAGTGCTGCCGGAGCGTGCCGGAGCGGCGCTCCGGCACCTCTGCAAGAGGAAGTTTGGAGGAATTACCATAACAAGCAACAAAAAAATTGTCTCCATTAATTATCAACAGTTTCTTACTAGTCTTGTGAACAATTTGCAGCACCGTATGTTCACGACAACATCCATGAAAGGTTCTCAAACTTCTGAACCTCAAAGTATGTATAAATCACTGCTAAATGAAATGTATGTCCTTGAAAAAGACTACTGGCCTGATGAAATACCACCTAATTACGGAGAAGCTGAAATCTCATCTCTCTGTAAGAGGTTTAAGCTTTCTTCTTACTCTGTACTAAATGCCTTTAGAGACTATGTGGAAGATCATGGGCGCCGCATCCCCCAAGATTTACACCCATTACTGAGCTGTTCACAAGTTATTCCTATTAGTACTGCTGAGTGTGAGAGGGGATTCAGTCACATGAACTTGATAATAACAACAACACGCTCAAGAATTCTCATAAATCATGTATCAGCGCTTATGTTTGTTAAACTACATGGACCTCCTCTAGTTCAGTGGAATCCTGAGCCATATGCCATATCATGGCTGCGGTACCACAGATCGGCAGATGACACCAGGACAAGAGTTGCTTCAGACCCCCCGAAAACATATCACGCCTGACCCTTTGTGGAAATTATTGTGAAACTTCCCACTGGTGGTATTTGGTAAGCACTAAGTAGTTTTAACTTCTTAAATTGATAAAATACATGATTGCTCTTTTTTCTTTATTTGCTTGATAATTATATTTATTTTATGATAATTAGTGAGTGCAAACACGAAATACTTAGTCATCGTGTGGCATATATAGAAACAGGATAGGAAATGGCAGGCTTTTGTCAGGCCCACCAGAGCTCCGGCACCTATAAAATTGGCACTGCACCCCTGCCGAACGGACAACAAGAGCGAGACATGCCGCCGATTTAAAGAGAGATTTGATCGTTCAATAAAAAGAGACACGGTAGCCAGCCTCATTCACGCTTTGAATCAACAGGTTCATGTGAAGATCTTCCAAGACCAGGACGACCAAGGTCTGTCTGTACCGACGAAACAAGCAGATTGTTGAAGTTGCTTTCGCTCGTAGTCCACGGAAGTCCACCAGACGAGCTGAGCAAGAACTTGGCATCTCACAAAGATCAATTATAAGAATGCTACACGATGCCCACTTGAGGCCATATCGTCCACACTTGCTCCATGCACTGAACGAAGATGATCATGACCGTCGCGTGAGTTTTGTGAGATCTTTCGACAACTCTGTGCAATGGACGCCACCTTTCCTGAAAAGATCATCTGGAGTGATGAAGCATCTTTTAAATTAAATGGCCACGTCACCGACATAATTCTGTCTACTGAGCAAGTGAAAATCCTCATCTAATCCTCGAGAAGGAAGTCAACACCATCGGTGTCACGGTTTGGATTGGGACCTGTGCTTCTGGTCTGGTCGGTCCGTTCTTTTTTGAAAAACTGTGACAGGCGCCAACTACGTGGCGATGCTCAACAATAATTTCCTTCCAAAAGTGGCAACCTGGCCACACATTCGTGAGATGTGGTTCCAACAAGACGGAGCACCACCCCATTACAGCCACGCTGCGCGCGATTGGCTCGATGAGCACTTCCCTCAGAGATGGGTTGGACGCCGTGGTCTCATAGATTATCCTCCTCGATCTCCTGACCTTACACCTCCAGACTTTTTTCTTTGGGGTGTGCTGAAGAATTCAGTCTATGCTGAAAAACCAAGGACCATTCAGCAGCTCACTACGAGAATTGTGAATTCTTGCGCAGAAATCAACGAAGATTTGTGTCGAAGTGTGTGCTATTCTGTGGTAGACAGATTTTCTAAATGCATTGAAGAACGTGGTCAGCATTTCGAACACTTGCTCTAATCATGCTTTATATTGTTCTAGTATCATGTACATTGTAATTTCTTAATTTGTGACTAAATTTCAATAAACATTTACTTTGGAATAAGTGCTTATTGACTGCCCGGTTACTTCTGCCTCACCCTGTACAGTATATATATATACAGTATATATACCTTTGGTTAGCTTCCGTTGTTCATTCTGACGAAGGTCAAGCTTTTCACGCCACCTTAGACCTACAGTTTAACGTGGAATCCGAACCACGCCCACCAGCAGCCCAGCGTCTTAACCACTAGACCACCCAGGGTACCATTTATCTACCAACCACTTTCTTTATTGTGTAGAAGGATGAACAGCTGGGTTTTGCTGCGTGCCGCCTGCCGTCACCGGGTCTCGTAGTCAGTGACGCTAACCACTACACCACCGAGGCGTATGTATACGATGCACCCACAAGGAAAAAGAAAAATTATTCCAAGGCCTTTCGTGTATTCAGAAGTACACCTCGTCAGGGAATGAAGGGTGGAGGCACGATAACCAAAAATATATACAACGGGACAGAAAAATAAAAAGATTACACAAAATTAACACAAGATTAACAGGAGTTGGTTAGAGGCAAAAGGTATTTTAACAAGATATTGTCAATTTATACATTCCCATGCTGTTATTGAAATTATTTTTAAATGGAAAAATGCACATTCTTGATATTCCTTTCAATTACCTTATATCTGTGTTTTTATCGAGAGCTTTAGAACTATCCCACTTAATACTATGATTACATCATTACATATGGTTAAACAATGCATTAGAATTATTTGCTGTTCTACACGCTATTTATGCTGTTTTACCCTAATATCTAACGTTTACCCGTTGGCCATATATACTAAGTCACATTGTGCACATCCGATCGAATACACACAACCAACCAGATTATCCGGGCTATTCTATTAAGCGTGATTTTACAGTATTATATATACTTAAAGACTACAATGATACCAATTGCTTTTAGTAAGTCGGAAGATATTGAAAATTTACATGGTAAGGTAGGCTAAGGATATTTTTATGCTCAAATTCCTTTACAGTTACACTATTATAATACCTATTCTTAGTTTTCCTTAGGCAGTTATCTAAAAATGAAATAGGGTAACATAATTTAGTACCAATATTCATGATATTGCATAACTCGGAATCTAAAAATTCAGGACTGACAACTCTCAATGCTCTAAGAAACGTAGCAGAGAAAATATTTAATCGCGGGATGATGGTCGGAATAAAATGCACATAAGAGTTATCATTGTAGGCTTTCGATAAACTTCAAATTTGAACTGATTAAAACATCTCCAAATTTCGATCCAGAAAAGATAAGCTTCCGTCACTTCTTTTTCAACCGTAATAGATGTGTACTAAACTATTGAGCCTACCAAGAAATGTCAACATCCAAATTATTAGGCCAAAGGCATAAAATATCATCCATATATCTGTACCAAACAAGGTTAAAATTAACAATAGTAGGCAAAATTCTGCTTTCAACAAAAAAATTCCATATATATAAGTTAGCCAATACCGGTGAAAGGGATTTCCATCACTAATCCAAACGACATAGCATAAAACTTATTTTCAAACTGAAATTTGCAATCTTTGACGCAAAGCTTAATTAACTCAATAAGAGTGTTGTGTTGCACAGGGAAAGAATATTCAGAGATCTTATCTTTTAAAAAATCAAGTAGGTCATCAACCGGGACTTTTGTGAATAACGAGCATCCATCAAAACTTACCAGTTTGAAATTAGGGTCATTAGGAAACTTCAGTTTGTCAATAAGATCTATGCTATTTATAATATGTGACTTGGAAATAGAGCCAACTAACGGCGTTAATAAACTAACTAACCATTTGGATAGCTTATAGGTTACAGAGTCTACTGAGCTAACAATAGGCCTCATGGGATTATTAACTTTGTGTTTTTACTAAACCGTACAGATATGGTAGCGATGGATTAATACTAAGAAACTGCTTAGAAAGTCCATTATAGTTATTTTTTAATATTTCTCTTAATTTTCTGTTAAACATTTTATTAACATCCTCCAGTGGGTCTCTGTTTAGACTTTAGAGGTTTGTACGTATCATGGTCACTCAATAACGTATTCATCTTTTCAATGTAATTTTTTTTGTCTATGATTACGATTAAATTAGATTTGTCCACTTTAGTAATATGTAATGAATTGTTATTTTTAAGTGTTTTAGGGCTTTTTGAAACCTCAAACGATAGTTCGATTCATACCTTGTATTAAAAGCACTATACACACAACCTTTGGCTAAAGTCACATCACTTTCGGATATATTACTATGTTTTTCAAAATTAATAAAAGACTTAGCAATCAATAAACTGCTGGGCTTTTTTGGGACAGAGAATCACAAGCCATGATACCGTGATACGTACAAACCTCTAAACAGAGACCCACTGGAGGATGTTAATAAAATGTTTAACAGAAAATTAAGAGAAATATTAAAAAATAACTATAATGGGCTTTCTAAGCAGTTTCTTAGTATTAATCCATCGCTACAATATCTGTACGGTTTAGTAAAAACACAAAGTTAATAATCCCATGAGGCCTATTGTTAGCTCAGTAGGCTCCGTAACCTATAAGCTATCTAAATGGTTAGTTAGTTCATTAACGCCGTTAGTTGGCTCTATTTCCAAGTCACATATTGTAAATAGCATGGATCTTATTGACTAACTGAAGTTTCCTAATGACCCTAATTTCAAACTGGTAAGTTTTGATGTATGCTCGTTATTCACAAAAGTCCCGGTCGATGACCTACTTGATTTTTTAAAAGATAAGATCTCTGAATATTCTTTCTCTGTGCAACACAACACTCTTATTGAGTTAATTAAGCTTTGCGTCAAAGATTGCAAATTTCAGTTTGAAAATAAGTTTTATGCTATGTCGTTTGGATTAGTGATGAGAAATCCCCTTTCACCGGTATTGGCTAACTTATATATGGAATTTTTTTTTAAAGCAGAGTTTTGCCTACTATTGTTAATTTTAATCTTGTTTGGTACAGATATATGGATGATATTTTATGCCTTTGGCCTCATAATTTGGATGTTGACTTATTTCTTGGTAGGCTCAATAGTTTAGTACCATCTATTACGGTTGAAAAAGAAAATGACGGAAGCTTATCTTTTCTGGATCTAAAAATTCGGAGATGTTTTAATCAGTTCAAATTTGAAGTTTATCGAAAGCCCACTAATGATAACTCTTATGTGCATTTTTATTCCGATCATCATCCCGCGATTAAATCTTCTATTTTCTCTGCTATGTTTCTTAGAGCATTGAGAGTTGCCAGTCCTGAATTTTTGGATTCCGAGTTATGCAATATCATGAATATTGGTACTAAATTATGTTGCCCTATTTTATTTTTAGATAACTGCCTAAGGAAAGCCAAGAATAGGTATTATAATAGTGTAACTGTAAAGGAATTTGAGCGTAAAAATATCCTTAGTCTACCTTACCATATAAATTTTCAATATCTTCCGACTTAACTAAAAGCAACTGGTATCAATGTAGTCTTTAAGTATAATAATACTGCAAAATCACGCTTAATAAAGAATAGCCCGGATAATCTGGTTGGTTGTGTGTATTCGATCGGATGTACACAATGTGACTTAGTATACATATATAGGCCAAACGGGTAAAACGTTAGATATTAGGGTAAAACAGCATAAATATGCGTGGAGAACAGCAAATAATTCTAATGCATTGTTTAACCATATGTATAGATGTAATCATAGTATTAAGTGGGATAGTTCTAAAGCTCTCGTTAAAAACACAGATATAATCAAAAGGAATATTCTAGAATGTGCATTTTTCCATTTTAAAAATAATTTCAATAACAGTATGGGAATGTATAAAATTGACAATATCTTGTTAAAACACCTTTTGCCTCTAATCAACTCTTGTTAATCTTGTGTTAATCTGTCCCGTTGTATATATTTTTGGTTATCGTGCCTCCACCCTTCATTTCCTGACGAGGTGTACTTCTGAATACACGAAAGAACTTGGAATCATTTTTCTTTTTCCTTGTGGGTTGCATCATTCATTCATTTCACGTGTCTAATTGTGAAATTCATCCCATATATATATATATATATATATATATATATATATATATATGAAAAATTGCCCTCATCATTACACTACGATAGGATGAAAGGTAACACAACTTTTCATGCATTTAAACAACCTAGAAAACGCATAATAATTTCGCGTCCAGCACTCGAAGTAACGAGTGCTGGTGCAACGCTGGGGTCCCATAAGTGGAATATCATGCATAAATACGCACGCCTTTTTCACAATGTAGTGCAGTGACTAAAGCCCACACCTTCTAATCAGGAGGTGCTGGGTTCGAAACTTGGTGGGGAAATTTCATATTTCATTATATATATATATATATATATATATATTGTAAGTTTCAATTCTAGTATACTGTATGTAGCATATTAACACATGTCACACTGCACATTATTCTTCCTTTGAAAAACTTCAACTCAGCAGAGCATTCGGAAATCCACTGATCACATTTTCAGTGAGCAAATTATTAATGTCATTATAATCTATTTTTACATACCATACAAGTGTATAACATAATAAAAATAATCAAAACTAAGATAAAACACGAGATTACAGTGATAATCACACTTACAAAATGTATATGTTTAAAATTCTTTAAATACAAGTAAAATTGGAAGAGTTTGCCTTAAATATCAGATTAAAACTGACCGAAAACTGTATCCGTTCTCGAGATTCCGTTCGATTACTTCCCATCTGGTGCCATTCCCATTCCTATTCCCATTCGCTGCCCGAAAGTGGGAATGTTCGAAGTGAGAATTTCAGATTTGGGTAAAGAGTTTCCTGAGTTGAGAAAATGTAAAACGAGGGTTGTGCGTGAGGGATATTTTCTATGATAAGTCTAACTTAATGTGGAAAATCTTATAGTGGGAATGGATCGATTTGAGAATTTCTTCCTTTGAGAGTCCGACTTTGGGATTTCTCATTTTTGGACGAAGTCTAAAATGGGAATGGCCGCGATTGGGAAAAGACATTTCGGTTTAGGTTTCGTTACTGATGTCGCTTCGAGAATTCCGAGATCCGCTTGATTCGTATTTGGCAGTGTCAGTCACGCAGTGCATGGGCGAGTAATCAGAATCTCAAGGTTGATTGGTTGGTTGGTTGTTCTGTTTTACGTCCTTCGCCCACCACAGGGCGCTGAGACGGGTGATAATGCCACCAGCAGGGAAAAATACTACCCTTTAAAAGGGAAACTGGATCAAGACAAATACATTACGTGCAGTGGACTCGTCGCTGCGCCCGTCTCCCCATTTCTCAGACTGGCTCGGGACGGTTCTTGGCTGAGTTCTTGGTCTCAAACTGGGTGTATGACTGTGGCCGTTTCCGCCAGATGGTTAGTTGGTTAGTTGGTATAGTGATTTCCCAAAATTATGAACATTCTTCTAACTTAATCTGACCTAACTTAACCTATCCTACCGCAACCTAAACGACCTACTCAACCCACAGAACAGTGACCATGAAAGGGACCTGATCATTAGTTATGGTAGTTCTCGTTTGGTATCGAATGATGAGTTCATTCTACTGGAGGGCTACGTTGTTGCAAGGTTAAGAAACGTTGGGGGTTAGGTGTTAGTTGAATGGATGACTCTCCTCTGTATCCAGATGATGTAGCGACCCGTGGTTCAGATTCGACGTAAAGCAGTACTTACTGCAGATTCCCTCCGTCGTATGACCTTAGCCGTTACGGAGGTTAAACAAATTGAAATGCTTATATTAATTTAGGGTAGATTAAGCTAAGGTACATAAGTTCTACAGATCTACAGATCTACAGATGCTAAGGCTAACAAAGACCCTAAGATCCACTCTAAGGTTAGCCCGAGAGAAAGGAAAGAGGAGGGGGGTAAAAGAGGAGAATAAGGGGTTAAGTAGCAAAACCTATCATTCGTGAGTTAACATTCATTCAGAAAAGAGAAGGAAAGACTCCCATTAGGGTGTGTCAATTTTGGGGGTGAAATGACTAAACTGAAAATCATGTGATTTGGTAGCAATTTAATGTAATCATTTGGCATACAAAATAATATCCTTGCTTCAAAAACAATAAAAAATAACTCCTACCTACATCATTTTTAATTAAAAAATTCCATTTTTCCATAAATTCGTAACAAAATAACAAATGTGCGCAAACATCCTATCAACATTTAAAGTGGCAATAAAATATCATTCAAGGTCTTTATTTGAAAGTAACCAATGCAGTCATGTCCTTTTTGCTGCGGTTCCTTGACATCAGCATTCGGCTTGCTACTTGCGCTGTGATGTAGCCTTCTCGCCTCTCGTGACTGTAAACTTGACTAGCTGCTTCTGTGACCATTTTCACACATCTCTCCACACTCTGAGTGTGAGAAGGCCACTTTGGCACTTGCATTGGGGTCTCTTTAAGTTGTGTTAAACTTTGTTTGTTATACATGTTGTCAGTGGTGGCTCCAAAACTTCCGAACTCAAGTTAACTAATTCTGACAATTTCGTGGCATTGACGTTTATCGGAGGTACCTTCCTTGTCTGAACAGAGCAGTCTCCCAGCTGGTCATCATCTAGTGATGTTTCTCTAAGCTTTACAATGATTTCCACAGCCTCAGTTCGCTCTTTGGTACATTGGCTGCAGAGTATTGCTTGCAAAACTGCCTCTGGCCTAGCATACCAAGCGGACCTTCTCACCACAGGTAACACGACGTCCACCACTACTTTCCTTTGGGTTCTCAGTAGCTGTAATTGAAACAAGATGTGGTTGGGCCCCTCCATCCACATTGGATTAAGTTTTACATTGAACCAGTGAGGAAGATAAAACCCAATAATAAATTCAACAATCAACATCAAATTCTGTAGCATTTTGCCCTTCAGTGCATGTTTGGAAACCCAAATCCTGCAGAAACGAATCGCTGTAGTTAACCAACGACTGTGACTTACGGGTCCAATCTCCAAGAGAGCCAGATTTTGAGGCAACTCTCCTGATCTGATTGCTTGAATAATACGATAAGCGTAAGATTGATCCGTGCTGAGGTCTTTGATAACTTCTTCAGACACCGCTGGAAGGGGAGGGCCTACTTCGACCTTTGGAAATTTTGTATTTATTTCTAATTCCGTTGCTTCATCTAGCATGTTGCCAAGGGGGCCTGACCACTTGTTGTTGCTCTTTGTAGGACCATCAAGTTCCTGGATGAGACGACGAAGAGATAGTTCCCCTGTGTGCAAATCACATACAATCCAAACAAGCCTTTTTCCAATTTTTTTCTCTAAATGCGTCATAACACCGCCCTGCCATCCAGTGTTCACCGCAGTTGAGTCTCCACCAACGGCCTGCAGTGAACTGTCAAGTCTTCTTTCTTGAAGCCAACATATTATTTGATCAGCAATTGCCTCTGTATGTTTCTTGCCTTCTACTTCTGCTTCAGGAACAAAGTGAAACAAATAGCGGCCACCAGGTTCGGAACACACAGAGTAGTGTTCTTCTTTGATGAGACCGGAAAACTTTCTGTCCATTCCCTCTACCTCTAGGAGAACTTTTGTGTCATCTCTTCTTCCATCAAACAAAAGGCAAGAGAGACCTTCCTCCTTCAAATCTTTTTCATGCTGATCAGATATTTCCTTCATTATTTTTTCTTGTGCTCTTCTTAGCTTATTATGATCTATCACTAAGGATGTATCATCTCGGCTGATGAGGCCTGCATCTATCCAAGCGGCAGTGGCAATCTCTGTAGTCTCTTGTAACCCCGTATGGTGGCGAATACTGGCAAGGGCAATGTTTGAGATGTCTTTAGTGTTGTATTTCATTCTCTTCGGCGAAGGTTCAGATGGCATTTTGGAGCTATCATCTGATGTTGCTTCTTTCTGTTCATCTGAAGAGCTTTCAAAGAAGTGAGAAACCTCTTGATAGAGCTCTTCATCTCTTTGGGTGGCTTCGTCACTCTTCTTTTTCTTCCTTTCTTCCCTCTCTCGGATTTTCTCTGTTTTCTTAGCAATAACAATCTGTTTTTAGGTTTCTGAATAATCTGCCGAACCAATCTGCATACTTCCTTGGCCTCCTGCCTTTGTTCTCTGCGCCTTTATGAAAGCCAGCTCCAAAACAGGGATCTTCTTCTCACGAGGACGGCGACAATCAATGTGAGGGTGAGGTTCTCTTCTGCATGAGGGAGAACAATTGGCTTCAGAACACAACTCTATGGGACACTGGCAGTTAAAAATGTCAAGAAGAGTATCAAGTGTGTGCAGAAATTTATTTTTCTTTGCTAGTTTTCCGTTACCAAGTGATGTCTCAACTGCTTTGTGCCACAGCTTTGTTAATTTTAGCTCAATAGTTCTATACTGATTGAGTACAGGTGGTTTGAATAACACATTAGCTTTTTCCCACTGATGCAGAAGAGGGGGAATCATGTCCCTTATGAGCTCTTTCTCTGTGTAGTTCCTTCTATCCTTTGTATTTTGTTCACGAAGGAGTAACCCTAGTCTCAGCATGTCTCGCACTGTTGGTAGTTCTGATACGGGAAGCTCCTTGCCTGTACCGACTAACAGGCTCAAGTGGCATGACGACTGACCTCTTGTCTTCAATTTTGGCATCTTAGGAATATATGAAAAGAAAGAAAAACATTTAAGTATTTTATATCAATTACGATGTTTCAAAGTTTAGTCATTCGATGTTCTAAAATTCAATAAAAAAATATTTCATGGGATTACAACATAATTAGACAGAAGAATATGATAATAATAAATAATTGTAATAATTAATAATCCATACTTACAGTTAAACTGTAGTATTCGTCTAGTAGAATAACTATGAAGTAGGTACAAGTGCAATAACAGCAAACCACCATCTATGACATCTAAGAGGCAACTGAGGACTGAGAGTGAGGGACAGTTCTATTCATGTTGTGACTTGTACATTGTACAACAACTATATGACCTTGAAAACACTCCATATGCGATCAGTGGGATAATTCTGTGACTGATGAATAGTTAATCAATTTATGTCCTATTATTTAGTAAAAGGGTCAATTTCTGAAACTTTAAGGTAAAATTGATGTAGGTAAGGGTTATTTTATTTCATTTTGGTTGGCCAATTTCAAGTTTTGACATGAAAAGACTATATTTTCACTCCCAAAATTGATTGGAAAAAAGTTGACAAAATTGACACACCCTACTCCCCATCATCATCCGCCGGCCACTGCCGACAAGTCGGAAAAATAGTCGAAGAGAATAGGAAAGGGGTGAAAGATGAAAAAAAGTCAAATAAGAACGCTTACAAACCATGCAAACACAGTCTTAACTCACTGTCAAACCATGCAAACTACAGACATGTAAGTAAAGAGAGGATAAAGGAAAAAAAAAGTAGGTAAAGTATAACAGAAAGTGGGTTAGTTTACGCTACGAGCTACATCTACGTTCGTGTTAGTCTAATTTTTTTTTAATAATAATTTTATTCCTGGCATCACACGCTGGCATTTCACAAGCTGGCATTAATCATCAACAGACTCATCCTCGATCACCATCCCCAGAGCTCCTGTTGATAATTGTTTTTTTTATTTTAAACAACGTTAATATTTTAAAATGCCTATCTAAACGGTTCTTAAGCATATTAACGCTGATAGAGTTCACGACTGACGCGGGAAGATTATTCCATTTATCAATTACTTTAAACGTAAAGAAGTTTTTAGCGATATTAGTAATGAAACGTCTGCCACGCACCTTAAATCCGTTATTACGAGTATTGCTATTATCGAAAGTGAACAGTTTGTCAAAATTTACGTTATCGATTTTATTAACGATTTTGAAAACTTCAATAAGCTCCCCCCTTAATCTCCTAGTTTCGAGTGAATGCAAATCTAACTCTTTAATCCTATCTTCGTAAGACTTGTTTCGCAATGACGGAATTAGTTTCGTGGCGCGACGCTGAACCCTTTCTAACCTATCAATATCCTCACGCAAATACGGCCACCAAAACTGAACGGCATATTCTAAACGAGGCCTGACTAGGGACTTGTAAAGGGGCAATATAATATTTTTCGATTTAAATTCGAAATTACGCGCTATGAAGCCTAACATCCTATTAGCTTTTGCACAAGACTCCAGGCACTGGTTCCTAACTTTTAAATCCTTAGATACGCGTACGCCTAAATCTACTTCCTCGTCAACTCTCGCTGACTCTCTATCATCCATCGTGTACGTGTAATTATTGCTACGAGAACCTATATGCAACACTTAACATTTGTCTACGTTAAATTGCATTTGCCACTTATCCGTCTACTCCATAATCCTATTTACAGTACATCGTCTTGAACCCTATTTCTATCGTCCTCATTAACAACCTTACCGCCTATTTTAGTATCGTCCGCGAATTTTGACACGTTACTAGTCAACCCTACATCTATGTCGTTAATGTAAATTACGAATAACAATGGGCCTGGTTAGTTTAGGTTAGGTTAAGTAAGTTTTCGTATTTTTCACAGGGCATCGTAATTTTGTAAATTTGTTGAGTAACTTTCGTAACTTTGGTTCACATCTATAGCTTAACATTAATTATATATATATATATATATATATATACCTTGTTAACATTGTTTAGGTTCCGTGCGTCGGTCTTTCTTCACACGAAGGTCAAGCTGGTGGCCCCGCCTCTAGTCCTGGCTTGGTGGAGGAGCGAGTTGCTCTCTTGCGCTCTCCATCGTACATACCCATGTACACCCGGCTCATCTGGTACCGTTCTCAGCCAGGCATCTAGTCTTCTCTTGAAGACTTCAACTTTGACCCCTGTAATGTTTCTGAGGTCCTTTGGAAGCTGGTTGAAAATTCTTGGCCCCCTGACAACCTAGCTATTTTCCTTCAGAGTTGAGGAGGTCCCTTGTCGGGCCTTTAATTTGGGAATACTACACATTCTGCCTTTCCTATTTTCCAGCGTTGTCTGCGTGGTAATTGGGTTTTGTTTGAGGTTTGGTACCAGTTTTTCGATAATTTTCCCTATGTAGATTATGATATACCTCTTCATATATATATATATATATATATATATATATATATGAAAAATTATTTCACGAAAGTGACACGTGAAAAGTATTTATGATGAATAAAACCACGAAGGAAAAAAGAAACACAAATGGGTGCTCAAGCGCTTTCGTCTAATGACATCCTCAGGAACACTGGAGTGAAAGGACAGATCAAGGCAATATATAGGTTACAAAAATAAACATACATACATACATATTCATATATATATATACATATATATATATATATATATATATATACATATATACATATATATAGTAAGCATAGAAAAAATTGTGGGAGGAGCCAACATTTATATGGTCACAAAAGAATAAAGAAATAAAAATAAATATAAATATAAATTGAGAAAAAATTAATTACAAAATAGTGCCTTAGTGATATATATGTCACAGCCTAAATAATCATAAAGAAATAAACAGGCAAATAAAAAAACCACAAATATATATATATATATATATATATAAAGACACTTTTAGCACTTTGGCCGACCTTCAATATAAATTCAAATGGCTTGTTTATGGAACAGGTCACAAAAGAATAAAGAAATAAAAATAAATATAAATATTGTAAGTGGAGTCTACCAATTCAAGCTCAAAAGGGAAGTTTTACAATCAATTTAATAGATGAAGCCAAATTGATATATATGTCACCAAAAAAATAAAGAAATAAAAAAAAAAAAAAAAAAAAAAAAATTAATTATTAAAAAAATAATAAAAAATAAGAATAATAAATTGAAAGATAAATTTTAAGAGAGGCACACCAATTTATAAGGGAAAAATTACCACATATGCATATTATAGTCACAAACGAATAAAAAAGTACAAGTAAATATAAATTGGAAAACAAAATGATGCCTAGATGATATATAAAGAACAATAAAAAATATATACAACATATATACGGTATATATACGAAATATAAACGCAATATATACAGAATATATATATATATATACAGTATGCATAAGGGAAAAAATTACCAAATTTGTTTTTAAAATTATTGTCTGAAAAAACGGTAGGTCGCAAAAGAATAAAGAAATAAAAATAAATATAAATTGAAAAAATTACAAATAATACACGTACACATGTATACCCGCATAACCAAATATATATACATATACACCCATATATACAAACACACACACACACACACACACACACATATATATATACACATACAAGCTTGACATTCGCGAAATGAGAAAACATCCCGCAGAACCTTTGTGAGGTTGTAAGGTAAGGTAAGGTACATACACATATATATATATATATATATATATATATACATTTAACTGCATACATACATACATACATACATATACACACATACATACATACATATACACACATATACATACAAACACATTTAACTGCAATGACCACACACATACTCACATACACATACATACATACACATACACCCAATTTTATAGATAATGCCTAAATTATTGGTAGGGCTATTTTTTACTATGATGTTTTTCACAATATTGTTATATGAAAAAACTACACTGATATCCAAAAGTTTAAGTACATTAGCAATGCCTAAGAAGCCCGGGAAAAATGGAAGTACTAAAATATTCTTTGACAAGGTGCGAGTGTTATTATTCACACGATAGAAGGTTCGTTTAGCCTTATTAAGACAAGATTCCATGAACGCAGATGCGTAACACAACTCACTTCCAATACCGTTGATATTTTCCAATTCGGCATCGATGTATTCCGGACTGGCGATCCTAAGAGCGCGGAGAAACATTGAGGAAAATATGGCCTTTTTAACAGGGGTGTCATGTCCAGAGTAAAAGTGTACGTAGGACAAATTGTTTGTTTTTTTCCGATAGATACTAAACTTAAAACCCGGGCTATCCCTATGAACACGCACATCCAAAAACGGGATTGAGTTGTCTTGTTCCACTTCTAAAGTAAATTTAATGGAGGGGACTTGGTCATTTAACTGAAGGAGGAAGTCATCCAGGTCACGATTCATGGGCCAGATACACAAAATATCGTCGACGTACCGCAACCAAGGAAGGGATGCCAACCCCCAGGATTCTCGGAATGTAAGTAATTTCAAAAAACTCCATATAAATATTGGAGAGAAGGGGCGACAAAGGGTTGCCCATGGCCATCCCAAAAACTTGTTGATAATGCTCGCCATTTAAAGTGAATTTACAATCCTTGATACAAAGCTTAATAAGCTCCAAAACAGTGTGTGCAGGTAATGGTAAATCATAATTATGTAATTCTCTGGCGAGAAAGTCAAGCATATCATCAATCGGCACTTTTGTGAACAATGCACAAACGTCGAAACTGATCAATCTATCGTTGGTATTAATGCGAACATTATTCAATTTTTCAGTGAGATCCATGGAATTTTTTACGTGTGAATCAGAGACAGTTCCAAGAATGGGGGACAAAACATTAACAAGCCATTTGGAGAGTTTATAGGTAATAGAGCCCACCGAGCTAATAATAGGGCGCATAGGGTTACCCGGTTTGTGGGTTTTAATAAGACCATAAAGATAAGGCAGAGCAGGTGAAGTGGACAAAAAAAGGGGAATTAAATCCTTATGATCTTTGAGAATGCGTTTCAAGCCACTATTGAATGATTTGATGACATCATCCTGTGGGTTCTTCCTAAGTTTCACGTATGTGGCGGGGTCCTGAAGCAGCTCATTCATCTTTCCAATGTAATCCACTTTGTCCATAATGACTAAGGTGTTAGCCTTGTCTGCTTTAGTAATATGGAGCTCACTATCTTTTTTAATTGTGAAAGGCTATTGCGGAAACGTTTAGGAAAGTTATCTTCGTAAGAAATATTCGCAGCACCATAGACCAGGCCTTTAACTATGTTAACCAAAAACTGAGGAAGGTTACACTGTTTTTCAAAACGAGCAAGACTATGACAAATTTGTAAAGCAGTAGGTTTTTTAACAATATAAAAGGACACCAAATCCAAGGGCACTTTTTGGATAAACTTTTGGATATCAGTGTAGTTTTTTCATATAACAATATTGTGAAAAACATCATAGTAAAAAATAGCCCTACCAATAATTTAGGCATTATCTATAAAATTGGGTGTAAGCAATGTGATTCCTTTTACATAGGTCAGACGGGAAAGGATTTGCAAACGCGTGTAAAACAGCATCAATATTCCGTTAGAACGGGACAGTTGTCCAGTGCCCTTTTTGTCCATTTGTCAGAGTTATCCCATTGTATTGATTGGAATAATGTTTCAGTTTTGTTTCACTCTAGCAACATTGTTAATAGAAATATTCTTGAGTCGGCTATAATTCAACTTACAAATAACCTTAACATGAGTAAAGGTCTGTTTCAACTCGATCCCGTTGCTCTGAATTCCTTCAGAATGGATTTAAACAAAAAGGGCAGGTTGTTAAATCTTTGGTAAAAAATTTGTTTTTGTCTTTTGTTTCCCTTACAATTTTATTTTTCAATTTTTTGCTGTATGCGTGTATGTGTATGTATGTATGTGTATGTGAGTATGTGTGTGGTCATTGCAGTTAAATGTGTTTGTATGTATATGTGTGTATATGTATGTATGTATGTGTGTATATGTATGTATGTATGTATGTATGCAGTTAAATGTATATATATATATATATATATATGTGTATGTACCTTACCTTACCTTACAACCTCACAAAGGTTCTGCGGGATGTTTTCTCATTTCGCGAATGTCAAGCTTGTATGTGTATATATATATATGTGTTGTGTGTGTGTGTGTTTGTATATATGGGTGTATATGTATATATATTTGGTTATGCGGGTATACATGTGTACGTGTATTATTTGTAATTTTTTCAATTTATATTTATTTTTATTTCTTTATTCTTTTGCGACCTACCGTTTTTTCAGACAATAATTTTAAAAACAAATTTGGTAATTTTTCCCTTATGCATACTGTATATATATATATATTCTGTATATATTGCGTTTATATTTCGTATATATACCGTATATATGTTGTATATATTTTATTGTTCTTTATATATCATCTAGGCGTCATTTTGTTTTCCAATTTATATTTACTTGTACTTTTTTATTCGTTTGTGACTATAATATGCATATGTGGTAATTTTTCCCTTATAAATTGGTGTGCCTCTCTTAAAATTTATCTTTCAATTTATTATTCTTATTTTTTATTATTTTTTTTAATAATTAATTTTTTTTTTTTTTTTTTTTGTTTATTTCTTTATTTTTTGGTGACATATATATCAATTTGGCTTCATCTATTAAATTGATTGTAAAACTTCCCTTTTGAGCTTGAATTGGTAGACTCCACTTACAATATTTATATTTATTTTTATTTCTTTATTCTTTTGTGACCTGTTCCATAAACAAGCCATTTGAATTTATATTGAAGGTCGGCCAAAGTGCTAAAAGTGTCTTTATATATATATATATATATATATATATATATATATATATATATATATATGTATATATATATTGTGGTTTTTTTATTTGCCTGTTTATTTCTTTATGATTATTTAGGCTGTGATATATATATCACTAAGGCACTATTTTGTAATTAATTTTTTCTCAATTTATATTTATATTTATTTTTATTTCTTTATTCTTTTGTGACCATATAAATGTTGGCTCCTCCCACAATTTTTTCTATGCTTACTATATATGTATATATGTATATATATATATATATATATATATATGTATATATATATGAATATGTATGTATGTATGTTTATTTTTGTAACCTATATATTGCCTTGATCTGTCCTTTCACTCCAGTGTTCCTGAGGATGTCATTAGACGAAAGCGCTTGAGCACCCATTTGTGTTTCTTTTTTCCTTCGTGGTTTTATTCATCATATATATATATATATATATATATATATATATCCCGCAAGGGGGTTCTAAGCTCGTGCTCTTGAGTGCTCTTTGTGCTCGTTTGTACGTGCTTGTTCCTGGAGGTTTCACGTGCGCCCTCCCGGCCCTAGCACCCAAGGATGATGGGGCTCGACCCTGCAGTCCTTGTCATCCTTGGTCTTTTTCCACTTCGACTGTCCCCTCCACCCTTTCTTTTTCCTCTGTCTTTCCTCTCACTTTTTCTTTGTTTTTCCGCCGAGATATGCCCTTTTAAATAGAGGCGAATCGGTTCTTCCCGAACTTAAAAAAAAATATATATATATATATATATATATATACACACACTGTATTTCCACTATTAGTTCGATTGTATGTCAATCACAATTTGAACGTGACTTATATCAAGTTATATGTCATGTATCAAGGGTTAAATTCTATTTTCTAGACAGAGAAATAGAAACTTATGTATATAATAATAATAATAACAATAATAATAATAATAATAATTAATAATCTTTATTCAGGAAGAACCCATTAATAAGATATACATTACATCCATACTGGTTTACACAATGTTGGCATTAACGTTTAATTTTTGTAGTTTAATTACCCTATTCGGTACTTACCTATTATCGGGACTCCCAAACGTCATTTTCGTTTAAACTAACGAAAAATCATAACTTAACCTAACCAATCATCAAGGGCGTACAGTTGACCTAACCGGGCATTCATTTGACCTAACCGGGCATTCATTTGACCTAACCGGGCATTCAGTTGACCTAACTGGCCATTCAGTTGACCTAACCGGGCATTCGATTAACCTCCATTTCGCTGACCCCCAAATCCTCTCAATGAGTTGTGTGTGTGTGTGTGTGCTCCCGTGTCGGGGTCAGTGAAGTTGTACTTATGATTGACCTTGAAATGTTCGAAACCAGCATCATTCAGTTCCTTCGTCTTGTATGAAAATGCCCGGTTAGGTCAACTGTACGCCCTTGATGACTGATTAGGTTAAGTTGTGATATTTTCGTTAGTTTAAACGAAAATGACGAGAGCAAAAATACATAATAAACAGTTTGGTAGTCCCGATAATACGTAAGTACCCAGTATTCTTATCTGAATATGGCGTTGGGAAGCATGACACCTTTTCAAGCATAAATCTTTAAGATTCATTTGTATTTTTACATATAAAACAAATAGTCCAATTGGTAGTATTATTTGTATTATTGTATTAGTATAACGTAACAAAAATTGTAATACTGTATTATTGTAGCATAACATAAATTGTAATATCATAATATCTATTTTATAAATAAATTTATAAATGTAAATAAATACAAAAAAATACTTTCACAATAACTTAATGACTTTACAATCATTTAAATTCATTGTTTAACTTTCAATTATTTCTTCATTTATGTATTTGAAACTAATTAATTAATTGTCATTCATGATTTATATATTATTAAATTATTAATAATAAAAACAATAATTGTTTTATCTTTAATTACGAGCTCAATAAAGCGTAAAGTGTAAGGGCCAAATTAAATAAAATAGATAGTCCAATTTCACAATTATTTATGTTAAAATTACTGTCGCAACAAATATTGTAAAATTGTAAAATTGCAAAATTTTATTTATTTTATAAATAAAGAGTTATATCATTCATATATATATATATATATATATATATATATATAAATGAAAATGAAAAAAATCCAAGCATTCGTTTTCTTTAAGAGGTTTCGTAGGAAACAGCATAAGTAAAGTTTAATATTGTGAAGTTTGTATTTCATTGAACCCTGTGGATTTAATCTTATATATATATATATAAGAAGAGTAACGTAAAGCCAAATTAAACAGTACACAACTCATCCATATCATTTCTCACACAATAAACATATGACCAATTTAAAAATGCTAATAGAAAATAAAAGTTTGAAGATGTACCATAAAGCTAATAAGAAACGCTCGTTTCTCAAGTACCTAATCAGCCGATAGAGGGTGCTCTCAGTATCTATTCACTGTGACGTCATTAAGCGAGCAGTATAATCTATAACGCCATTGTGAAGCAACTGGCGGAAAACAATTCCAGGTGACAGGCGGGCTTTTTAGCTATAATGGTTATTCACTCAATGGGAATAATACAAAATGGCTTAGGAACGTATATAAAAATGGTGGAAAATGAAATAAGAAAAACACTAGACTAAAAACGCACTGTATTCGTTGTAAATTGAAAAAGTATATATATATATATATATATGTGTGTGTGTGTGTGTGTGTGTGTGTGTGAGAGTATTGGAAACTCAAGTCTTGGCTGTGACTGATCGCTAAGATAAGAATATTGTCCTAAATTTAAAACATTTTTTCGATCATGTTTTCCGATATGACTATAATAGGATATAGGGACGGCCTTTTGGGTCTTTCAAATAGTTTAATTAGCGGAAATAAACTTTAAAATAACAATAATAAACGTATATTCCGGAAAAATGATTGATGACGTATGAAAGAAATAATTTTTTTTAAATCCTTGAAGAAACTAAATTAGAAATATTAAATTTGAGAGACTATTTTATCCTGTTTCATCTACACATCAGCATCCAAATGAAATAACTGATAATAATCAGATCAAAATTAGATAAAGTTTAAGTTAAAAATATAATGTCCCCTTCTTTTTAAATGTATCCTTCTGATTTATTTCTATTAAGAGTATTGATATAATGTTATTTATGAAGGTTATTGATAATCAAATCATTAATAGTTTATTTAATTTCTGTTTATTAATATACAATCTTTAGGAACATATTTTAAAATAAAACATTTTAAAGTTTTAAATATTTAAATATTTTAAAGTTTAGATATTCATCGTAAATGTTGGTTTTCTTTAATTGCATTCAGTATATCGTTTTCTTTTATACAAGTATTCTTGGCTAACTACGCTAAATATGTTTCATAAAATTTGGCTATTAATTGTAATCTCGAATAGAATCCGTGGAATCATTTCCACATCATATTAAATTCCACTTTTAAGAAGTACCGTACCTGATCAAGTAACTTATATTAGGTTTCTCTTAAGTTTTATCTTTATAAATGAAAAAATCCAAGCATTCGTTTTCTTTAAGAGGTTTTGTAGAAACAGCATAAGTAAAGTTTAATATTGTGAAGTTTGTGTTTCATTGAACTCTGTGGATTTAATCTTACATTAATGAAGTTATTAAATTGCAATTACATAAAAAAAGTTCTGCAAAATACTCAAGACTATATATATATAAAAAATACTCAAGACTAGAAGAAAGCCTTTGAAAGGTGTTATATATATATATATATATATATATATATATATATATATATAAACTCGAAGACTATAAATTGGGAAGCAATCAGATCGCACATGGCCCAAATAGAATGGAGAACAATTTTCGAGAATAAAACAAGGAAGAAATGCTAACAACTTTGTAGGAAAAAACGCTGAGAATTTTAGGAAAATATGCTCCGAAATCACAGCCAAAAGGAAAGAGGAGCTGGCTAGAAAGGCAAAAGAGAAGACTATTCCGCAAAAGAAAGAGAGTGGAGGCGAAGTTAGGAACTGCGGAGATAATGGCAGGAAAATAATAAAAGAAAACTGGAGGGTATCGATAGGGAAATACAAGCCCTGATTAAGGACCATACAGAGAGGGAAGAGGAAAAGGCGGTAGAAGCAATAAAGGAAAATCCAAATACTTCTATAGCTATGCAAAAAGGAAAACAAAAACGCGCGCCCGCTATTGGGCCCTTAAGGACGGGAAATAATGAACTAACAGACGATCCAAAAGAAATATCTGATACATTGAGAGCTCAATATGAATCAGTTTTCAGTACCCCAAAAAGTGACAAAGCGATACCTGACAAAATGCATTCTTTGAAGAGGAATTGCAAGGAGAGTATATAACAGACTTTGAGTTTACACCAGAAGATGTAGCGAGAGCTATAGAACAAATGAAACTACATTCAGCTGCAGGTCCGGACAATTGGAACGCATTATTGATTAAAAACTGTAAAAATGAAATAGCTACACCTTTATACTGGATATGGAGAAGATCCCTAGACACTGGGGAAATACCGAGCATCTTGAAGAGAGCAAACATTGTCCCTATCAGTGGCGGTTCCTCATATGGGCAATACGGGCAGCCGCACAGGGCGGCATTTGTGGAGGGGCGGCATGAGCGCCTGCAAAAAAAATAAAAATAAAAATAAGAATAAATAAATAAAGAAATAAATAAAAATAAAAATAAAATAAAATAAATAATAAAAGATCAATAAATATATTTTTATTAATAAAAAACCATCTATTGCATTTTCCATAAACCTTCCCATAAAAGACCTAAACAATGCAAAATGCTTCCAGATTAATATTATTGGGAATAAAGGCCCATACTTTAACATATGTAATGTTATTTTTCTGGGTTTGGTTAAATAGTGAAATGTATTATTTATTACAGAACGAATCTTCACACTAAGCCACTAAGGTCTGTCAAATAACCGCAAATGGATAAGAAGAGGTCAAAGCTATCAGGTGCTCAGTTTAAAAAAGAGGAAAGAAGAAGAGGAGAAACGAGCAAAAGATAAAGGTATAGAGCTATGTCATCTACTCTTCACTGCTATATTGCACTGCTATTTTGTGATATAGCTTTCTGAGTCATTTGAAGTGTACTATTATGTATATAATTAGCCATTAACCAAGGAGGTTGTATTATTCATTTGTTTCCTATTCTAAAAGTTTAATAAATTGTGCTTAATAACATGTTAAATTAATTGTACTAGCCTATTCATGCATTGGTCTGTTATGTTCTATTTTACTATTTGCAGGGGCACTTTTGAAATATTTTGGAACACCCTCTGCCACTAGCCAGGATGAGAAGCCGTCTACTTCTGCCATTATTGAGGCTGAGGAGCCATCTACCTCCTCAGCCTCACATATGTCTCCACAAATGCAGTCTGATCCTGAGGATGAAGACCCATTTGCTTCTACTTCTCCCCGGCAGGACTCTTCAGGTGAGTTTGTGTGCACATATGTTGTGAGTGTGTGCGTGTGTGTGTATGTGTATGTGTGTGCATCCCTGCAAAGCATTTTGCAAACAGTTATAAATTATAATGTTATTATCACTGGGTCTGGGTTACTGGGTATGTGTGGTGTTTCACCACCATAATTCCATAACACCACCACCATAACAAAGTGCTGTGAATAATGTGTTATCTAACTTAGGTGTGTATACTAATGAGTAATGCTCTTGTTCTTTCTATTAGAAATGCCTGGAGCAGAATCGCCTCCTGAGGATGAGTCTCTGTCCACCGACCCTGCTAACTGGCCTTCAGTTCTGACTGAGAGAATTCGGACACAACTGGTTTCCAGGGGACCAAGTCAAGTACCATCTGACTTTGTATTCCCTAGAAACGACAGTGACGGAAGAAGTTTCCACCATCAATACTTCAGGAAGTCATTGGTTAGTGGGGAAAATATAACCAGAAGTTGGTTGGTCTATTCCTTAAAAAACAACAGCCTTTTCTGTTTCTGTTGTACATTATTTTCCAAGAGGAAAATAAATTTAACAAGTTTGGGACTCTCGGACTGGAAGCATGCAAGCTCATTGCTCACATCACATGACAACAGTTCAGAACACCTAAATTCTATGAAAATCTGGAAAGAACTGGCAGTGAGGATGAGAAAGGGGGAGACCATTGACAAGCAGGAGATGGCACTTCTGGAGGCTGAGAAGTTGAGATGGAGAGCGGTGCTGACACGTCTCACTGCTATTGTGCATTCTCTGGCAGTTAGAATTTGGCACTAAGGGGACATACAGAAAAATTGTTCTCACCATCAAATGGCAATTTTCTGAAAGAAGTTGAACTGATGGCACAATTTGATCCTATAATGCAAGAGCACATTAACCGTGTCCAAAAAGGGACCTCCAGTCACACCAGCTACCTCGGCCACCACATACAAAACGAACTCATTGATTTGTCGAGCAGCAAGACCATTTCAGCAATGGTGAGCGACATCAAACAATCAAAGTTTTTTTCAATAATTCTAGATTGCACTCCAGATATCAGCCACACTGAACAGTTGTCAGTTGTGATTCGGGTTGTGTCACTGGAGGGGAAGCCCCATATAAAGGAACATTTCATGGGGTTTTTGGAGGCAGAGGAGTCCACTGGTCAACATTTGGCATCTCTGATTCTGAAGAGACTGGAGGAGCTAAAAGTTCCTTTCATGGACTGTAGAGGACAATCATACGACAACGGGGCCAACATGAGGGAAAAACAAGGGTGTTCAATCCAGGCTCCTAGAAATTAATCCCAGAGCTCTGTTTGTTCCATGTGGGGCTCATTCTCTGAATTTGCTTGTGGCCGATGCTGCTAAGGGATCTATTGATGCCACAAGTTACTTTGGCATCTTGCAGAAGCTTTACAACTTGTTTTCAGCCTCCACACAACGATGGGCCATTTTGAAAAAAATGTGAACATCACATTGAAGATGTGGTCTGATACAAGGTGGGAAAGCAAGATCAAGAGTGTGGAGCCCCTGAGATATCAGGCAGCTGCAGTGAGAGATGCACTGATCGAGGTGAGGGACCACACCAAAGACTCTGTAATAAAGGTCGAGGCTCAATCTCTGTCAGAGGAGGTTGGGTCATACCGCTTCGCCATTTGTTCAGTGGTGTGGCATGACCTGTTGTGCCAAATTCAGCATGTGAGCAAGCAGATGCAGTCTCCTAGCATGCACGTTGATGTTGCAGTAAATCTCCTAAAAAAAACAGAGAGAGGTCTCCGCAATTACAGGGCAACAGGTTTTGTGGCTGCACAAATGGCAGCCACAGATATCTGTGAACAAATGAATGTGGAGGCTGTGTTAAAACAAAAACGGCTGAGGTCCACAAAGCGGCACTTCTCCTATGAAGCATCTGATGAGCCTTTGATTGATGCTTTGAAGAAGCTGGAGGTGACATTTTTCAATGCAGTGGTTGATGCTGCAACATCAGCCATTCAGGAAAGATTTTCCACGTTGGAAATTGTGGGAGAGAAGTTTGGAGTGCTGACACATTTCCAAAATATCACATTTGAGGAGCTGACAGAACAGTGTGAACCTTAGTACTACACTACACTTTAAGGGACAATCTGACTTGGATGGCAGAGAGCTTGCACAGGAGCTGAAGAACTTGCCTGACTTGTCATCAAAGACCATATCCTTGCTTGAACTGCTGACATCTCTGAAATATATCCAAATTTGTGGACTGCTCTCAGAATTGGTCTTACTCTTCCAGTCACTGTTGCTGAAGCAGAGAGGAGCTTTTCAAAGCTGAAGCTCATCAAATCCTACCTGAGGTCAACTATGTCACAGGAACGCCTTACCGGTCTGGCCATCATCAGTATAAATCATACAATTGCTGAGCAGATTTCATATGATGATTTAATTCATGACTTTGCATCAAGGAAGGTAAGAAGAGTCAGGCTTTAGATGGCAGTTGTGCTGTGGTGCAATTTATTTTGTTTCTTGTTCAAAGTGTAGCATAATAATTACCCTCTCTTAAGTGTCTTATTCTATTTATGTGATAGAGCATTTGTACAATTTAGAAATTTGATTCTCTAGTTTATTTATGGCAGTTGTGCAATTTAATTTGTATTTTTCCTGTTCATAGTATCATAATTACATTCTCTTAAGTGAGTTATTCTATTTACGTGATGAAGGATTTGTAAAATTCAGAAATTTGAGTCTTTGTTTTGGTTCTGAAGTTCCAACAATTAGTCCAATAAAAAGTTATTTTGTGAAAGAGTTATGTCTGTCCTTTATTTTGGGGGGATTCGAATGTGTGTGTGTTGGCGAACAGGGGGGGGGGGCGCTGAAGGTGAGGTTCGCCCAGGGCGTCATGTAAGCTAGGACCGCCACTGGTCCCTATATATAAAGGAGGGGACAGATCTCAAGCAAAGAACTATAGACCAGTGTCATTGACGTCCCACCTCACCAAAGTATTTGAAAGAATAGTTAGAGAGAAAATTTATGATTTCCTGGAGACACGGGAAAGATTCAACGAAAATCAGCATGGATTCCGATCAGGTAGATCATGCCTATCACAACTAATAGAGCACTACAACAATATCCTAGATGCATTGGAAGGCAATGACAACTACGATGTTATATACACAGATTTTGCTAAAGCTTTTGATAAATGTGACCATGGTATAATAGGACATAAAATTAAAGACATGGGAATAACAGACAAAGTGGGAAAATGGATCTACAACTTCCTTAGTGATCGTCTGCAGGTCGTCAAAATTCAAGGTATATCATCATCAGAATCGGAAGTACGCAGCTCAGTACCACAAGGGACAGTACTGGCCCCACTCCTGTTCATTATCATGCTAACAGACATAGACAGCGGAGTAAACAGCAATAGTATAGTAACATCCTTTGCAGACGATACAAAGATCAGCAGAAAAATCAGCGATGTACATGACGTGGAGGCCTTGCAGAGGGACACGAACAAAATATACAAATGGTCAGAAGAAACAACATGTCATTCAACGCCGAGAAATTTCAACTCTTGAGATATGGTAGAAAAGAAGAACTTAAACAGACTGCATATTATGCTCCAGATAGACAGGAAATTCAGAGAAGCATGAAAGCGATTGATCTCGGGATAATAATGACAGATGATGCGAAATTCGAAACACAAAATCAGATAGCGATAAATAAAGCAAAAAGAGTCGCCGGACAGGTTCTAAGAACGTTCAAGAGAAGGGACAGGACAGTAATGATTCCCCTGCTAAAAACACTGATTATACCAAAACTGAATACTGCTCAGTTTTGACGTCCCCATATAAAAAGGAAGAAACTAATAAACTAGAAGAAATGCAAAGGCATTTCACAGCCAAGATTGATGGCTGCAAAGAACTCAACTACTGGGAAAGACTACGTAAACTAAATCTGTACTCACTGGAAAGAAGAAGCGAGAGGTACATCATAATCTACATATGGAAAATGATCGAAAAACTGGTACCAAACCTAAAACTAAACCCAATTACCATTCAAACAACACTGGAAAATAGGAAAGGCAGAATGTGTAGTGTTCCCAAATTAAAAGCACGACAAGGGACCTCCTCAACCCTGAAGGAAAATAGCTTGGTTGTCAGGGGGCCAAGACTTTTCAACCAGCTTCCTAAGGACCTCAGAAACGTAACGGGGGTCAAAGTTGAAGTCTTCAAGAAAAGACTGGATGCCTGGCTCAGGACAGTACCAGATGAGCCGGGCGTGCCTGGCTATGTACGGTGGAGAGCGCAAGAAAGTAACTCGCTCCTCCACCAGGCCAGACATAGAGGCGGGGCCACCAGCTTGACCTCCGTGTGAAGAGAGACCAACACACGAAACAACAAAAGGTTCATAAGGTAAGGTGAGGTGTGTGTATATATATATATATATATATATATATATATGAATAAAACCACGAAGGAAAGGAAACACAGAATGGTGCTCAAGCGCTTTCGTCTAATGACATCCTCAGGAGGATGTCATTAGACGAAAGCGCTTGAGCACCATTCTGTGTTTCCTTTCTTTCGTGGTTTTATTCATCATAAATATTTTTCACGTGTTACTCTCGTGAAATAATTTTCGGTTCTTTTGCATTATCCTCCCAACACTAATTTTTTTATATAATGTTGGTTTGGTTCTGGTTATGGTACTTTATTTTCCTTCTATTATAAAAAAAGTTAGTGTTGGTATTAGGTTAGGTTAGGTTTGGTTAGGTTAGGTTACGGTAAAAACAGCCCGCCGCAGGCGTTAGCCGTTATAAAAAAAAATTAGTGTTGGGAGGATAATGCAAAAGTACCTAATTTTCATATATATATATATTATATATATATAATATATATATATATATATATATATATATATATTAGTGGTGGACCGGATATCAGTTTTTCAACATCTGCGGATGCGGATGCGGATTTTTAATTTCAATATCCGCGGATGCGGATATTTAGTTAATCTATCAGTATAATATAGAATTATGAATATATGACAATTTTTCAAATTTCGTGATATTACTATTATGGCAGACAATGCATAAGAATTAAAATTAATATTAATGTTTTCATTATGATAAAATAATAACTTTCTCAAGAGTTTCAGCGACAGTGAAGTACCCACAGCGGCACAGGCAGTGTTTGTTGATTTAATGGTATTTATATTTTGAGGTTTATATATTTGTTTGTTCATTAATAATTAATTAATACTTTACATGAAATGTGCATGACTGGGCCTTATAAGCTATTTTATAAGCTAATTTAATTGTAAACTGCATAATTTATTAGAGGTAATATCCGCAGTCAGAAGTGCGGGTGCGGACTGCGGATGCGGATGTTAAAAATGATGTCGATGCGGATATCCGATCCACCACTAATTTTATAGTATATATATATATATGATGAATTTCACAATTAAACACGTGAAATGAATGAATGCTGCAAACCCACAAGGAAAAAGAAAAACGATTCCAAGGCCTTTCGTGTATTCAGAGCTACACCTCGTCAGGGAATGAAATATTTCATTTCATTTCCTGACGAGGTGTAACTCTGAATACGAAATGCCTTGGAATCGTTTTTCTTTTTCCTTGTGGGTTTGCAGCATATATATATATATTCATCATATATATATATGTGTGTGTGTGTGTTACAACTCTGCTCTTCCGTCCGATGATTTCTCACTTCACGGAGGTCAGGCTTGTTGCCCTTTCTCTCGAGTTGGCTAGTGAAGTAAAGAGTTGGTTTCTTGCGCTCTCCAGTCTCCACTTCACACAGCCAAGTACTTCCGGCAACTTTTTTAAGTGGCTGGCCAAGCTGAGGGGTGAAAAAGGTTTTTGAGACCTTGTGTAGAGTTGCCAACAATTATATTAAAAATCTTAACATAGTTTGGCTTCTGTTTCCACTATTATATTAGATTTTTTTCAAATTTTTATTCACTAATGAGCGCTTGAATATGAAAAAGTACCATTGAAGATGGGAATATACAGAATTTGCTCAAGCGTCGCCTTTAGTAATTGCCAGCTAGTGGACGCAATTATTGTTAATTTAATTTATGTAGATAACAATAACGGTATTATATAGTCATATGTTGCACATCGAAATATAAAATTTTTCTATTTTACATTTTACTCCTCAAGGATATTAGCACTGCGATTCATATAAAATTTTAACTCTGCAATTATTTTGCATTAGAAAAATCAATTTTTCTTAGTAATTTAAATCAGAGGGAGGCGGGTCGGATTGAAAGCATTCGCGGGCCGGGAATTACCCATATCTGCTTCAGTGTCTCTGAATTTCCTGTCCATTTGCGGTATAGTATTCCATGGTCCTCCCTTCTTCCCTACCTTAATAGTTAAAATTTCTCAGGGTTAAATTTCATATTATTCCTTCAAACCAATTGTAGATTTTGTTTATTCTGTTTGTAGAGATCCTATATCCTCTGAGTTTCTTATTTTTCTACTAATATTTTGTGTCAGCGGCAAAGGATGTTACTGTGCTGTCACTAGTAACTTCCACATCTATATCAGTTAGCGTGATTATGAAGAGTAATAGAGCTAATACTGTTCCTTGTGGTACTGAGTTAAGGACACTATTTTTATCTTGGCGATCAGTCACAGCCAAGACTTGAGTTTGACTTGACACTTGTTGAACGTCTTGTCAAAATTTGTGTATGTCACATCATAGTTTTCATTGTTTTTGAATGCATCAATAGTGTTGTTATAGTGTTTCATTAGCTGTGATAGGCATGATCTTCCTGACCGGAATCCATGTTGGTTATCATTTAATTTTTCCGAGTTTCTTAAAAGTCAGATTTTTCTCTAACTATTCTTTCAAATATTTTGGTGAGAAGAGATGTAAGCGAAACTGGCCTATAGCTTTTGGCCTCGGATCGATCTCCTTTATATATTGGAACTATGTTCGCCCTTTTCAGAATACTCGGTATTTCTCCCGTGTCTACTGTGTCTAGTGATCGTCTCTATATCCAGTATAGGGGATCAGCGATTGCATTCTTGCAGTTTTGATCAGTGTGGCATTCCATTTGTCCGGTCCTGCTGTCAAGTGTGTTTTTGTTTCCCTATAGCTTGTGTTATAATTTATCTGTTGTGAAGTCAAAGTCCGTTATACTTTCCCCTTGTAATTCTTCTTCAAAAAGAAACCGTTTCTATGTCATATTAGTTTATCAGTTTTAGAAATACTGAAAGTTGATTCATACTGAATTCTTAATATGTCAAATTCTTCTTTTAGAGCATCGGTTAAAACATTGTCTTTATTTTTCAAAGGTCCGATTGTAGCGTGAATTTTTAGTTTTCCTTTTTGCAAAATTATGGAAGTATTTTGAACTAACCTTTAATGCTTCTATAGCGTAATCTTCTTCCCTCTGTATGATTCTCAACTAGACCCTGTATGACGCAATCTACTGTATACTCTCCAGTTTATCATTTAATATTTTTCTGTTGTTGTTGTCTTAGCAGTTTCTTAATTTTACAGTCACCCTTTATCTCTAGCTGAACATTGACTTCTTTTGTCTCTCGAACTTGCTTCTCTTTCCTCTTTGTTGATTTTTTGGGAGATGTCTTTCCACAATTTCTAGTGTCTTCTCTTCGAAGGTTATTAGTAGAGCCCGGATGTTTAGGCACTAAAAACCCTTAAAAAAAGGGAGGCAAATAGGCAAAATAAACATTCAAAATAGGCAGTAAAACCTCCCCAAAAAAGGCATTTATAAATTTGCTTACAAAAAACGTTTAATCTAGAATAATACCTTAATATGCGCATAATACATATTACAACGCCCTTAGTGAACAAAACAGTAGGTAATGCAAATATTAGTTACACATAATACTGTAACAATTATTTCATTTCGAAAAATAAAGTTTAATATAGAATAATACCCTTACACACGTATAAATAATACATATTACAACGCCATTATAGTGAACAAAACAGTAGGTATTGAAAATGTTCGTTGCACAACAATGACAAGGATTTAAATTTAAAAAATAATACTATTATGCACACTGAGTTTTTGTTATATATATGATACAAGCTTGACCTTCGTGAAATGAGGAATCATCGCACGGAACATATGAAAGTTGTGTGTGTATATATATATATATATATATATATATATATATATGTAGAGGACCGACAAGAAATAGACTAACAAGTAAACAAACAAATTCTTTCTTCCACGCCATCATCAAACATTTTTAGAAGACACACGTGGTCAAGGAATCAGAAACAATGAAAACGTCTGTTTCTTCCCAAAAGGCCCGCGAAAGCAAGCCCTTATCAACTAAAGGACGCGTAGAAGGCGTCTCAAGATATGGCTGGAAAGTCCGCGTCACAGAGGTTATATAAGCGAGTTTCCACTAATACACTTACTCACTCACTCACTGAATTTCTTCTACTACTTCTTTCACCACCTTTCTCTACAAAAAAAAAAAAAAAAATGGTGTCAATAATCCAGCAGGGTTGAAAGCACCTTAAACAGAAAAAAAACAAACAACACTCACTCACTCACTCTCGCTCACCACTTCTCGTTTGCATTTCTCGTCACGTGTCACGACTCCTTCGTCAGTACAACTCGTCGCATCAACCGCGGCCTGCTGTTCCTTTAAAGAGGCTCGCTACGGTTCCACGATCATCTCGGTGTACGTAACACCGTACGGTCAACTTCCGCAGGTTTCCAATCTACAAGGTCGAACTTCAAGCATACCCTTCATCTCGAGAGGTATTTTCAAAGTCGGTAAGCTCTCTGTGCTTCGTTCTTAAACAATAACGCAAAGCCTACATCAGTGTACCGCAAAAGCGTAGGCTATAAACGCAAAGTGTTTTACAAGTCGTTCAAACTAACTCTCGTTGAAACGCAGTAGGCCTATTTCACAATCCAAGTGTCATTACAATATATGATTGTGCATCAGACTAATTCTCTAATACAAACCCGCACTAGGTTTATTTCCTATGCCAAGTTCAAGTGTCATTTCCAGTACCGTAATTCCGTGTAGCATCCTGCTATTGTGTTCATTCATATCATCCATAAATACTTTACATCCGTTTATTTATGTGATAGATTTAAGTATTCTCTTACTGAAGACCTAATTCATTTACGGTGTACCAACTTAGTACATCCCTTCCAATTATCATTAGGCCACAGCATCTTGTTTCTAGGTTCCATTTATGTGTAATCACTTAGCATCATATAATTGCCTTTATATAAATGATACTCGTATAATCATTGTCATAGCATTTCTCCCAACTATCATTAGGCCACAGCATCTTGTTTAGTATTCCATTTATGCGTAACTCTAGCCTGTGTCACCTATTCAGTGTACTAAATGCACGTGCGTTCTTTATCATTACTAGGCCCATTCAATGTTCCATTTACGCGTAACTCCAGCCTACCTAAATGAAGGTATAATCTATTTACAGAGTACTAAACGTACGTGCATTCCTTGTCATTACTAGGCCCGTTCCATGTTCATCTATTCATAACCTTTGGCCTACATAATCAGTGTTACGTATTCTATTCAGTGTACCAAAACGTACGTGCATAATTTCTATTATCACTAAGTTTCACATTTTATGTTGTGTTCCATTTTTGCATGTCATTAGTCTAACAAAAAATAAATGCATTACTAGATCATTAAGCTCTTAACCATTTCTCTTATTGGCTAAGCTCCATGTCATCTTAGCATAATATAAAGGCCGTTAAATAATTGTTATTCACTATAATTATTGTGAATCATTTGTTATTCACTGTGAACAAATAACTGATTTATTTTCTTAATTAAATACAAAACAATGAGGTGCCTTTTATAACCTTAACAATATTTGCTTGGGTGTAATCCAAGCTGGTGACCTCGAAGCAATTCGTATCACTCGGAAATATTATAGTAGGCCTACTCCATTAGCCACTTTCAACTGGTGATACAGTGATACTGTATGACATCATAAATTGTTAATCCAGCCTGTCATTATAACAATCAATTTGCATCAATTAAGCACTAACATTAAATTAATCATTATCACCTCAAACGGCTAAATCTAGGCCCACTATATATATATATATATCTGACCGGCAAACGGAAGATCCCGGGTTCGATCCCCGGGTGGTTACCTCATTTGTTCGTTCTCCCTCCTCATCTTGCGCGGAATGTTCTCCTATACAAGCGTCGTTCTTTACGTTATATATATATATATGCAATAAAATCACAGAACAACACGATCTATATATATATATATATATATATATATATATATATATATATATATATATACACACATTTCAACTGCAAAGAACACGCAGTATAATTAACGTAAAGAACGACGCTTGTATAGGAGAACAATCCGCGCAAGATGAGGAGAGAACGAACAAATGAAAAATGAGGTAACCACCCAGGAATCGAACCCGGGATCTTCCGATTGCCGGTCAGATATGATAACCACTACACCATGGTCCTCACTCGATCAGAAGTCGTAATTCTCCTACATACGCGCAGAAACCAATGCCCCGAGAGGGGTACCCCTCGCATGCCGCACCTATATATACATTTCAACTGCAAAGAACACGCAGTATAATTAACGTAAAGAACGACGCTTGTATAGGAGAACATTCCGCGCAAGATGAGGAGGGAGAACGAACAAATTGAAAGAATGAGTGAGGACCATGGTGTAGTGGTTATCATATCTGACCAGCAATCGGAAGATCCCGGGTTCGATCCCCGGGTGGTTACCTCATTTGTTCGTTCTCCCTCCTCATCTTGCGCGGAATGTTCTCCTATACAAGCGTCGTTCTTTACGTTATATATATATATATATATATATATATATATATGCAATAAAATCACAGAACAACACGATCTTTTTAATAAGCAAACAACCACAGGGAAAAGGAAAAGGAAACACGAAATCCGAGCGCTTTCGTGATATATTCACATCTTCAGGGACAAGAAAGATATGAATATATCACGAAAGCGCTCAGATTTTGTGTTTCCTTTTCATTTCCCTGTGGTTGTTTGCTTATATATATATATATATATATATATATATATATATATATATATATATATATACAGGGTGTCCCAAAAGTCTGGCATCATAGGAGAAATTCATATTTTTCTATTTCTACAAACCATAATTCATATTTTTCTCTTTCTACAGGCCATAATGTCTATGCTCGGGATGCCAATTTCCCGTCCACCATTCTGTTCAGTGACGAGGCTGTTTTTTATGGAAATGATGAGGTAGGTAAATCGACAGAACACCCGCTACTGGTCTCAAAACAACTGTCACTGGTATACCTCTTCAAAGGAACAAGGTGCATCTCGGGTGATGGTATGGTGTGGCATTTGGAAGGATCGCATCATAGGCCCCCTCTTTTTCGATGAACATGTCACTGGAGGCACCTACCTACGTATGCTCAAGGAAGAAGCATTTCCCAGTGTCTTGAACGAAGAAGGAAATTTCCCAACATGGTTCCAGCAAGACAGCGCTCCTGCACATTACAGCACCCAAGTAAGGGAATACTTGTACCAACAATTTCCTGGTCATTGGATAGGACGTCGAGGGCCTGTGGATTGGCCAGCTAGAAACCCGGATCTCACGCCACTAGATTTTTATCTCTGGCGCCACTTGAAAGCGCTGGTATACGCAGAGAAAATTAAGAGTGTTGAGCATTTGCGGTAGCACATTATTGGGGCATGTAACACCATTACTCCTGACATCATTCACTGTGTGCTTGCTAACTGGGTATCACGTCTGAATTTGTGTATTGAAAACAATGGTGGACATATTGAGCACGTTCTGTAAATAAAAGCTTTTTTTTGCCTTTTTTTATTATTTTTCCTGTGATGCCGGACTTATGGGACGCCCTGTATATGTATATATATATGTGTGTTTTGCTGTTGTGGCGGTTACACGTGTTTCGATCGAAGTCCGAATAAAAGCGATATTACAGTAAAAATCCTGCAGTTAATCAGTTTTAAACGGTGCCGATATTGTGAGTTAATTGATAGTGCATAGCGGTATTTCTTTTTAAAAAAGTAAAATCGCGGCGTATACCAAAAAGTGAATAAAATCAAAGTGAATTAATATATACAGCATTTGTTTTTGTTATTTTTCCGAGTCTCTTTGTGAGGAAAGTTTTGTTTTTTGAAGTGCCCGCAAATATCCCCCCATTATCCCCCGCAGCCACGGTCGAGAGGACCAATCAGTGAGAAGTATACAGCGTGCCACATCCCCTACCCTGGAGTAACGGAAAATTCTTTCCCTCACACAGCTTGAGTCATCCCCCACCCAATACCTCCCATAATACCCCCTTTTTGAGTCACTTCACCAACATGGAAATTAATGCACACATGCAACTCTGTGGAATTTGTACAACTGCAACAGCTGAGACAGAGGCGATCAGGTGCGATTTTTGTCAGCTACTTTTTGATTTTAAATGCCTAGAATGGGGAGATGAAAAAATCTCCCTTATAACGAACGCAAAGCAGTTTAATGGAATAAAATTTTTCTGCGAGAACTGCTTGACCGAATTAAACTTTTATGGTATTTAAAGCAGAAAGAGACTACGAGAAGAGAATGAAAGAGGAAAGTGGAAACAAAGAACAGTGGAAAACGGAAGAAACGGAGAAAGGCGAAATAGAAAGAATTCAAATACCGTCACAAAATGAGGCCGAAAACACACAGGCGACAAAGAGTGTAAAGACAACACACAGCATAAGGGCAACGAAGGACACAAACACAACTAGCACAAATAGCACAAATAGGACAAGACAAGAGGGCAGTCAAGTAAACGAAGTAAAACTGTCCCCCAATAAGGAGGAAAAAACAAAAGCCAAGAGTAAATATGGGGAAGGAATTATATGCAGGTATTATATAAAAGAAAATTGCAGATTTAAAAGAGGACAATGTATATATGAACATCCCCCAATATGCAATTTCTTCTATAATAATGGTCGTTATAAATTTGGAGACGGATGTAAATTCTACCACCCGGACATTTGCAGAACTTACGCAAAATACGGAACCTGCAAATTCGGGAATAAATGCGACTATCAACATCTCCCGACGGACTCAACGAACAAAGGAAAAAGTTTAAATGACAATAGGAATAAAAATAACAATAGGAACAACAATCGGAACACAATAAGCGAACAAGAAAATTTTTTCAACATCTCAGACACCTTACGAATGCTAAATGTCATCCACATGCAGTTGACACAGCTGGAAACCCCCGAGCCAAATCGCTGCCGGGCAAGAAGCTACCAATACAAGTAGGAGGAAACGGATCTCTTTCGGAGGATCATAGAGCAACGAATCAAGCGATATCGAAGGAAAACGAACTTGAAGTGCACAAGGGGCAACGAAAAACAGAGAACATAAAAATTGTCCTGGCTAATATTCAAGGAATAAGACCAAACCAATCACTCAATAAGGTTTCGTACCTGAAAGGATTTATGGACGAAACAAGGGCGGACATCGCATGCCTCACAGAAACTCATCTTAAAGATTGCCAAGGAAATTGTGAAAACTGCGAACATTGTATTGATAAGAAAGAGATAAATATAGAGGGCTTCAACTTACTAAGAGCGGATAGAACGACGAGACGGAAAGGTGGCTGTGCTATATATGTACAGGAAGGTCATATGACAGAGACGATAATAAGTAAATCAAACAGCTATGTGGAACTCCTAGCAGTGAAAATAGAAAAACTAAACTTGATAGTAATAGTCATCTATAGACCTCCAAGCACCCCAACCGAAAAATTCTCGGAGGCCATTGATGACATTAGAAAGCTAATAAAGGCCATAAACCCTCCATCCCCCAATATAATGATCTGCGGAGACTTTAACTTCCCATTTATAAAATACAAAAATGTGAATAGGAATATATATATTCACCAGTACAAGGGGGGCACAAGAGAAGATCAGGAACAAGCAAAAATGTTGGTGGCTCTCACAAACGAGTTTATGCTGACACAGGAGATAACAGAAAATACCAGAAAAAATAACTGCCTGGATCTGGTATTCACGAATAACACGAACTTGATTGCTGATATAAAAATAACCCCAACCGTTATCTCAGACCACAACTTAATCGAGATATCAACAAATATGACGGCAGCATTAAAAGACAATACACATATTGTGGAAAGAAGTAAATTCGGGGCCTTTAACTTAAACTCGAAGACTATAAATTGGGAAGCAATCAGATCGCACATGGCCCAAATAGAATGGAGAACAATTTTCGAGAACAAAACAACGGAAGAAATGCTAACAACTTTGGAGGAAAAAACGCTGAGAATTTTAGAAAAATATGCTCCGAAATCACAGCCAAAAGGAAAGAGGAGCTGGCTAGAAAGGCAAAAGAGAAGACTATTCCGCAAAAGAAAGAGAGTGGAGGCGAAGTTAGGAAACTGCGGAGATAATGGCAGGAAAATAATAAAAGAAAAACTGGAGGGTATCGATAGGGAAATACAAGCCCTGATTAAGGACCATGCAGAGAGGGAAGAGGAAAAGGCGGTAGAAGCAATAAAGGAAAATCCAAAATACTTCTATAGCTATGCAAAAAGGAAAACAAAAACGCGCGCCGCTATTGGGCCCTTAAGGACGGGAAATAATGAACTAACCGACGATCCAAAAGAAATATCTGATACATTGAGAGCTCAATATGAATCAGTTTTCAGTACCCCAAAAAGTGACAAAGCGATACCTGACATAAATGCATTCTTTGAAGAGGAATTGCAAGGAGAGTATATAACAGACTTTGAGTTTACACCAGAAGATGTAGCGAGAGCTATAGAACAAATGAAACTACATTCAGCTGCAGGTCCGGACAATTGGAACGCATTATTGATTAAAAACTGTAAAAATGAAATAGCTACACCTTTATACTGGATATGGAGAAGATCCCTAGACACTGGGGGAAATACCGAGCATCTTGAAAAGAGCAAACATTGTCCCTATATATAAAGGAGGGGACAGATCTCAAGCAAAGAACTATAGACCAGTGTCATTGACGTCCCACCTCACCAAAGTATTTGAAAGAATAGTTAGAGAGAAAATTTATGATTTCCTGGAGACACGGGAAAGATTCAACGAAAATCAGCATGGATTCCGATCAGGTAGATCATGCCTATCACAACTAATAGAGCACTACAACAATATCCTAGATGCATTGGAAGGCAATGACAACTACGATGTTATATACACAGATTTTGCTAAAGCTTTCGATAAATGTGACCATGGTATAATAGACATAAAATTAAAGACATGGGAATAACAGGCAAAGTGGGAAAATGGATCTACAACTTCCTTAGTGATCGTCTGCAGGTCGTCAAAATTCAAGGTATATCATCATCAGAATCGGAAGTACGCAGCTCAGTACCACAAGGGACAGTACTGGCCCCACTCCTGTTCATTATCATGCTAACAGACATAGACAGCGGAGTAAACAGCAATAGTATAGTAACATCCTTTGCAGACGATACAAAGATCAGCAGAAAAATCAGCGATGTACATGACGTGGAGGCCTTGCAGAGGGACACGAACAAAATATACAAATGGTCAGAAGACAACAACATGTCATTCAACGCCGAGAAATTTCAGCTCTTGAGATATGGTAGAAAAGAAGAACTTAAACAGACTGCATATTATGCTCCAGATAGACAGGAAATTCAGAGAAGCATGAAAGCGATTGATCTCGGGATAATAATGACAGATGATGCGAAATTCGAAACACAAAATCAGATAGCGATAAATAAAGCAAAAAGAGTCGCCGGACAGGTTCTAAGAACGTTCAAGAGAAGGGACAGGACAGTAATGATTCCCCTGCTAAAAACACTGATTATACCAAAACTTGAATACTGCTCAGTTTTGACGTCCCCATATAAAAAGGAAGAAACTAATAAACTAGAAGAAACGCAAAGGCATTTCACAGCCAAGATTGATGGCTGCAAAGAACTCAACTACTGGGAAAGACTACGTAAACTAAATCTGTACTCACTGGAAAGAAGAAGAGAGAGGTACATCATAATCTACATATGGAAAATGATCGAAAAACTGGTACCAAACCTAAAACTAAACCCAATTACCATTCAAACAACACTGGAAAATAGGAAAGGCAGAATGTGTAGTGTTCCCAAATTAAAAGCACGACAAGGGACCTCCTCAACCCTGAAGGAAAATAGCTTGGTTGTCAGGGGGCCAAGACTTTTCAACCAGCTTCCTAAGGACCTCAGAAACGTAACGGGGGTCAAAGTTGAAGTCTTCAAGAAAAGACTGGATGCCTGGCTCAGGACAGTACCAGATGAGCCGGGCGTGCCTGGCTATGTACGGTGGAGAGCGCAAGAAAGTAACTCGCTCCTCCACCAGGCCAGACCTAGAGGCGGGGCCACCAGCTTGACCTCCGTGTGAAGAGAGACCAACACACGAAACAACATAAGGTTCATAAGGTAAGGTAGGTATATATATATATATATATATATATATATATATATATATATAATAATAAAACAAAACTGATAGGCCTATTTTAGGACTCTAATGGAATAATACTAGAAATAATGGTAAAAAGGAAAATTAGGCACTTTATGACGAAAAAGGACCCGTTTTTCTGTAAACGCAAAAAAGGCATTTATGGCATTTTGCCTGAACATCCGGGCTCTAGTTATTAGTATCTCTCTCGTTGTCTTATCTTAAAGATGATTTTCTAGTCTACTGCTTCCATGGGATGCAATACCTTACCAATTTATAGCCTTGGAGTGAAAATTAAAAAATTTGAATTTGCTTCTTTCTATAGCGTGTGTTCTTTCCTTCCCCTGTTGCTTTTATATTGGTTGTTATTTCGGTAATGTTGTGATCTGATATTATAGTTGGGATATTTCTATGTTATCAGTTAGATTGCTGTTGTTTGTGAATACCAAATCTAAGTTAGTTTCTTGTATTTTCCTTATTTTTTGTGTTAATAAATTGTGTTGCGCTAAATAAATTCATCTGCCAGAGCTAACAGCATTTTTTCTTGCTCCTGGTTTTCCTGTGTGCCTCCCTTGTCTTCGTTCATACATATATTTCTTCCTATCATTTTATATTTCATAAATGGGAAATTAAAATCATGGCAGAGCATTAATATTTGGGGGTTGGGGAATGGGGAGTGTAGAGCTTTCATCCGGTTCCTGACTTCTGTAATGGTATCTAAGTATTTTATAGTTGGAATGTTCGGGGATCTATACATTACAATTAGTACCATGTTCAGTTTTTCAACTTTTGCTACTACTAATTCTACGTTGTTATTTGAAATATCATACTTATAGTCATTCTTGCCATACGTTGTTCGTGTGTATAAATAGCATATTCTCCTTTTCGTCGTACTGTTCTGTCGTCTCGAAGTATGTTATAGTTGTCAATTCGTATTTCTTTTTTATCGATACAAAACTCAGTTTTCACAGTTCGCCTAGCAGCAGTGATGTAGTCGAGACCACCATGGCCGAGAGCGAGTCCTAAGCACCCGAGACCTAAGCAGTAAGCACCCGAGACCGAGACCAAAACAAAAAGGTCTCGTGACCGAAACCGAGACCGCGACCATATGCAATTTTTGCATGTATTCAATATTGCGTAATGCTTAATTCCTAAGCTCTGTATTTCACATTCAGGAATAAAGATTCTAAGAGGTTATCAAGTGACAATTGCAAAATTTACTCATAATTTATTCACAAATTCATAGTTTGTGACATTTTCAGGAGTTAACTGCCACTTAAAATAACAAAGTGTTCGTTGCACTTGAGGAACATCAACATACTCAGTAGCGATGTAGTCGAGACCACCATGGCCGAGACCGAGACCGAGACCTAAGCACCCGAAGCCAAGACCGAGACCGAGACCAGAAAAAAAAAAAGGTCTTCGTCCTACATCACTACCTAGCAGACCTTCAGATGAGTTTTCGTGAGGCGTGTAAATTCTGCTCTTGTTTTTGCACGAGTCCCTTCAGGTATGTGACTTTGTTCAGGGAATGGTTTGATTTTAGGCCCTGGATGTTGGCTAGGATTATTTTATTTTTTCCGTTTTCAATTCTTCTTTATGTAGTTCAGATTCGTTATTTCTTGGAGGTGCATGTTCGTTGCCGTGTGATCCTCCGAGAATTTTCCCTTCTTTATGTTTCAATACATGTTCCGATACTGTACGAGTATTGATTTCTTTCTGCATTTATTCTGTACGGATCTCGTATACCCATATTTGTCAATTGTCTTTGTATTTGTTGAATGGTATTTAGTAGCTGAATTGTGCTGGCTACATCTATAAAATTGGTAATCTTGTTTTGGCTACTCAACTGTCGTGTTCCTTTGAGGGTGGTGGTCAGTGGCGTGGTGGCCATATGGGCCAAACGGGTTTGGCCCGACCAGCGACGATTAGCCAAAGGGCGCCATAACAGAGGTTCAAAGGACGCCGCACCAGGGGCCAGATTTTAGAATTTTTAAAATTTTAAAATTATAAAACCAACAATAATAGTAATATGACTGTACATTTATAAAAAATTAGTAATACAAATTTTAATCATAATCTTTGGCAATGATTTAAAATTTGGGGGACCTATAACCATTCATAAAGTAAAACAATTTTCAAATCCATTTTTCAAAAAACACGTTTCTATTTTAGAAAATTCATAAAAAAATATTGGAGACTATGAATTTCTTCAAATTGCACAGAACACAAAGGAAGACTTACACTCTACAACATAGAAACCCCAAATTATTACAAATTTTTGAAGGGGGGGAGAAGTTATGTCCAAATTTATATCAAATTGTATGGAAATTTTTAAAGTCAATTTTAATAATATATATATATATATATATATACAAAGTGAACCAAAAGTAGGTGGACACTAGGTTGAATACGGTTTGGTTATATTATATTATAACTATGGTGTTCATTATAACTATGGTGTTTGTGTTATATATTATATTAAATTATAACTAAATTTATTTAAATTTTATTTTGTATTATAGTATACAAAAAAATTAAATATGTATTCTCAAAATAAACGTTATCATTTACTGTCCACCTACATTTGGTTCACCCTATATATATATATATATATATATATATATATATATATATATTATATATATATATATATATATTCAATGTCAAGAATTAAAATTTGATTTTGCATGCTGTCAAAAATGCATACTATAGTCTTGCTTGAGTCACAAATTTGATTTTTTAACCCTTAGCTATATTTATTTATTTTTAAATTAATAAAATAAATATTGCCTATATTTATTTTATTAATAAATGTATTTTATAAGAAAATATAACTACATTCGATTTTACAGATAAAATTTCAGCGTCAAATATTTTTCTTCTTGTTTTTGGTATTATAAACTGTCAAAAACCAAAATAAACTAATTGGTTGAAACATAGAATCTAGTCCATATGCAATGGATAAAAAGAGAACTAAAAAAGCTGGTGCTCAAAACAGAGCTCCTAAGAAACAGCGCACACAGGAAGAAGACTCTCTCAGGCATTTTTAAATATAACTGAGGCTAGTCAAGTGACACCTGCCACTGAAACACCATCAGCTGTTACTGTAGCTGAAACACTCAATTCTAGTCAAGTTGTTGAAACAAGTACAGCTTTCACTGAAGCTGAAACATTGCAGGCTAGTCATAGTGATGACTCTGATGAGATAGATCACATCACTGTTACCAAAAAACTTCAGTCTGGTCAATTTGTTGAGTCAGCCACATCTGTCACTGTCACTGAAAATAGCAGGTAATTGTAAGCACAAAAGTTTCTAAAAATCAATTTATAAAATTCTAATGAATAACAGTCTCTTGTTATTTTTTCCTTAACTATAAAATATGTATATTAACCATTCCAGCTCTGATGATGATGGTGATGACAGAGAAAAACAACATGCAGTACCTGCACCGAGTTGTGTACCTAATCAACCAGAGTCGGTCGAGTCTAGTCAAGAAGCTGTTGATACAACAGATGAATCTATTTTCAAATCTGACAAACTGATCCTACAGCACTAATAAATTCTAAGCACAGGTGATTTTATTTTTATCGTTCACTAATATTAAAATATAATTCCTAAAAATTATAATGTGCATAAATAAAGGTTATTTTTGCTATTTAAGTTCTACCTATCTTGGCCACAAAATAAATAAAGGCAATTTTTTTTTTTTTCAATCTCAGGTATATTGCTGATGTAAAACGACACGTGCTGAGCTGTGAACCTAATCAACCAGATGATAAGTACCTTTCAAAAAGAGGAAATGTCATTGGTGGTCGCATACGTCGTTGTTCGCATGGTGTTTTTTACAACACCAACAAGCTAGTTCGCCATTGGTTGTCCTATTCTGAGACAAAAGATGCGCTTTTTTGTATCACATGTATACTGTTTACTGATAACAGTCTGCGAGGAGAAAATCAATGGTCTAAACAAGGAAATTCATTTACAAATGCTGGTTTTTCTGATTGGAAGCACCAATGGGAAGGAGTAAGGAACCATGAAACTTCAAATAGTCATCGAATGGCTGTTGTTGCCAGATTGATGTTTCTCAGACAGAGTTCAATCTCCAATGCATTGTTGAAGCAAAGTGAGTCTAAGGAGAATTTGAAAAAAGCTGCAGTTATAAAGAACAGGACGTTTGTGCATAGGGCTGTCAACGCTATACGTTACCTTGGTATACAATCTTTGGCATTCAGAGGTCATAGAGAATCATTGGATTCAGATGAGAACAGAGGAATTTTTTTGGAATTGCTTGATTTTCTTGCTGTGTATGATTCAAGTACTAGAGAGCAGATAGAAAAGGGTCTTCATCAACAGCAGGAAACTGAAAATCAGGGCCGTGGTTCCAAGCTAACTTTTTTGAGTAATGATACTCAAAGGAAGATAATTGATATAATTGGAAAAGAAATAACAATCGAAATTGTAAATAAATAAAAAAAAGCTGTTGCATGGTCCATCATTGTTGACACATCTGATGTATCACATCAAGAACACATTAGTATTTGTGTTCGTGTTGCTGTGGATGGTGGTGTTTGTGAGCATTTGCCGTGCCTACAGCATGCTTCAAATACTACATCAGAAATGCTTCTGAGTTTGGTAATGTCTGCTTTTTCTGACCGTAATGTTGACTGTTATGAGACTCTTGTTGCCCAGTCATATGATGGTGCTGCGAACATGAATGGGTGCTATGGCCGATTACAGGCGCTAATCAGACGCGATATCGGTGAGCAAGTTATATATGTTTACTGCAATGCACACATCCTCAATTTGGTACTTTCAGATGTTTCGTCAGCGTCTGTTGATGCTGTTACTCTTTTTGGAACACTGGAGACATTATATGTTATGTTTACACAATCTAATCGCATACATTCACTTTTTGAAGATACACAAAAGGAATCAGGTTTGGAAGTAAAAACATTGAAAAGACTGAACACAGTACGCTGGACGGCTCGTGAATTTTCTCTAGATGTATTCATATCTAGATACACATCGATATGTGAAACCTTGAATAAGATCACCACATCTCGAGAGTTTAGTCAGAAACAGCGTTCGGAAGCAGCTGGTCTACTTCACATTGTTCAGAGTCGAGCATATCTGGCAACAGCTTGCTGTTTCATAAAATATTCATGATAACAGGCCCACTCAGTCGCTAACTAGAGACAGTCAATGTGGATGTTGTCAGAGCACTTGATATGGTCTCAGCTTCGATGCAGCAGCTACAGAAGATTCGCGATGACCCAGCTACTGTTATTGCTGCTGTCGAAGAAATCGACGATAAAGCACAGTGGCCAGTCATACGTGCACGTAAAAAGAAGAGACAGATCAATGAGAATGATACTGAAATCACTGAATAGTCAGGCAAAATGGACACGTGAAACATTTTATACTGTTTTAGACAAAATTAACTCGGCAATGAACGATCGATTTTCTGCAAATCAAAGTGTACTAAAATCAACACAAAAATTTTGTCCAACAAATTTCTCTAATAGTGGTGTTCAAATTTCTACATTGGAGAATGAGATCGATGAATTTTGCAGTAATTACAGCATCAATAGGCGCGAATGTGCCTTGGAGCTCTATAGTCTATAGCTTCAGTTCTGTATTCCTTTATTATCGAACACAAAAACGATTTACAGCACCTACACTGTACTCAATCATGATACGGGTCTTACTGAAGCCTATCCAACTCTTTCAAAAGCATATGGCATATTAGTGGCAATTCCTGCTACATCAGCAACGGCTGAGAGATCCTTTTCAGCATTGAAGCGAATCAAAACGCGCATAAGGAATTCCAGGTCCCAGGAGATGCTGCTGGGTACAATGCTGATGTCAGTCGAACGAAATATAGCAAAGAACTAGACACAGACCGGCTAATTGTTCGATTTGGTCAATCATCTAAATTTCTCTCGAAAGCCCTAATTATATAGTAGAGACGTTAAGTATTTATTTTCACATACATGACACACATGTGCTGTGCTTTTTATTGTTTTAAAATGTTTTGTGCTTTTTATTGTTGTAAGAAGTTTGTAATAATAATATTTTCTGCATACAAACAACCTATATTTCTATAAATTTATTAACCGAAAAAATCTAACAGTTTGGTCCTGTTTATAAGGTTCAAAACGAAAAATGTAAACAAATACGTCTCAGTCTGAAAACGGTCAAAAAATGCTAAAATTAAAAATTTCGAATCATTTCGAGAGGGCGCCAAAATGCTCTCTGGCTCTACCAGCGATGAGAGTCCCACCACGCCACTGGTGGTGGTAACAGCATTTTGCCCGTACTTGTATCTCTCGTATGTTGTATAAGTTTTGCAGGTACTAAGGTGGTTGAATTTGCAGTCTTTTCCAAGTTTACAATATCCATTTTTGTAATGGAAGTTACATAAAGTGGGATGCGCATAAATGCACTGACCCTCCCTATATCTGCAACGCTCTTTTGTATAATATTTGGCATACGATATTCTCTACGTTTTTAGCTTTTATCGTCTTTTTAGAATTATCTTCATTTGGTAATTTCACCACATTACAGATTGTATTTGTTTCTTTTCTTTCTTCTACAATAGTGACTTCTTTTCATGTTGTCGTTTCATTTGTTTCTCTCTCATCCACACCGTTTTCTCTCGGAACATTCTGATCATCTTTTCCTCCCATTATTCTCTTTTTTTATCGCATTCATAATTTTCCATTTTTTTAAATACCGCAAACGAGTTTACAATTTCCGTAGATAAGTCACACAGAAATTTGATGTTCGTAATTTGTTTCGTGTTTAATACGAAAGATATTTTCCTATCGTCCCAGTTCATACAGTTCAAGACGTGTACTTTTTACAAAATCGCACCTGACTGCTTCGTTTTCAGTTGTTAGATTACATAAGTTACAAATTAGGTGAGAATTTGGACTCATGGCCGTATCTATAACCGCATCTATGACCGTATCTATGACCGTATCTATTACCGTATCTATGACCGTAATCGCTCAATCCACACAATATTTATTTTGAGTGGGAGCCAGTCATAAGAGTTTGCTTTTTATGACCTTTTTCCTGTTTTGTTCCAAACTTTTCTCAGATGCCTCTCGTATTTCGATTGAAAATGTCTTTTAACTTGTAAAATAATTTGTGTAAACAATATTGCACTTTCTTACATTCAATGAATTTCACTTTACAATTTATATGCACGGATTTACTGATACTTTATACACTTTCGGGAGTAGACAGAATAAACAGCCGAGAAGTTATTCCTTTCTTATTTTGATATTAATGCAGAGAGAAAGAAAGCGTCCATTCCCCACGACGTATAAACAGACAGGGTGGCCAAGAAACCCCTAGCACAAATTAAATTCATGTCGAGTCCAAAGTAAAATTTTATTTATTTTTTTTGTATTTCAGATTGTCAAGCACTTACGTAAGATTGTTAAAAATGTCTAACTAGTCGAATGGCGACACAACTAGGATCCTGGAACTCTACTCTGGATCCTCCCAAAAGGAGAGACCTTTGGCACTTTGGCGCCGCTGATTGGGGGGCCTTTAGGCAGTACTTTTCTGATTTCCCATGGAATGATTACTGCTTCCATGGCTGGGGTCCTTCCGAGTTTGCTGACCGCATCACGGAGGTGATTCGGGCATGGAAGCGTAGATTCCATATTCTATCCCTACGACTAATGCAAGAAACCTTGGTTTAACTTTACTTGTTCTAATGCTATTCGCAACAGAGAGGTTTTCAGAAGGTACCGTCGCCATCCAACTCCAGACTCTCACTCAGCTTATATTTCTGCCCAGAATGGTGCAAAATCTGTTCTTCGACTCGCCAAAAATTATTTTATTCGACGAAAATGTTAAAATCTATCCAGTTCTAATTCTTCTCGCTCTTTCTGGCACCTAGCCAAGAACATTTCCAACAACTTTACTTCTTCTTTCCCTCCTCTTTTCCATTCCGATGGCTCAGTTGCCGTCTCTTCTCCTGATAAAGCTGAACAATTCTCTCACACTTTCGCCTCCAACCAGGACCAGGAGAGGTAGAAAATAAGAGTTTTTTATGTCATTATATCTAATGGTGTATTATTGTCGATATGTATGTATGATTTTCATCCATTTTTGTATGATTGGCTTCAAATTGTTAATCTGTTTCCGAAATTGTTTTTCAGACATTGAGAATTTGGGTCTAGTGTAATGATCGTTCAGCATGTCGAAGAAAGGGGGATGTTTTGTTTGATATCACAGTTTAAAGTCAGGAAGGAAGAAATCATTCTCTATTTGAATTGTATGCTGCTTTTGCTGTTTTTTTTTTTTAATGTACATAGCTTTGATTTTTGTTAGTTGTTAAATTTGGAGAAATATACATTTCTTTTTGTTTGAAGATTTTACAAATTATATACAATATATAGGGCATATACAGGCCCAAGGGCCGTTTCCTGGCATAAGCAGAATAAGCGGCCGCTTAGGGCCCCGCTGCTACTAGGGGGCCCCTAGACAGGCTCCCAGGTCATAGCTCAGTGGGCAAGAATAGGAATATAGCTGAAGTTATTATTATTATTAATATTAATATTAATATTATTATTATTATTATTATTATTTGTTGTATTAATTAAAGTTTTTGTATGAGACAAATGTGATAAAACGGAGACAAACGAAACGTTTTGGTCGTTATGTGTAAATAACTATTGTGAGATCTTATTTCTATATTATTTAACTTTATTCTTACTAAGAGGTTCCAAAAAACCTTAGCCCCCCCCCCCCATTTGCAGCTTACATGTTTACTTATATCGAAATAGTTTTAGTGATTATAAAAATATATAAAATTCTTTATTTATTGCAGGTATTAAAATTACTCTAGCTGATAAAGTGATAATATAATGGCTTCTCAATTAATTGGTGATCGGAGAGGCAACGTGTGATAGATCGCATACGAGCAATAACATTTCGGGAAGCTCGTGATGCTGGAGCCACCTTTATAACACGTTCATGGTTGCCAAAAGTTGCGAAGAAGTGAGGACTTTGTCAAAAGAAATTGGAATAAAACTTTGGACGAATGTGAAATGGATGCAACCAAATCTGGGCGCCCAAATTTGCCACTCTCTCAGGAAACAAAGGACATCATTGAAAGCGGTACGCGTAAGCGGAAAAACAGCTGTGCTAAACTTTCTAGAGAGATCGAAGTGTTGAGAGGAAAGATCGTTAGTGGTGAGATCATTCGACTGTACCATCATAGGCAAGGTTTAAAGCCTTGGCATGAACTTTCAAAGCCAAGAAAAACTCAACTTAACATCGATGACAGAATGTGGTTTGCCCATTATCTTGAAGATGGGATGTGGATGATTTTATGCATTTAGCTGTCTCCGATGAATTTTTTGTTTACGTAAAACGTCGGCCTAACTACCAAAATGATCGAGTGTAGGCCACAACACCAGATGAAATCGATGACAATGAACATTATCGCGAATTATTAAAAAGTCCTGGCTGTGTTGGTGTGTTTGTTTTGTTCACTGCAAAGAAGCTCATGTGGGTGCTGAAGCCAAATGGTCAGAATTGGGATGGACAGTATTTTCGTGATATTATTTTTCCATCATGTCATTCCTTTACTAAGAAACCCAAACAATGTTATGGATGTCGATCAGGTCACACTTCTGCACGATAAGGCCCCTACTTAAGGTATTAGCCACTCAACAATTGTTGCGAACCATGAGATTGATTTCTTTGGAAATGAAGAATGGCCAGGAAATTCTCCTGACCTGAACGTCTGTGAACACATTGGATCAGTTATAAAGGACAAGGTTGAATGTCTCTTGTTTCAAGAACCTGCAGCAAATCGATTTTCGAAGGATACAATGACGCAACACATTGAAACTGTTTTAGCAAATTTGCGTAACGATCAAGATCTATTCACGTCACTTTTGGCAAGCTACCCAAAGCGAATTCAGGCTGTCTTGGAAGCCAATGGCGGGAACACCAAGTTTTAATTGTTTCTCATTAAATGCAGGATTAAATTCTCTTTTGTAAGGTATGTTTAGTTTTACTGTACCTCTAATGGTTTAGGCCATGGGCGGGGGGGGTTAAGGTTTATTGGAGCCCCGTATATGCTTATACTTTTCTAAATGCTTAATTTTTCTAGTATTGTAAAACATTATTTCACTAATTTACTAATTATTAAGAGATTTTGTAATACTTTAAAACCTAGGATTATTTTCGTTATGTTTTCAAGTTTATTAATTCTTTTCTCATATTTTTCAGAAAATGTGAATTTTGTTGGTTAAAACCTAAATGGTCTGATTATTTGAATGTATTTGATTAACGTTACAATTATAACAATTATTATTATTATTATTATTATTATTATTATTATTATTATTATGATTATTATTATTTAGCAGATTAGTTGTGGTTAACTAGATGTGACTTCGTGCATCTTGGAAAATGACACGACATTATCCATCAGGAGCTGAAAAACGGAAAAAGAAGAAAATAGAGGAGGAGAAACTTTCCAGTAGCACAGGTGAGATGTGCCACTTGTATATTCTTATGATTAAAGTTCAGGCAACTGCTCAGGAATCGTGTAGAGTAAGCTAGTCTCTGTAATATTCATAATATTTCGAAATGTGAAATTTAATGGATCACATCACCTCAAATTCTGTTCACACAGATCAATTATCATACAAGATAAGAAAGAGTATTTTAGCAAAAATTAACAGAATAAGTAATGTTATGTTTTTCTCAGGAGCACTACTGAAATATTTGGAAAAGCCATCCTCAGCAAAGCCTGATGAGCATCATGAGCCAACAGCAGGACCATCCTCTATGCAACCTCAAACACCAGTAGAAGTAGAGCCTGATGAACCAACAAGTGGCCCATCTTCTGTTCAGCTTCAAACATCACACACAGGCATTTCTACTGAGCGACAAGAACCAAGATCTGCTCCACCGCTTGATCCGTATGACTGGCCAGTTGTCCTGTCAGATGCCTTGAAGACAGATCGGGTGTCTCGAGAACCATTTCAAATCAGTCCAGATTTCACATTCCCTAAAAGAGAGGAATATTTTTTTAATGTACATAGCTTTGATTTTTGTTAGTTGTTAAATTTGGAGAAATATACATTTCTTTTTGTTTGAAGATTTTACAAATTCTATACAATATATAGGGCATATACAGGCCCCAGGGCCTAATGGTGTATTATTGTCGCTATGTATGTATGATTTTCATCCATTTTTATATGATTGGCTTCAAATTGTTAATTTGTTTCTGAAATTGTTTTTCAGACATTGAGAATTTGGGTCTAGTGTAATGATCGTTCAGCATGTCGAAGAAAGGGGGATGTTTTGTTTGATATCACAGTTTAAAGTCAGGAAGGAAGAAATCATTCTCTATTTGAATTGTATGCTGCTTTTGCTGATTTTTTTTTAATGTACATAGCTTTGATTTTTGTTAGTTGTTAAATTTGGAGAAATATACATTTCTTTTTGTTTGAAGATTTTACAAATTATTTACAATATATAGGGCATATACAGGCCCAAGGGCCGTTTCCTGGCATAAGCAGAATAAGCGGCCACTTAGGGCCCCGCTGCTACTAGGGGGCCCCTAGACAGGCTCCCAGGTCATAGCTCAGTGGGCAAGAATAGGAATATAGCTGAAGTTATTATTATTATTAATATTAATATTAATATTATTATTATTATTATTATTATTATTATTGTCGTATTAATTAAAGTTTTTGTATGAGACAAATGTGATAAAACGGAGACAAACGAAACGTTTTGGTCGTTATGTGTAAATAACTATTGTGAGATCTTATTTCTATATTATTTAACTTTATTCTGACTAAGAGTTTCCAAAAAACCTTAGCCCCCTCCCATTTGCAGCTTACCTGTTTACTTATATCGAAATAGTTTTTAGTGATTATAAAAATATATAAAATTCTTTATTTATTGCAGGTATTAAAATTACTCTAGCTGATAAAGTGATAATATAATGGCTTCTCAATTAATTGGTGATTCGGAGAGGCAACGTGTGATAGATCGCATACGAGCAATAACATTTCGGGAAGCTCGTGATGCTGGAGCCACCTTTATAACACGTTCATGGGTTGCCAAAACGTTGCGAAGAAGTGAGGACTTTGTCAAAAGAAATTGGAATAAAACTTTGGACGAATGTGAAATGGATACAACCAAATCTGGGCGCCCAAATTTGCCACTCTCTCAGGAAACAAAGGACATCATTGAAAGCGGTACGCGTAAGCGGAAAAACAGCTGTGCTAAACTTTCTAGAGAGATCGAAGTGTTGAGAGGAAAGATCGTTAGTGGTGAGATCATTCGACTGTACCATCAGAGGCAAGGTTTAAAGCCTAGGCATGAACTTTCAAAGCCAAGAAAAACTCAACTCAACATCGATGACAGAATGTGGTTTGCCCATTATCTTGAAGATGGGATGTGGATGATTTTATGCATTTAGCTGTCTCCGATGAATTTTTTTGTTTACGTAAAACGTCGGCCTAACTACCAAAATGATCAAGTGTGGGCCACAACACCAGATGAAATCGATGACAATGAACATTATCGCGAATTATTAAAAAGTCTAGACTGTGTTGGTGTGTTTGTTTTGTTCACTGCAAAGAAGCTCATGTGGGTGCTGAAGCCAAATGGTCAGAATTGGGATGGACAGTATTTTCGTGATATTATTTTATCCCAGCATGTCATTCCTTTACTAAGAAACCCAAACAATGTTATGGATGTCGATCAGGTCACACTTCTGCACGATAAGGCCGCCCTGCTTTAAGACATTAGCCACTCAACAATTGTTGCGGAACCATGAGATCGATTTCTTTGGAAATGAAGAATGGCCAGGAAATTCTCCTGACCTGAACGTCTGTGAACACATTGGATCAGTTATAAAGGACAAGGTTGAATGTCTCTTGTTTCAAGAACCTGCAGCAAATCAATTTTCGAAGGATACAATGACGCAACACACTGAAACTGTTTTAGCAAATTTGCGTAACGATCAAGATCTATTCACGTCACTTTTGGCAAGCTACCCAAAGCGAATTCAGGCTGTCTTGGAAGCCAATGGCGGGAACACCAAGTTTTAATTGTTTCTCATTAAATGCAGGATTAAATTCTCTTTTGTAAGGTATGTTTAGTTTTACTGTACCTCTAATGGTTTAGGCCATGGGCGGGGGGGTTAAGGTTTATTGGAGCCCCGTATATGCTTATACTTTTCTAAATGCTTAATTTTTCTAGTATTGTAAAACATTATTTCACTAATTTACTAATTATTAAGAGATTTTGTAATACTTTAAAACCTAGGATTATTTTCGTTATGTTTTCGTTTATTAATTCTTTTCTCATATTTTTCAGAAAATGTGAATTTTGTTGGTTAAAACCTAAATGGTCTGATTATTTGAATGTATTTGATTAACGTTACAATTATAACAATTATTATTAGTATTATTATTATTATTATTATTATTATGATTATTATTATTTAGCAGATTAGTTGTGGTTAACTAGATGTGACTTCGTGCATCTTGGAAAATGACACGACATTATCCATCAGGAGCTGAAAAACGGAAAAAGAAGAAAATAGAGGAGGAGAAACTTTCCAGTAGCACAGGTGAGATGTGCCACTTGTATATTCTTATGATTACAGTTCAGGCAACTAGGTTAGGTAGACCATCAAGCTAGGCAAGTGCTCAGGAATCGTGTAGAGTAAGCTAGTCTCTGTAATATTCATAATATTTCGAAATGTGAAATTCAATGGATCACATCACCTCAAATTCTGTTCACACAGATCAATTATCATACAAGATAAGAAAGAGTATTTTAGCAAAAATTAACAGAATATGTAGTTATGTTTTTCTCAGGAGCACTACTGAAATATTTGGAAAAGCCATCCTCAGCAAAGCCTGATGAGCATCATGAGCCAACAGCAGGACCATCCTCTATGCAACCTCAAACACCAGTAGAAGTAGAGCCTGATGACCCAACAAGTGGCCCATCTTCTGTTCAGCTTCAAACACCACACACAGGCATTTCTACTGAGCAACAAGAACCAAGATCTGCTCCCCCGCTTGATCCGTATGACTGGCCAGTTGTCCTGTCAGATGCCTTGAAGACAGATCTGGTGTTTCGAGGACCATTTCAAATCAGTCCAGATTTCACATTCCCTAAAAGAGTGGACGGTAGAAGTGTTCATCACCATTACATGTACAGAACATTAATTAATGGGGAAAAAATAAAGCGAAGCTGGCTGATGTACTCTAGAAGGAATGATGCTCTTTATTGCTTCTGCTACAAGTTGTTTTCAAGGAAGTTGTTTTCAAGACTAGATAAACGTTGGTTCGCTTCTGAAAGGCCATGAAAATTGTTCAGAACATGCAGATAACATGGCAACATGGAAGGATCTGTAACTGCAGCTAAAAACTGGGAGGACTATTGACCAAACTGAAATGTCATTAATGGAGGTAGAGCGAAGACGCTGGCGAGATGTTCTCACACGTCTTGTAAGTATAATCCAATCACTGGCAGAGAGAAACCTTGCTTTCAGGGGGTCTTCCTCTACATTATACAATCGAGACAATGGCAACTTCTTGAAGGAGGTTGAGCTACTTGCCAAATTTGCTCCAGTGATGAAACAACACATCAGCAGAGTCGAAAGTGGCCAATATAGTCGTTCAAGTTACCTAGGAAACATCATTCAAAATGAGCTCATTGGGTCCATTAGTGGGAAGATCTTGGATGCCATTGTTGCAGAAATAAAACAAGCTAAATATTACTCACTCATTTTAGACTGCACTCCAGACATAAGCCACCAAGAACAGATGTCGATTATTATCAGAACTGTTAAAAGAAGCTTTAAAGAAGCTGGAAGTAAAAATTTTTAATGTGGTGGTGGATTGTACCATCGGGTCAGTAAATGAGAGATTCAAAACATTAGATGATGTGAGGGACATATTTGGGGTTCTCCTAAACTTCACCACAATGAACAAGGAAGACTTGTCCTGCAAGTGTGAAAAGATCTCTGAGATACTGAGCTCTGGAACTGACTCTGACATTGGTGGAAGAGAACTGGCCCTCGAAATTAAGAACTTGCCGACTTTACCTTCACACAACATGACTGCATTGGAGCTTCTCTCCTTCATTCATCAGAAGCAACTGGAGGAACTATACCCCAATCTCTGGGTTGCACTAAGAATTGCCTGCACTCTACCTGTGACAGTAGCGTCAGCCGAGAGGAGCTTCTCTAAGATGAAGCTAATCAAGAACTACCTCAGATCATCAATGGGGCAGGATCGCCTCAGTGGCCTTGGCATCATAAGCATCAACCAGGACGTTGGCAGGGAGATTTCGTATGATGATGTTATTGACGATTTCGCCCAGAAAAAATCTAGGAGGAAAAAATTTTGAAGATACAAACTGTTCTGTATAACTGTTAGCTATTACACGATTGTATCGTAGAGTTAGTAATTGTTTGGTAGTTGATAAGTGCATTACTTTTTTATACATAGTTCTGTGTCATTTATTCTAAATAATGTATAAGCTAATTTTCAGGAATTTCTTGAAGAGTACTTTTTTCTGTTTGTCTTCTGAAAGTACATATTTGTTGTTTTGGACATAAATGTTTCATTAAAATTGTTTCATAATTGTTTTTTATTAACACAGCCATTTTTTGTATGTGTGTGCTGAGGTGATGTAGTAAGGCGTGAGATGGTGGATGGAGGGGTGGAGCCTCAAATAGGTATACTGCTTAGGGCCCCCTAATGGCTAGAAACGGCCCTGGTAGGCCCTTCCCTCTTATTAGCTTTATGCCCCTCCAACTCAATCCTGGACAAGTCTCCAATGTTCCTCCATCTCCTCCTCCCTCTGACTTTATTATGTCTGAAATTAGAATCTCTTCCAAACATGTCCTTTCTGCTCTATATGTGCCAGGCCCGTAGCCAAGGGGGGGCCAGGGGGGTCAAAGCCCCGCCTGGAAAATAATATGCCCCTCCTGGGAAAACCAACCGCAACACCGTTCCATGCTACAAAAACGCCAAAGCCAACTTGTTTTACTTGCCTTTGAAAATAAGAGAACGAAGCAAATAGACATGTTTGAATTCCTAAAGAATTTCACTAAAAAAACTCGCCGCATACAGTTATTCTAATATTTAAAAAACTTACAAAGACTTTTATTTACACTAAATTTAGACTAAATATTGTATTGTATAACCCAATATGCCTATCTATATGTATCGGTTTGATCATTTTTTTATTTAGCCTACGGTGTTTTACTTGTTATAGTTTTGAATGTATATTTCGATATTCACAAAAAATGACATTAAAATTTTTCATTGTCCCCCCTGTCAATTTCTCCGCCCCTCCTACTGATTTGGTCTGGCTACGGCCCTGATCTGTGCTCAACGTCACGAATGCGTACGGTCCTGATAATGTCCGTTTTGTTATTCTCAAGAACTGTGCTTCTGTGCTAACACCCTGCCGATGCAAACTCTTTCTTCTTTGTCTTTCATCTGGTACTTTTCCTTCCTGCTGGAAGTTCGCTTTCATTTAGCCGGTTCCAAAGAGGGTGACCGCTCTCAACCCTCCAACTATCGTCCAATTGCTTTGATACCTTGCCTTTCTAAAGTTTTTGAATCTATCCATTATAGGAAGATTCTTAAACACCTCTCTTCTAGTAATCTTTTAGCTCGTCAGTATGGATTCCGCAATGGACACTCTACTGGCGATCTTCTTCTCTGACTCTTGGTCATCCTCCTTTCGGGATTTCGGTGAAATCTTTGCTTTTGCGCTAGACATATCAAAAGCTTTTGATAGAGTCTGGCACAAATCTTTAATTTCCAAACTGCCCTCCTTTGATTTTTATAATTTTATCTGTGTCTTCATCTTTGATTTCCCTTCAAGGCGATCTATAGCTGCGGTTGTAGGTGGCCACTGTTCTTCTCCTAAAGTTATTAATAGTGGTGTTCTTCAGGGCTCTGTCCTCTCACCCCACTGGCACAAATCTTTAATTTCCAAACTGCCCTCCTTTGATTTTTATAATTTTATCTGTGTCTTCATCTTTGATTTCCCTTCAAGGCGATCTATAGCTGCGGTTGTAGGTGGCCACTGTTCTTCTCCTAAAGTTATTAATAGTGGTGTTCTTCAGGGCTCTGTCCTCTCACCCCACTCTTTTCCCTTTTATTTATCAACTTCCTGTTCTATCCACTCCCATGCCGATGATTCCGCTCTTCACTTCACCCGCTTCACAAAGCGTCCCTTTCAACAGTCACTCCATGCTTCGCGTAGGACGGCTATGATGCACCTGACCTCTGATCTTTCTACCATTTCTAACTGGGGTAGAGAACACCTTGTGGCTTTCAATGCCTCAGAATCTCAATTCCTCCATCTGTCTACTCGTCACACTCTTCAACACGACTATCCCTTTATCTTTAACAATACACAACTCAAGCCTTTCTCTTCTCTTAACATTCTTGGCGTTTCCTTTTCTCTTGATCTTTCCTGCAAAGATCACGTATACTCTTTTTCTAAAACAGCTTTTAAGGAGTTAGGTGTGCTGTATCAGCTCCGCAGTTTTTTCACCCAAACTCAGTTGCTGTCTCTGTACAAGAGTCTTGTCCGCCCCTGTATCAAACGCAGTGTCCTTGCATCTGGAAAACCTTGGGCCTTGATTTTGGCTCTGTTCTTCCTTTCCTCTATGGGGAGGGGGGCGTTTTTGCAGGCATTCGCCCTTGGCCTCGCCTCTCTCTCTCTCTCTCTCTCTCTCTCTCTCTCTCTCTCTCTCTCTCTATATATTATATATATATATATTATATATATCCTTCGCCAGAAGTATGAGGAACCCAAGAAAATTTAATATTTAATTTTTAGTGCATTTCCATTGGCTTTACTTATTATAGCTTTTACGCGTTTGCGCATTGTGTTGATGAAACGGGCACAGACAGGTGACACTCGCGGCTTTGTTCCTTTTGTCTCTTCTATCACTGTATATAACCCAGTTTTTTGACCTGCATTTGTGTCTTCGAATATTTTTGCTTCAAAATCCCCAACAAATGTTCAATTGGGTTTAAATCAGGAGAATGTGGAAGCAATCGATCAGTTTTATTCCCCATGTCTCGAGCCATTTCTTTGTCTCACCCAAAGCATCGAGGTTTTGTTCAAGTAATATTTCGATATTTTGAGTTTCTGAAAAAAGCATGTTAATAGATGGATCCAAAATGTTTTCTAACATCCTTATATAGGTTCGGGAATTCATCCTCCCCTCGCGTGTAAACAGTTCACCACCCCCACTCCAAATTCATGTACCCCAATACAGTCACGCTTCCTCCTTCAGATTTTACTGTGGGGAGTACACTGTACATCCTGTTTTTATAAGCTTCGCCAACCCTCCTCCCTCCATAGGTTGTCCCAGAAGTTCCGAAAACCTGTAAAATTAGATTAAAACAGTGTCATATATCAGCGAGTACAACGTGTCACTTGAAAAAATATGAAAAATGAGGGAATATTTAAGTTGTTGAAGAGCTAATTCACTTACCTCATAGTTACTTTCGTTGGACCAAAGAACTTTCGCTTAATCTTCAGATGTCCAATGTTAGCATTCATTTAAGACGCCCCTGACCCATCCTATAACTCCGCCCATTTTTCCTAATGGATAATTATTTCAGAATAAACCTATATTACGGCAGTTATTGTTCAATGAAATAAATGCTATAAGGACATTAAGAATTTTATTCTTATAAGCTTCGCAGATAGAAGCAATATATTTTTTTCAAATTTTGAGCTTTCATTTCTATTCTTTAAATGTCATGTGTCAAGTCGAATGATCTGTCTCTACTATGCGTCTACGAGGTCAATGTCTCAACAATGTCATCTTCGTTGTGAACCCGTGTGATGGTTTTGACGTTTCTCCTTTTCATTCAGTCGGTTTTGCTCTGTTTACCCTCCTAGATTTCTTTCCATTAAAACAAACCAAATTAAGAAATACAATAAAGTAGTTTATTATAAAATTCTTTTAATTGAAAAGTTTCATACGAAATAAAACAAAGAAAAAGGATAAGTTTGACGGTCTTAAAAACGAAAATTACGAGGGCTACTCAATATATTTTGCCCCACCTTTTTTTTTTCTTTCCAAGTTTCTTTGTAAGTTCCAGAAATTTGTACACAAGTAGTTACATACCTTTTTAGCAAGTTTTTATTTTTCCACATAGTCTCCATCCTTTTCTACGTCTTTCCTCCACCTCGAAACAAGGGCCTTTATTTCTTGCTGGTAAAAGTCCGCTGGGTTCCGCTGAAGCCACCTCTTAACCTCCTCAACAACCTCATCGTCACTCTGAAACTTTCTTCCACGAATATCATCCTTCATTGGGCCAAACTGGGCCAAACAAATGGAAGTCTGAAGGTGCCAGATCCGGGCTGTATGGAGGGTGGGGGTAACACAGTCAAGCGCATTTTTGTGATGGCCTCTCTTGTTTGCAAACTGTTGTGTGGTCTTGCGTTATCGCGCAAAAGAAGGACGCCTTCGAGTTTTCGCTCCGGTTGATTGTTTGTCCTTTCTTCATAATGTCCACCAGAATCACCCCTTTCATGTCCCAGAAGATGGTGGCCATAACCTTTCCTGCAGAGGGAACCACTTGAACTTTTTCTTGCATGGGCGTCTGCGTGATGCCACTCCATGGATTGGTGTTTTGTTTCAGGTTCAAAGTGATGTACCCAAGTCTCATCCCCAGTCACAATTCGTGAAAGGAAGTCATCCCCTTCTGTCTCGTATCGAACCAACGACTCAGAAGCAATTTCTTTTCTTTGGGCTTTGTGATCTTCAGTCAGTTGGCGAGGAACAAACCGTGAACACACTTTTGAGTATCCCAGTTGCTGAATTATCGTATTCACACTTCCTTCACTAATTCCTAGCTCCAGTGATAGCTCCTTGTATGTGACGCGCCGATTTGATCGAATGATACTGTTAGCACGCTGCACAGTGTGAGATGTCACAGCCGATGCCGGGCGACCGCTGCGTGGCTCATCATCGAGGCTGGCTCTCCCTCTCTCCGATGATCTCACACGTTTAGACCAGCGTCCAACTGTGCTTCGATCAACAACAGCATCTCTGTAAACGTTTTGTAGACGTTTGTGAATATTTCCAAGTGTTTCCTTCTCTGCGGTTAAGAACTCGATAACAGCTCTCTGTTTACGACGTACATCACTGTCAGACGCCATTTTCGAAACTGCGTTAACCATCGGTTTTATACAAGGGCGTTTAAAAGCGGTTTTATACAAGGAGGGGAGGTTCAAACTGGAAAAATCTGGTTATGTGAAGCGCAGAAAGTTCAAACTTACGGCCCAAAAGATATTTCAGCCCCATGGCCTATTATTTAGCTAAGAAAAAAGGGTGGGGTCAAAATATATTGAGTGCCCCTAGTATATTAGGGGAACATTTGATTTAAACTAACATTTCAATTTTATGTTAGTGACAAAATTTAAATAACTTTTTGCGATACTTTAAACTGGCGAATTGTGTAATTACATCAGTAAATCTCTGAGATTTGTAACTATTTCTCCTTCACTTGCCAAAACTGATCTTTCTGATCATTTTTAATTTCCTCAACAACTCGAATGTTTTTTTTTTATTCGGATTAGTATCGAGAATGACCGCTCTCCACTAAAAATTGTTGTTGTAATGTACAAAAATAGCCTTAATACAACTACATTTGGGAATACTGATTCATTTTTTTTTTCGGGGAATTTTAGCAGTATTTGAGCAGTTCATACTGAGTGTGTATCTTTGTTTGCGATTTGTTGTAGTATACCTGAATCTAATGAAAGGCATTTAAAATTAACAAACTCTCGAGGAAAGTCTTCATCTACTCGTAAATCACTCGGATACTGCTACTGCATCGGTGATATTTTATCAGTTATTTCTTCCGCATTTAATATTTCTAAGCTTCTTAGGAAATCAATCTTCTTTTGCACCTCAGAGTAGAAGTTTTGCGGATTTGTCATAGCTATTTTGTAGATTTGTCTTAAATAATCGCCATCTTTGTGTCGATGATGAAAAAAAGTTGGAGCATTCTTGGACAAACATGAAATAAGCAGTAGTTCGCAGCAGTAGTTTTGCAACATACAATTCATCTAAACTGGGCGAATGAAATTTTATTTTTTCGTGGAATATGAGAGTGAACATGTTGCTGGTATTGTCATTTTCCTCGTATGTGCAGGCGCCCCGTAGAGGTTCGGTGCCATTAGGTCATGACCTAGTTACACTCTAAATGTTAGTTACACTCTAAACGTATCTAAACATTTCGCTCAACGTGAATTTGCCCCGACTTTCTAGTAATTTCAAATGATTAATTTCTAGATATTTCACTAATTACTTTGCTGGACATTGGAGTGTTTAGCATAACATTTACTCCAATGTCTACCAAAGTAATTAGTGAAATGTCTAGAAATTAATCACTTGAAGTCACTAGAAAGTTGAAACAATTTCACGTTTAGCGAAATGTTTAGATACTTTTAGAGTGTAGAATAGTGGGTAATCCGACCACGTGGAAAATACTCTCAGAATACAAGACCCAAACCATTCTTACATGTCAGAAAAACCGAGGAACCCCCAACACGCCAACCTAAATACATTCAGAAAACCTGACCAACCATGCGTTGGCAAGCTGAGAATAGAAAGCAATTCTCTCCTTCATCAAATCTCCCAAGTGAGACGAGATACTGCAAAGGGATCAAACACAGGTAAATCTTGAACAGGTGTTCAAACCCAACAAAGACTACAAATGTAAGTGTATATATATATATATATATATATTATATATATATATATATATATAAAAGATGAATCTAAAGGTAGTGTCTTAATTATTACTTAAACTTCCTAATTCTTATCCGATTATTATTCATGGCAACGCTGGAGTGACGTCACAACCTTAGTGTTGTATAATTCTCGCGAAGAATTATTGTCGACAAAATAAACAGAACGTCACATACGACAGAAGTGCTTTCAAACGTGAATTTTCAGACCCAGAAACAGCATATAAAAGCCATTTAGCGTCATGCATTCATATATGGGGGTTGGGGAAAGAGGGTGATGGGAACGTTTTAATTGACACTGCACATTGCACTGCAGGCAGGCATTGTTTTCAATGTCCTCCTTGCTCATATACATATAGTTCCTGAAGATACTGACTGCATTGCAGGAAGGCAGAAGGGAGCAGAAGTTCATGTCCGAGCGAACTATCACCTTATTTATTTATTTATTTTTACTTTTTGTAGTTCTTTTGTATTCAAAAATCTGCAATGGTTTATCTGCTTTGGATTTTAGCTCCTACCTTTTCCCCACCCCATTTTCCTATTCACCTTGGAAATAACAATACCCCCCCCCCGAAAGCGCGCCTGCCCTTCCTGCCCTACGTAACACTTCTTGGATATAGAAAAAGCGGATGGGTGATATTCCCTTCCCCATCTTCCTGGCGCGAGGGATGAGTGATTTTCAAAAGCTTAAAATGGAAAAGGGGCATTGGTTGTCTTATTTAAATACGCATTATAATTTAAGGAAATTAGCTTAGCTATTTCTAAAAGAGCGGAGATGTCCGAAAGATTCGCCAAGTCGAGTTGTCTCCGCGGGGCATTGTTATATTATGTACACTAAAGCAACGATGGTGTTGGTATGCTTTGGCATGGACACAATCAGAAAGAGAATACATAATATAGAAAGTCAGAATGGGTATTTACACACACACACACACACACACACACACACACACACCACACACACATATATATATACAGGGCGTCCCAAAAAAATGTATACACACTTTAAATAATTATAAAGGCAGTGTTTATTAAAATACATTTCATTTTCAAAATGTAATAGAATCTACAGACATTATTTAATTGTTTTGTCAACGCCTGTTTTCAAACTGACGTCCGTTCTGGTCCAGGCACTGCTGATAACGCGAAGCAATGGAATCGCAAACATCACGAAACATTTCGTTTGGTATTTGTGTGCATTCTCGTTCAATGGCTGCTCTCAATTCAGCGACTGTTGCAGGTTTTATAGCGTAGACTTTGTCTTTTAAGTATCCCCATAAAAAAAGTCTAGTGGTGTGAGGTCTGGTGAACGCGGAGGGTATTCTACGAAACCCCTTCGTCCAATCCACATCCACATCGTGCCAAGTACCACTCGCAATACTCCACTCTTCGGTCCGGATCATCTTCATTAATAGCATGGACTAATCTTGGAATGTAACTTTTCCATTGACAGCGCTTCAAAATGCGTTGGACAGACGATTCTGAAATTCCTACCTCACGACTCGCTTGCCGCACAGATTTTCTTGGACTTTGGTGATACGTTTCCAGTACTCTTTCTTGCTTTGTGGTGCTTGTCGATGTCCGTGGTCTTCCGGAACGCTTCTTGTGGACATTCTGAACAGTTCCATCGGCTTCAAACTTATCTCTAATTCGAGTGATGGTAAGTCGCGTTGGTGGATCTGTTTGAAACTCCCTCCTAAACTGTCTTTGCACTTCAACTGCGTTTTCACACTTCCAGTAGCATTTTAGAATGAATTTCCTTTGTTCAAAGCTTAGTCTGACTGCCATTATTAATTCTAATGGGTTTAACTTGGAAAGAAAGAAACATCAATTGAGCTATCAGCTGTTAAAGTGTGTATACATTTTTTTGGGACGCCCTATATATATATATATATATATATATATATATATATATATATATATTATATATATTATATAATATATATATATAATATATATAATATATATATATATATGAAAATTATTTCACGAAAGTAACACGTGAAAAATATTTATGATGAATAAAACCACGAAGGAAAGGAAACACAAAAAGGTGCTCAAGCGCTTTCGTCTAATGACATCCTCAGGAAGAAGTACAAAAAAGGTTACGGCTATATATAGGTTACAGAAAGAAAAAAAGAAAAAAAGAAAAAATAAATAAATAAATAAATAAATAACATACATACACACAAACATATATATATATACTGTATATATATATACATACATATCTACACACACACAACACACACACACACACATATATATATATATATATATATATATATATATATATATATATATATATATATATGCACTAACAGAGAAGTAAAAATAAAAATAAAAATTAAAGGATTAACAAAGAGGCATACAGATTTGTAAGGAAAAATATCGATTTTTAGCACAAGATCAAATGAATTATAAAAATACAAATTTATACTGGAAATCTGCCCGGGTTTTAACACTTTGCCTTTATAGTCAAGTTTCGATATATATAAAAATAAAATGAAGATTAAAAGTTAATAAAGTAGCATACAAGTTTACCAAAGATTTAGCGTCCTACCCTTTTTATCTAAATCTGTTTTGAAGGAATTCAAAACAACAGGATCGAGTTGAAAAAGACCTTTGCTTATATTGAAGTTATTTGAAAGTTGGATAATGGCAGACTCGAGAATATTTCTATTAACAATGTTGCTAGAGTGAAATAAAACTGAAGCATTATTCCAATCAATACAGTGGGATAACTCTGACAAATGGACAAAAAGAGCACTGGACGACTGTCCTGTTCTAACGGAATATTGATGCTGTTTTATACGTGTGTGCAAATCCTTTCCCGTCTGACCTATGTAAAAGGAATCACATTGTTTACACCCAATTTTATAGATAATGCCTGAATTATTGGTAGGGCTATTTTTTACTATGATATTTTTCACAATATTGTTATATGAAAATACTACATTAATATCCAAAAGTTTAAGTACATTAGCAGTGCCTAAAAAGCCCGGGAAAAATGGAAGTACTAAAATATTTTTTGACAAAGTACATAATATATATATATATGTTTGTGTGTATGTATGTTATTTATTTATTTATTTATTTTTTTCTTTCTGTAACCTTTTTTGTACTTCAGTGTTCCTGAGGATGTCATTAGACGAAAGCGCTTGAGCACCTTTTTGTGTTTCCTTTCCTTCGTGGTTTTATTCATCATATACTGTATATATATATATATATATTATATATAATATATATATATTATATTATATATATATGAAAGAAAGAGTCAGGAACAGAGACAAATATACACAGACGGATAGATAAATAGATAGATAGATAGATAAGCAGATAGCTAAATGGGTCATCATTAAAGAGAGTCATTTACCTGTAGCGATTTTTGTTACCGTACAACCGTAAAAGAAAGAATCTGTCAAGGCACAAACTAACAACCCTACGGCAGTTCTTTCTTCCGAATGACCTCGAGATAAAGTCTACTTAATCATAATCGCATTTTCGTGAAAAAAAGAAGTTACAGTATTTCTGTCATATAAATACTCGTTTGTTTATCAGAAGACTCGTAAACCATGGAAGAAGGGGAAGCAGTGACGAGACCGTTGTTCATAATTCCTTGGCTTGTTTAGCGTCTCATTTTTCCCCTTTGTTGTCACTGTTCTAGTTTCATTGACCCTCCTCGAGTGAGGGGACACAAAAGAATCAACCAACTATTTCGTTCACTGAAGTAGGTGAGGTAAACACGCGAGTTTGCCTCCATCTTTTGCGCGGTGGAATCACGGTGTGGATCTGCTAGTTGCCGCATGCCGCATACATTCAGGACTTGCGTGGCCTTCACTGAACATTTGAAAAAGAAGAACCAGTAAGAGTCCTTTCACTTCGATTAAACATGGACAGCTAGACGATGCAGTTAAATAAAACATCAAGTAATAAGTAATAAAGAATGTTCAACTCAGTTTACACAAGCTACGTCGTAAGCATGCTGCAACACCGCTTCCCGTTAGATCAGAGAGGCTAAGCGACGTTAGGTCTGTTAAGTAGTTGGATGGATGGCCGTCCCCTGCGACGGGAAATTGTAGAGACCCGTGGTTCAGATTCTACGTTAAGTTGAAGGTCCTCCTGTCACATGACCTCCCACCTCCTAGCTGTTAATACGGAGGCAAACAACAACAACAACAACTTGTATAACTTTATTCTCAACGTACAGAAACCCAGGAAATAAGGGAACTCGGGAAAATCGTTTAGTCAATTAGCCAGATGGCGTTTATGTGGTGAACCTTTCATTTAAGGTTATATAAGCTTTTTTAACAGTTTTGTGTTCTAAAATATGTATAGAATTGAAAATCAATGGGTGTCACTCTGGTACCCTTGAGCATTTCTCTGTACAACTCCAAAACTAGGTAGGGGTAGAGGGTCTCTGAGGTCTCCAAAAACGTGTTTTGCTACTTGATGTGCTTTTTTGTCATAGATTTGTCTGTCTATCTATCTATCATCTATCTATTATATATATATATATATATATATGTATGATATATATATATATTATATATATATATATAATATATATATATAATATATATATATATATATAATATATATATATATTATATATATATATAAGTACCTCAAATAGCTACGTAGAATGTGTAGCAGCAAAAGTTGAAAAATTAAATAGGTACTAATTGTAATGTACAGACCCCCAAACAAGCCAACTTTAAAATTTTCAGATTCCATTACAGAGGTAAGAAAATGGGTAAAAATCTACACTCTCCAACCCCAAATATTTTTCTCTGTGGTGATTTTAATTTCCTATTCATGAAATGTAAAAGGAAAGGAAAAAATATATGTATACACCAGGAAAAGGGGGGCACACAGGAAGACCAGGAGCAGGTAAAAATGTTACTAGCTCTAGTTGATAAATTTATGTTAACGCAAGAAATAACAGAAAACACAAGGAAAAACACCTGCCTAGATTTGGTATTCACAAACAACAGCAACCTAATTGATAATGTAGAAATATCCCCAACTATAATATCGGATCACAACATTATTGAAATAACCAATATAAAAGCAACAGGAAAGGAAACAACACGCACAACAGAAAGAAGCAAATTCAAAATTTTTAATTTTCACTTCAAAGCTATAAACTGGGAAGATGTTGCATCCAGCATGGAAGTAATAGATTGGAAAACCATTTTCGAGGCCAAGACAACGGAAGAGATGCTAATAACTTTAGAGGAGAAGACGCTGGAAATTGTGGAAAGACATATCCCAAAAATAGAACAAAGAGAAAAGAGAAGCAGGTTCGAGAGACAAAAGAGGTCATTGTTTCGAAAGAGAAAAAGAGTGACTGCAGAATTAAGTAACAATAAAGATAACAACATCAGAAAAATATTAAATGATAAACTGCAGAGTATCGATGACGTCATACAGGAACTAATTGAGAAGTATACAGAAAAAGAAGACGACGACGCTATAGAAGCGATAAAGGTTAACTCAAAGTACTTCTATAATTTTGCAAAAAGGAAGTTGAAAACCCATGCGACTATCGGACCTCTGAAAAACGAGAACAGTGCTTTATCTGATGATCTAACAGAAGTATCTGAAATATTAAGAGCTCAGTACGAATCCTCTTTCATTATTCCAAAAACTGACAAACTGATATGCGATAGAAACGCGTTATTTGAAGAAGAACTACAAGGGGAAAGTATAATGGACTTCGACTTTACGACAGATGATATTACACAAGCTATAGGGAAACTAAAAGCACATTCAGTGGCAGGACCGGACAAATGGAATGCCACACTAATCAAAAACTGCAGGAATGCAATCGCTGAGCCCCTATATTGGATATGGAGACGATCACTAGACACGGGAGAAATACCGGGCATCGTGAGGAAAGCGAGCATAGTCCCAATATATAAAGGAGATCGATCCGAGGCCAAAAACTATAGGCCAGTGTCGCTTACATCTCGTCTCACTAAAATATTTGAAAGAATAATTAGACAGAAAATCTGACTTTTTGGTAACTCAGAAAAAATTAAATGATAACCTACATGGGTTTCGGTCAGGCAGATCATGCCTATCACAACTAATGGAACACTACAACAACATTATTGATGCACTTGAAAGTAATGAAAACTATGATGTAATATACACAGATTTTGCCAAAGCGTTCGACAAGTGTGACCATGAAATATATGGGAATAACGGGAAAAGTAGGGAAATGGATATATAATTTCCTTAGTGAACGGCGGCAAGTCGTTCCAGTACAGTACAAGGAGTATCTTCATCAGAATCAGAGGTCCTCAGCTCAATATCACAAGGAACAGTATTAGCTCTACTACTCTTCATAATCATGCTAACTGACATAGATGAGGACGTTACCAGAGAGAGCACAGTAACATCCTTTGCCGATGACACAAAGATCAGTAGAAAAATAAGAAACCCAGAAGATATAGGATCTCTACAAACCGACATGAACAGAATCTACAAGTGGACGGAAGACAACAATATGAAGTTTGACGCTGAGAAATTTCAGCTGTTACGGTCGGAAAAAAAAAAAGAGACCTAAAATCCATGGAATATTATACCCCAAATTGACAAGAAATTCAGAGAAATTCTAAAGCAAAAGATTTAGGGGTTGTAATGACTGATGATGCGAAATTTGAAACTCAAAATAAGATAGCAGTAAACAGAGCAAAGAGAATAACTGGGCAGATACTGAGAACCTTTAAACGAAGGGATAGGAATATAATGATTCCTCTACTGAAAACACTGGTCATACCCAAATTGGAATACTGCTCGGTCCTAACATCCCCATATAAAAGAGAAGACATTAGACAAATAGAAGAGATTCAGAGAAGTTTCACAGCCAAGATCAAGGGGTATAAAGAACTAAATTACTGGGAAAGGTTACTCGAACTAAACCTATATTCACTGGAAAGGAGAAAAGAGATACACACCATTATTTACACTTGGAAAATAATGGAGAAACTAGTCCCTAATCTTACTCTGAACCCTGTAACTCCCCAAACAACGGTAAAAAGTAGAAAAGGAAGACTGTGTCGTGTTCCCAAATTAAAGGCTAGACAGGGAACATCCTTAACCCTGAAAGAAAATAGTTTTGTTGTGAGAGGACCAAGACTGTTTAATCAGCTGCCCAAATATTTAAGGAACACAAATGGTGTTGCAGTGGACATCTTCAAAAGAAGATTAGACGCCTGGCTCAGAACAATCCCCGATGAACCGTGCGTACCTGGCTATGTGAGGTGGAGAGTACAAGAAACCAACTCACTACTTCACCAGCCCAACTCGAGAGGAGGGGCGACAAGCTTGATCTGTGCATCCTGCATGGTCCGTATAGACCATGCGTTGAATATTTGTGTATAAAACATTTATCAAGTTTGTAATTTCTGTGTTCGGTTTTCCTATATACTGGTCGTTTCCAGGTCGATGTTGGTTCCTGTTTGGTGTTATTGGTTGGGCCGCTGCATTTGGAAGAATTGGGGTTGCGGCCCTTGATACCACTGTGGTTGTTGTATTATCGGTGGGAGGTGTTGGATAGAGGGGTGATGTATGTAATGTTGAGGTTAATATATCTGCGGAATTCTGTCCTTTCTTGTTAGCAAGGCAAGCTGTTTTTATCGTTCTCATTTCCTCTAAAAAATTTGTTTCCTTGCTCGTGCTGTTACTTCTAATTCGGATAAGGTTTGTTCTTTCTCGTTTTCTTCTTTGGGTTCCCTTTATGTGAAAATATGGGCACTCTATATTTAGGCATTTTCTCTCTGTCAGTGACTGTCTGCACATAGGAGGGTGAAAAAAGTGGCAGTTTTGTCCATATCTGTATCTTCCATTCCTCATCATATCGAAGCATTTTTTGGGGGTGACTGTACCTGCAGTTTGATCCATATTTGCACGACCCTGTTTTATAGTATTCGCATATGGCCCGTCCTTTAATCTCCTTACGAGTCATATGTGACTCGATTGCTTTCTTCTGTTCCGCCACTACTTCTTCCCTACTCAGTGGTTTTTTGTCTTCGGCGAGTTTTCATTAGTGTTCCTGGTATCCCTCTCTTTCTTTTTTGTGTTCCTCTTATATCTCTCTTTTGCAAGGAGTATTTCACCCTCTGAGGCTATGTTTGCATCTCCCTGTAGTGTGCTTTCCTGTAGTGTGTTGTCCTGCGCCTCATTTTCGGTTGTGTTGGCGTTATCTGGTGTTTCCTGGTAATCTGTCGGTAAACATGTATTGCCTAATTGCATTGCTTTTTGTAATATATTCTTATTTTTTTTCCATGCACTTGATGCGCAGGAAGAAAGACCTATTATTTTGTTATTTATTCTGTTTATCATTTTCCTGCCTTTTTTACCTAGATTCATGCCTTCGTAATGTTTGGTCTGCTTCACTTCTACAGTCGCAGAGCTGGACCGCGGCGCATTTCATTAGCATAATCCAACTTTATTTAACTTTCTGAGTTTGCAGCAATTAACACATTTCTTCGTATTTTTTCCTATTCTTCCCTTTATTTATTTTATTTATTTTCTTTTTTTTTCTTCTTCCTTTAGGCTTCTCAAATTCTCAAATTTCGGCTGCGTAAAATTGACCCTTATATTTATGGCTTTTTCAAATTTCGTCTGCTGAGTCTGTTCTGTAGTCCTAATGAAAAAGCTCAAGAAAGCAGTTTTTCCATTGGAATTTTTTCAATTTATGTTGATTTTTTTTCTTTGTGTACGCTATATGACCGGTTTTCACTTAGTAAATTATTTTCGCGAATTCAACACTACTTAATACACACACTGGTATAAGACAGATTTTACGCTGAACTTCTAAACACTAGTTATTTTAATATTAGACAGAGCGGAAACAAACACGTTCGTACACCACGAGGTAGAAACACATATGTATAGTTTTTCTATAGAGTGCACCGTAGTTGACTGATGATAACACTGTCCTTCTAACAAGGAACCTACGGTAGCTATCCGTGAGATTAAACTCGCATCTCATCGCTGCCACCAATGTTGAATTCGACCGATACGTCCTTATTCTCACAATCTCTTACCTGGGGATGGGGTTATATCGTTAGACTTTCTGTAGACGATTGGGGTTAGCTTTCCGACCTTGGGCCTATCAACATACGTGGTATGGAAAAATATGGGCCTAACAGCATACGTTGTATTACACCCTTGAGCCTATCAACATATGTGGTATGGAAAATTTGGGCCTATCAAACAAATGAGAGAAAGAAACAGTAAAAGAACTGCGACCCTAATCGCGATACTGGGTATCACTTTTACTCGTTGGGAAGTGTCAGTAGTATAGCCGAAAAAGGGGAGAGTGCAAGAATGTTGCAAGTGATTACGTAATGTTGCAAAGGGGGGTGGGGGTTGTTGCCAAAAAAAAGGAAAAAAAGAAAAAAGAAAAAAAAGAGTACTGGCCTTTGTTGCCAACCGGGGTTGCAAGGGGCATGCAACTTGGAGGCGGAGTTCTCCCCCAAGCTATTCCCCCCAAAGGGCCAGAAAGGAGAGAAAGGAGGAGAGGTGTTCACCTGGCAGGAGCCAAGTGCATATTAAGACTTCAGCCGAGTAGGCGTTGTTTTATAGGCTCCTAATCAGCCAGTTGGCTGAGCCAAGGGGGGGTAGGGGTACACCTGCAGGAGAGAGAGAAAAAGAGAGAGAGTAGTTGCCTTTGATTGCAAGGCATGCAACTTGGAGGCGGAGTTCTCCCCCAAGCTATTTTCGTTTACCTAACCTAAGAGGCCTCTAAGGGGTTTTCCCAAAGGGCCAGAAAGAGAAGGACCAGAGGTCCTTGCTCGGCTGGGAGCCGAGCTTGTAATGACTCCGTCAGTCGTCTCTCGGTCTTTTATAAACCTCTATTCTGGCTGAGTTGCCAGATAGCGCCATGTATTCAGTTGCCAGATAGCGCCATGTATTCCAGATAGCAAAAACCATATATTAATCATCCATTTAAATAGTGTACCACAATATATATTTATATGACGGTAGATGAATCCAATTAAATTCTGTTTATTAAATAAATAATTTTTACACACTTAATTTTTATTATAAATATTTAAGTCACGAATAACGAAACGAAATGAAAATTTATGAAACACACGAGCCTCATTCACCCCTAATCCCCTGCGAAGAAAATTGAAAAAAACGGAATTTAAAGAAATTAATCAACTGAAATTAGCCAAAACACAATCCGCTATAACGGGGTCGGTTTCGAAGAACACCTGCTGGTTGAGAGACCTTCCCCCCAATCCCTGATAAGTCTCCCTTCACTCCAAACGAAATGAAAATTTATGAAACACACGAGCCTCATTCCCCCCAATCCCCTGCGAAGAAAATTGAAAAAAACGAAATTTAAAGAAATTAATCAATTGAAATTAGCCAAAACACAATCCGCTATAACGGGGTCGGTTTCGAAGAACACCTGATGGTTGAGAGACCTTCCCCCCAATCCCTGATAAGTCTCCCTTCACTCCAAACGAAATGAAAATTTATGAAACACACGATTGTCATTCTCCAAACCCGTATATATATATATATATATATATAATAAACGAATAAACAACTCGTGCACACACACACACACACACACACACACACACACACACGAGGAAAAGGAGACTGTGTCAATTCGATTCACCTATTGCCAGAGGCGATTTTTTTCTGACCATAATTTTTACCTTTCTCCCAGACAGCTTGAACAAGTCCTCTCTTCACTCCATTTCTTAGATATACCCACAATTATATATATATACAGTACTGGCCAAATTATTAGGAATTTTTTTAAAATTTCATTTTTTGGTATAAAATGTTAAATTAAACCAATTTTAAACGTTGAAAAGTTATTTATTTCTACACAAGAATACATGGTCATTATTTAGCAATAGTTTAGTACTTAGTTTGACCCACCTTAGCTGCCATAATGGCTGCGACACGCTTCGGCATGCCATGAATCAATTTTTTGCATAATTCTTTAGTCGAACGAAGCGTGTTTGTTCGTCAGTTGTCGTTTGGTTGTCGTGCGATGCGGGTGTGTTTCTCTTTCTTTTACGTGTCATTGTAACTACCGTTTAATTTAAATAGTGTATTTACCCAATTTCGGCAATTATTTGTTACAGTTTTTAAGTGAATTTGAAAATGGGGCGAAAAGAATGACTTGAGTCCACGGAAAATTGGGCAAATACAGGTTTTATTAACTTCTTCTACATTTAAACAAAAGGAAATCGCTGCCAAACTCCATGTTTCACCACAGTCAGTACTTCGTATTAAGAAAAAAATGGTATTTGGAGAAAATGTAGGCCCCAAAAGGGTTGGAAGATGCGGCAGAAAAAGGGTAACGACTCCAAGAACTGATAGACAGATTGCAATTTTGTCTCTTAGAAATAGAAGAGCTACTTGCAAAAACATTTCCAGTAGTCTAGCGGCTGATGGCATCAATATTAGTCGTAGAACAGTCAACAGGAGGCTTCTAACTGCCGGCTTCAAAGCCTACCGCCCAAGGAAGAAGCCCAGGCTCACTGAGGCTATGAAGAAGGCACGTTTTGCATGGGCAAAGGAACACATTAACTGGACTAGTGAGGATTGGGAACAGGTAAGAATAATATTTAACATTAAATAGAATGTTAATACAGTAAATACAGTATGCATAGAAGTGTATTTACAGTACGTGATAAAACTGCAGTAAAAATATCTGTAAAGCAGCAAGTCATACTGTACTTCGTTTTAGCTGTACTTCATACGCTATGCACTGACTCTTTCACAGGGCTTTCTTTGATTGCGGTGGTGTTCTCCGATGAGTCAACGATTGCCGTGCTTGACGATCGTGTTCAAAGTGTAAGAAGGAGGCCTGGAGAAGAATTTTGCCTGAGTGTCTGATGAAAACGGTGAAATTTCCACAAAAGATCATGGTTTGGGGAGCAATTTCTGTGCATGGAACTAGTCGTTTGAGCATTGTTGAGGGGAATATGAACCAAGTCAAGTATATAGAAGTACTAAGAAGACGTCTACTGCCTCAAATAAGGGAATGGTATGGTAATAGACGTTGGATTTTTCAACAAGACTCAGCTCCATGCCACACGGCAAAGTCGTTAAAAAATGGTGTCATGAAAATAGTGTTCGGTTGCTCCCATGGGCTGGAAATTCTCCAGACATGAACCCAATCGAAAGTTTATGGTGTATTTTAAAGGACGTAATCCATGAAACGCCGATAACAACAAAACACCAACTCATAGAGCGACTTATTCAAGTCTGGTTTCACTCTACACGTATTAAGGAATTATGCAAAAAATTGATTCATGGCATGCCGAAGCGTGTCGCGCCCTTAAGGCAGCTAAGGGGGTCAAACTAAGTACTAAACTATTGCTAAATAATGACCATGTATTCTTGTGTAGAAATAAATAATTTTTCAACGTTTAAAATTGGTTTAATTTAACATTTTATACCAAAAAATGAAATTTTTAAAAAATTCCTAATAATTTGGCCAGTACTGTATATATATATATATATATATATATATATATATATATATATATATATAGAGAGAGAGAGGAGAGAGAGAGAGAGAGAGAGAGAGTTTTGTTCAAATAAAGGAATATGCTTGTACCTTTTGCCAGCAAGTTCCATTCACGTAACCTAGAATTTTTCTATCACCCATAGTTTTCGAGAAAATAATATTTCCATTTACTCAGTTTTCCCAAAATATTATTTAAAATTAAGTGTACTAATTTAAATTTACTTTCTTTTTTCCAGGTTAACTATACCCACAATTATAATAAATAATATTCGAATTACGGACGATTGTTCGAACACAATTGTTCGAAAACCATAGTTCGAAAAACAGTTGTTCGAAGCAACAATTATTCGACGTTATAATTGTTCGAATGAACAACCAACTAAATAAAATCTTAGTTGCCAAGACGCAAATACGAAGACGTAAATAAGAAGGTTAGCTTCTTCATTTAAACTATAACATTTATAGTGCTGCAGTTAAACCACCCTTAAAATGGCAGAGTTTGTTTCTAGTGAGAAAGGAAAGCCAATGCTCTTAGTGAATGGGTTTTTATATGTAAGAGAATAACCTAACCTAACTAACCTAACCTAACTATAGCAACTATAGTTTACCTTGACTTTCATATGCTTCTATCCTGTTTTATTAATAAAGATTTTTAACTTTGAATAACGTATGAATAAAGATTTTTAACTTTTAATGTTTTTTTACTTTTGTTTTTCGAACTATGGTTTTCGAGCAATTGTGTTCAAACAATTGTGTACAGGACCTGCATTGTCTATAAGGGGAAACTCTGAGTAAATGGAAATATTATTTTCTCGAAAACTATGGGTGATAAAAAAATTCTGAAACCATATTTGGAATCAGTATCAAAAGTTCTATAAGAAACACCAAATAATTTTCCAGAAAGTTGTTCCCTAGCGTAATTTCTCGCCGAATTGGAAAGGTTTTCACTCCACCTCAGACCCACAGTTTAACGTTGAAACCGAATGCTCTTTTAAAAATATAATTAGGATATATTTCTTTATATCCTCTCGATTACATTAGTGACTAATGATGCGGGAAACTCTGAGTAAATGGAAATATTATTTTCTCGAAAACTATGGGTGATAGAAAAATTCTGAAACCATATTTGGAATCAGTATCAAAAGTTCTATAAGAATCACCAAATAGTTTTCCAGAAATGTTGTACCCTAGCGTAATTTCTCGCCGAATTGGAAAGGCTTTCACTCCACCTCAGACCCACAGTTTAACGTTGAAACCGAATGCTCTTTTAAAAATATAATTAGGATATATTTTTTTATATCCTCTCGATTACATTAGTGACTAATGATGCGGGAAACTCTGAGTAAATGGAAATATTATTTTCTCGAAAACAATGGGTGATAGAAAAATTCTGAAACCGGAATCAGTATCAAAAGTTCTATAAGAATCACCAAATAGTTTTCCAGAAATGTTGTACCCTAGTGCAATTTCTCGCCGAATTGGAAAGGTTTTCACTCCACCTCAGACCCACAGTTTAACGTTGAACCCGAATGCTCTTTTAAAAATATAATTAGGATATATTTCTTTATATCCTCTCGATTACATTAGTGACTAATGATGCGGGAAACTCTGAGTAAATGGAAATATTATTTTCTCGAAAACTATGGGTGATAGAAAAATTCTGAAACCATATTTGGAATCAGTATCAAAAGTTCTATAAGAATCACCAAATAGTTTTCCAGAAATGTTGTACCCTAGCGTAATTTCTCGCCGAATTGGAAAGGTTTTCACTCCACCTCAGACCCACAGTTTAACGTTGAAACCGAATACTCTTAAAAATATAATTAGGATATATTTCTTTATATCCTCTCGATTACATTAGTGACTAATGATGCGGGAAACTCTGAGTAAATGGAAATATTATTTTCTCGAAAACTATGGGTGATAGAAAAATTCTGAAACCGGAATCAGTATCAAAAGTTCTATAAGAATCACCAAATAGTTTTCCAGAAATGTTGTACCCTAGTGCAATTTCTCGCCGAATTGGAAAGGTTTTCACTCCACCTCAGACCCACAGTTTAACGTTGAATCCGAATGCTCTTTTAAAAATATAATTAGGATATATTTCTTTATATCCTCTCGATTACATTAGTGACTAATGATGCGGGAAACTCTGAGTAAATGGAAATATTATTTTCTCGAAAACTATGGGTGATAGAAAAATTCTGAAACCATATTTGGAATCAGTATCAAAAGTTCTATAAGAATCACCAATTAGTTTTCCAGAAATGTTGTACCCTAGCGTAATTTCTCGCCGAATTGGAAAGGTTTTCACTCCACCTCAGACCCACAGTTTAACGTTGAAACCGAATGCTCTTTTAAAAATATAATTAGGATATATTTCTTTATATCCTCTCGATTACATTAGTGACTAATGATGCGGGAAACTCTGAGTAAATGGAAATATTATTTTCTCGAAAACTATGGGTGATAGAAAAATTCTGAAACCATATTTGGAATCAGTATCAAAAGTTCTATAATAATCACCAAATAGTTTTACAGAAATGTTGTACCCTAGCGTAATTTCTCGCCGAATTGGAAAGGTTTTCACTCCACCTCAGACCCACAGTTTAACGTTGAAACCGAATGCTCTTTTAAAAATATAATTAGGATATATTTCTTTATATCCTCTCGATTACATTAGTGACTAATGATGCGGGAAACTCTGAGTAAATGGAAATATTATTTTCTCGAAAACTATGGGTGATAGAAAAATTCTGAAACCGGAATCAGTATCAAAAGTTCTATAAGAATCACCAAATAGTTTTCCAGAAATGTTGTACCCTAGTGCAATTTCTCGCCGAATTGGAAAGGTTTTCACTCCACCTCAGACCCACAGTTTAACGTTGAATCCGAATGCTCTTTTAAAAATATAATTAGGATATATTTCTTTATATCCTCTCGATTACATTAGTGACTAATGATGCGGGAAACTCTGAGTAAATGGAAATATTATTTTCTCGAAAACTATGGGTGATAGAAAAATTCTGAAACCATATTTGGAATCAGGATCAAAGGTTCTATAAGAATCACCAAGTAATACGAGCATTAAATCTATTAGTGAAAATATAAAGATGCAATTACTCGTCCGGACCTGTTATAGCGGATTGGTACACATCATAGCTCCACCCAGCTACACCGGCAGCCAATCACGACGAACATCTGGTCTTTTGGGGCGGAGCTTGGCGATTGTGCATATAAAAGGGGATATTTTTCAGTTTGGAGTAACAGTAGCTATTTTCGCGTCAGTGAATAATCATTCCCTCCACCATGGACCTGTACGTCTCCCGATTTGTATGAAGAAAGTGACACTGCAGCATTAACGGCAATTAATCTTTTTAACGCGATTGACCGTGATGAATTATTTCCAACGCAAACCGTAAGATATTTGCAGTGACGCTCCTTACAATCCGACGCAAGGGACTACCATAGAAATGTAAGTGTCTATAATTCGATTTTATATATATGGAGGTTGTAGTATCTCGTCAAATATTCATTTAGATACTAGCCAAAAATCGAAATTTTTTTCAATCAATGTTATTTGGTTTTACCTCTTATCCCCATTATGCTAAAATCGAAATTTTTTATGGCAATCAATGTTATTCCTCTTAAATGAACCAAAGATATCTTCACATAATGGGGATCTGTCTGTATACTCTGTATATGTTTTAAAAGAATGAACATTATTCCTTTAAGGTCCGATGAGGATTTGACACGTGTTATACAATCTTTTGAAGAATCTCGTGTCATGAATACGGAGGATATACTGATCAGTCAGCAATGTCACACATCCTCCACCATGGACCTGTACGTCTCCCCGGATTGTATGAAGAAAGTGACACTGCAGCATTAACGCAATTAGTCTTTTTAACGCGATTGACCGTGATGAATTATTTCCAACGCAAACCGTTGAAGATATTTGCAGTGACGCTCCTTACAATCCGACGCAAGGGACTACCATAGAAATGTAAGTGTCTATAATTCGATTTATATATATGGAGGTTGTAGTATCTCGTCAAATATTCATTTAGATACTCACCAAAAATCGAAATTTTTTTTATGGCAATCAATGTTATTTGGTTTTACCTCTTATCCCCATTATGCTAAAATCGAAATTTTTTATGGTAATCAATGTTATTCCTCTTAAATGAACCAAAGATATCTTCACATAATGGGGATCTGTCTGTATACTCTGTATATGTTTTAAAAGAATGAACATTATTCCTTTAAGGTCCGATGAGGATTTGACACGTGTTATACAATCTTTTGAAGAATCTCGTGTCATGAATACGGAGGATATACTGATCAGTCAGCAATGTCACACCGAAATAATGTAAGTGTTTTTCGATCTTTTTGGGTAAGAAGACAATATATTTTCATAAATTTATTAAATGAAAGAAATCAGTACAATAACCAACTACAGAATATACCGTTACAAATATACGAACAAAAACATTATACTATACAACGAGTACGTACAATTGGAAAACGGATTTTTATCTGTCTGCATACCATTTCATCGTTTCGGCGAGTGTGACACGGGTCAAATAAATTTAAAAATTTATAAATTCTTTATCACATGACATATGCGTGAGAAATGAGACGCAGTACATTCCGCAAACATTACTAAAATATCCTTGTATACGAAATGGGTTCCATACAACTTCGGGAATATGTAACTGAGCGAGAAATTTTACAATAATAGGGTCACTCCAGGGTTGAGTACCGAGTGAATCAAAATAGTACAGGCGCTGTCTATTTTTAAAATAGACAGCGATCCAGTGAATCCCTTCATTACCGATGACATCTGTGTTCACAATAAGACTACCGCATTCTCGCGTACTTGGCAAACTCAATGTTTCATTCTTCGCAAACACGCCGATAAATTTGGAACGTGTGACTCGTTCCATTACTTTCTGAAGTGTATTAGCATCCATTTTAAAAGTCAGTGATAACGCTCCTAAATCTATCTACTTCTATTAGGGCTTGCGATTCGAGATATACTAGTACACTAATAGGAGCGTCTATAGGCTTGGCGAATTCCAGCCGCACTGAGATGTTTCCGCTCTGCTGTGGGGTTAAATGGGTATTTACGCTAGCAGATAAGTCAGGTGTAATGTCAAACGGATAAAGGTTAAATTGATCAATGAATTCTTCCTGCGTTACCCCATTACCAAGCTCATCACAATCACCTGCAATATGGGTCAGATTACTATAGGCTCTGGCACAAAGAGGTAACACAGCGTCTGATGAATAGTCCGTACCCATTGTTCCACCCAAAGCAGTGCCATTAACGTATAGAGTTATATTTTTAAGTCCGAAATTCTCGAATTTAAAGGCACTCTTTTTATATTTTCCATTCACCGAAGCATGGTCCTGCATACCGATTAATATCCTTTTAGGAAGATTTCCCAGGGCAATGTTTTCTATCTGCTTCGATGCCAACCCTGCAGGAACCGTATATAGTTTGATTTGCACTCTGTTAATAGGATATTTCACTGTAGCGTTTAGTAAATTTTTCTCAATTTCTAGTTGTTTTGGTGAACTTAATTTCACTCGCCGTACGCGGAGGTATGTGTCCATAATGTGAACCACAACGGGCTTTGCACCCTCTCTTGATCAGCATCCAGATTTAAGCAGATCTCAGGACTCGTGCGGGTGAGCTTTATTTTCATATCCACCCCGTTGACAAGCAACTTCTCCTGGAAAGTGAAATCTGTGTGCAACCGTCCAAAACACTCGTATATTTTCTTTTTAGAATTTTTAAATTTGTCCTTTATACTATTTCATCTTTAGTTTGATAATATCCCTCGGCACTTAAAAAGGTAGCCTTCGCTTCTTTGGAAAAGTTGAGGACATTTTCCAGATAGGCTCGTAGATGATAGTACCCCGTGCCTGCCGATATGTTGGTCTGATTTAAATATACGTCACACTGGTTGAATATGGAGTGCAGAAAGTTTGTTTCAGGGTATACAGCATATTTGTCATCGCAGACCGTTCCATCAGAATGGGCTATACGTAGCTTAGCGTACATGTGCACACAGCTTGGATCAAAAAAGTAAGGGCCTGAGCTGGGTATCACGAATTCTATAGGTGCACTCGGGGAACTAATTGTGTTTAAAGGGTTAATTGTAATAAAGTCACTGTGCTCAATAGAAACTTGGGTTGGAGGCAGCTCAAAAAGGGACAGCTCCGATTTACAGCATTGTGAACTACATGGGTGGATGAAGCGTGCCATGGCGAAATAGTGACTCCTCTCTCGACAAGTGGTAAACAAACTATGATTCATGAGATCAATGTCCTTAGCTTATATCAGTCAAAAAAGTGGTCAACCATAGGTTTCATTCGCTTACAGCACTTCTTTTTTGATAGCCTTTTACGTTTAATACCACGTGACCCCTTCTTCTTCCGGGCAGCCCTCTTCTTCTTCTTCCCGCCACCACGCATTTTTCTCTTTGCATCTTTGATGATTTCGTCCCGTGTACGCTTTAAATGTTTTTTTAGAGCTTCTTTAGGTTTAGCCCCGGCCAATATGTCTTCTGCAGTGTTAATACCTGATTGTAGCGCTTTCCTTCCAAGGTATCTGGCCCCCTCTTCAGCAAAGGAACAGCCGTACGTAGTATGGATGAAAAAATGGACCCAAGTCCACTACCGCGCTGGTATCTCACCCCTCGATAGACGGTGAAAGGCTTTCTATCCATTATAACTCAGTGCGTCGAAAGTGTAGCTTCACTGTTAAGCTCCCGTTACCGAATGGGAAGTTTTCACCCTCAATCGTTCTTATATATATTGAGATATTGGTTATTAAATTAGTTGCGACATTCACATAATGGGGTCTGTCATATGTAATACTCAAACTCCTTCCTCTATGGTTGGGGATGTGAGCAATGCGCAGCAGGCGTGCCTGGGTATCCCCAACAAACTGGTGCTCCACTATATTACTGTAAATATAGCACATGTCTGGGGACCTTTCAGCCAATTTCTCCATCTTCAATTGATACATTAATCTGGACAAGTCATGCTGTGTCTCGTGAAATGTGTCTCTTTGGAAGGCTGCGCTATATCGGCCATTGGCTAGAATTTGGAACTTTCTATGGTCTTTAATACGTCTGTTAGTCTTTGATTTTAGGATTAGTGTATGTGCAGGGTTGTTTACGATTTCGTATACTAAATCATTCGTAAGGTTTGAGTTTCTTAAACTTACGTTTAAGCCTCTCACAACATCCTCGGCCGAACCATATTGACCCGGTCCTAGTCTTACTTCTGTACTGTAATACCGTGCAACCTTAGTCCGAGCGATACGCATAGTTTCATCCATAGCTACCCCAGCTTTTTCACACTCGTCAATGTCTCTAAGAATCGTAAAAACGGGCTCTTTATGTTCAATATTTAAAAAGATGGTGTCCAGCTGAATTTCGCATATCCCCACCTCATACGAATCACGACCCAATTCAATGTGCTTGTGGAGCTCTGTTACAAAGTTGGCTAGTGTGTTGTTAGGGTGTACAGACAGGGACGAGGAGGACGGGAGTGTGACGTAGAAATGGTTAGGAGCCATGTTGCATACTATTTAAGCTTCATTATTGCATCAGCTTTTATATAGGTGTTGAAGCTTTCTGGGTACCCTAGCCATTTCACCAGGTACATTTTTCTCTTTCCTGAACCTTTGCTTCCTAAAATTTTCTCAATTTTAAACACATTTTTTTCTAAATTAAACGCAACTTTCTGCAATTCCTCGCGGTAAAAACCTCCTGAGATTTCTTCCCCATTCAAATCTTCAATGTAATACATCATTATCTCACCTTTAGGTCTCATAGCCCTAACTTTAAAAATCTCGCGTGTCCATCCTTGCTCAAAACCCTTTGCGAATTTATTCCCCGAACGCGACAGCCTTACATAATCATTGATTTTGAAGCGCGCAGAGTGTGGTGGTGGTGGTGATCCATCTCTTCTCGGGAGCGTACCTCTTTCTAAAACTTCGTTAGGTGTTGTCCCAATCGTGCGATGGTGTGAGCGGTTGTAGGATGATGCCAATGATTCCAGAATGTCTAGAAATCTGTATGTTTTTATGTGTAAAATAACGGTGCATGCGTTCCTTTATGGTGCGCTGAACTCTTTCAGCTAAAGAAGCCTTATGTATAGAATTGGTTGTGTAATAGCTGATATTAAACTCTGTCAACATGTTCTGAAAAGCACGGCCTATAAATTCCTTCCCCATATCCGTACAAAAATAGCCAGGAACCCTGTTTTCTTTTAACATTAGCGTTTTGGTGGCTTTAGCAACTGTTTCAGGTGATTTATTTTTCAGAGGAACTAGCCACAGATATCTAGAGAATACGTCTATTATGAATAGAATGTAGCGGTAACCATCGTTATACACAGAATATCTTTGCATGTCTGTTAAATCTGCTTGCCAAATAGAATCAATCGAGGAAGCCGTTGTCTTGGCTGTTTTAAACCTTTTTCTCACAGGCTTATGAAGCGTATAAGCGTCCTGCTCCCTCAAAAATCTTTCAACATCTTTTTTTCCTACTCCGTAAACACTTCTGTACAGTCTATCTACGCCGCCGTAAGAGGATGGGTTAGAAACGTCATAATAGCGTTTAGTTAATACGTTAGCCATTTGCGTATTTTAGAGGCACGTGGGTAGGGTTGGTTTAACCTCTTCTTTCTCCTCTTCAAAGGTGTTACCGCCGGGGGTGACGGCGTCTTCAATTGTGTCACATGCGTTGCATGTTCCAAGTCTTTTAACCTGTTCAGATTTCCTATCAACGTTTTAGGGACATTTATTTGTTGTAGTCTTGCTTTAATATGCTTCCATCCTGATGGTGATGGCCTATCCCACTTTCTCACCAGATCATGGACAATGTCTACGATATTCGATCCCTGTACCTTTGATCCTTCCACAATGAGCTCGCCTGTATCGGTCCATTGTATGGCTGGATCCTCATTCAATAGATTATAAAGACTTAAGCCTTTACTCATCAATGTATGTGGGAGGGTGCTTTTTAATACATGTTCGATATGTTGTGTGGCTAATCTTTTTGGTTGGTCAGCTGTATCGTCGGGCTCAGATCCTATGTCGCCATGTCCATCGTCCCCGTGCTGGCCTAAAACCACAGAATCTCTGTAGGGCTCTTATAATTTCGTACTCGTGAAGAAATTTCTGCAGAGCTTCTTGGTATAAGATTCTTTTCTCATCAGGTGTTTTTTCACTGTTTAATAGAGCTAGCAATTCGCTTTCCATTCTTTTAAGTCTGCTTTTACGGGATCTAGATCCGTGTCTGGATTCCTTTGCAGTGAAGCGTACACCTCGTGGGGAATCACTACCACTTTCTTCTATATTAATCTAGTCAGTAAAGGACCCAAAACTGAAAATAAGATGGGAGAAATGACCCTCCTGTTTGTACAATAATTCGTTTTTTCTTCGCTACAGTTTGACTTTTACGAGCGAGTGCACGTATTATGTTCTGTAGCGGCGTAGGCGAGCCTTCTGATGGGTTTTCATTGATACATTGCAATTTATAACGTTAAGACAGATTTCACAGATGCATTTTAAAAAGTCGGCGTCGATATTTTAATAAACATCTGCTGCATTGCCCGGGGCAGTCGATGATAGATTTTTATTAATTCACGGTATTTCTTTAGTCTCTTTGTCATTCTGGAATATACACCGTTTCAGGCTCGTTTGGAAATATATTCGTTCGCAGAAGCACTCTAACGTGTTTAGCGGATGAAGGTCGCAAAGCAAATATCCGTAACGCGTGCTTGTAGCTTCTTTATAAACTTCCAAAAACTCCTTACGCTGATTCGGGAACATTTGATTGGCTAATACCCCAATTTGTGATACATCTCTACGTTGCGCGAATAAGACTAGATATTGCGTATTTAACGACACATCGCGCATGTATTATTTTTGAAAAATAGATTCTGATTGATGAAGAACACGCTTATGTTAAGATGGTGGGAGAATACTGTAATGTCTCGGCAAACGTTTTTATCTCTCCAACATGAGATCGTCAATTACAATGATTGTATGTTCATTTCCTTTAACGAATTAACGTCATATACGCCTTTGTGGAACAAAATATCATCTTGGTACTCGTTGAACACTGATTGATACGTCGAATAGCACCATATAACTTTATGCACAAATTTCGAGAACATCTCTCCCTTTTCTTTAATGATTTTAAGCATAAACACAGTTTTACCACATCCTGTAGGTCCAGATATAATACATGTGGATGGGCTCGTGAATCTGAATTTTTCTACAGAGTCCATTCTAACACGTCACACTCCTAAGTGGGTCATTTACAAAATATTACAAATTTTGAGTGCTGTTCCTTATATTTTGCTTTCTTCTCCCACAAAACGTGAATGACGATGAGGTAGAGCACCCCATCATTGACATTACGGATGACCTTCGACGACAGTGTAGTTTATTGTGATCTCCTCCCCTGCCAACGAACCCTCACCAGCGATACCGGTAGCACGTCCAAAGCGGAGGTGTGAGAACCCCACGTCAGGTATAAAGCGCCCGAAATACGCGCCTGTTGCAGCGGTAATAGATCACCAACCCTCAACCTCTTACGCAACAAGCCCCCAGCAGCACCTCCCGCTAATATATCCCCTTATTCATCCGCCGCCCCCCGTTCTGTTAAGTCTACAATAATAGATCCCCAACCCTCAACCTCCTACGCAACAGGCCCCCCATTAGCACCTTCCGCTAATATATCCACTAATTCATCCGCCACAGTTGCCCCCCGTCCTGTTGAGGATGCTATAACGCTCGAATTGGTGCGATCCGCAGCCCCCACCCCAGCCTTGACTAGAAATCGGTATAGAGTCAGGGTCGACCCTAGAGGCATGTATAGCAATGGAATTGAGCGCGGGCTACGCCGGGTTGTACAGCGTATTATAGAGTTTGCTCTTCAGAATCGCGACGAGCGTGAAGTCAGGACGAGTCTGTCCTTTGGATTCGGGTCAGATGACGGTGATGGAGACGATTATTGGGTGATAGTGCCATTTAGACGTTTGGCGGCTGAAGATGTAGAATATATATTAGGACGTATAATGCAAGCCGCCCAAAGTAGTATAGCCTTCAATATGGACAACTTCACGGTAAATATTGACCGTGTATTCCGTGTTGCGGGTCATAGTGCCATACCGTATACTCTTAACTTCAATTCTCCGACTATTTACCGAAAGCATATAAACGTCGATCGTGGTTGCGGCTTTATAGCAGTACTCTTAGCACGTATGTTTACTGTACAAAATACACGGACTCAAAAAATTTGGCTGCCTACGGTCGTGGAGCGTGCCCGTAAACTAGCTGTAGACTGTGAACTTGAATTTGACTGTAATATGGGTCCTGAAGAGCTGAGAAGAGTAGAACAGGAAATGAATGTCCGCATAGTTGTATTTGGGTTGGATGATCGTCGTAGGACAGTGTATGTTTTTAAAAACTGTGTGAGAGGTCGTACAAGACCCCTACTTATTTTAGGATTGTCAGGGACAACGTATCTCCCCATCCGTAATATAAGGTGGCTTTATGCGAGTTATGACAAAAGTCGAAAATATGGGAGACATCATGATTTGTGTAAGGGGTGCCTCGAGTTTGCGGATGATATAGTGAGACATTGTAAAGAATGTCACATGGTATGTGAGCAGTGTAAAAGCACCAAATGTGAAAGCCGTGTAGTTGAAGTTGAGAAGAGAGACTGTGATGTGTGTAGACGCACAATTTTCAATAATAGCTGTTTTGATTTCCATAAATCAATTGGCACGTGCAGGAAAATGAGAATCTGTGAATGTGGTATGTTTCACACAATGGATAATTGGGGAAATTTAAGCACAAGTGTGACGTAATTCACTGTCCTACATGCCAGGAGGAATATAAGGCGGATGGAGTAAAGCATGTATGTTATATGAAAGATGCTAAGCCTAAAATAACCCTTGTATAACTGTATACTACGATATAGAAACATATACGAACGCTGAAACCAAAGAGGTAATTCCACATTTACTTGTGAGCCAGACCATCTGTGATGAGTGTATGGGTATCGAATGTGACGAGTGCCCCAAATGTGGTAAACGGACAAACGTTTTTAAAACGAATGTCCGCGATAGTCCTGTGAAACTATTTGTGTCCTATATTGTCAAGTTAGCCGACAAGTTCAAAAAAATGACTGTGTATATTCTCGCCATAACGGGGCAAAGTTTGACACGCAGTTCCTTTATAAGGAGTTGCTTGAACACGAATCCTCTGAGATATTTACAGGTGATCCATTGAAAAGAGGCAACAAATTAATACAGATGCAGATAAGAGGCAATGTATAATTTAAAGATACTTTATTATTCACACCTTGTAAATTAGCAAAGCTACCCAAGGTGATGGGAGTAGCAGCTGAAGTTTCCAAAGGATACTTCCCTTACACTTTCCTCACCAGCGAGACTTTAAACTACGTAGGACCACCACCCCCCAAACATTATTTTGACTGTATGGATGAACGTGAAGACTTTGATCGATACTACGACAGTTTTAATGAAAGTAACCCTTATAATATAGCTGATGAATGTGAGCGTCATTGCGTGAATGATGTGCGCGTGCTTAGAGTATGTTTCCAGGCCTTTAGAAGGATGTACATAGCCCGTTTCAAATGCGATCCACTGCAAGTCGCAACCACCATCGCATCATTATGTTTTACGGTGTTCAAGAATAACCTCATGCCTAAAGACACCTTAGCCATTATTCACCGAAACAACCCCCGCAGTTACGGACACAAGGATATTTACTGGCTCATACACCTACAGCAACAGACAGGTGTATACATAAAGCACGCCCGCAACACGGGTGAAGTACCCATTAAGATTAATGGACGTGTTTTTTGGGTTGATGGGTTAAGTGAAAACCGTGTCACTGGTGTGAAGACTGTGTACTCCTTTAACGGTTGCTGGTGGCATGGATGCCCCCGTCCTGAGTGCGGAATCGCCGGAGATATCCACGGTAGATCTCCTGCCGACTGTCTTGCATGGACCCGCACCCGCGATCAACTTATAGGATCACAGTTCACTCACAAAGTCTTGTGGGAGCATGAATGTGATGCACGGATGGAGACAGACGAGGTGTACCGTGAGGAAATAAACACGATCAAGCGTTCAATGGTGCTGGATCCTCTCAAATGTGGTGATAGCTTGTTTGGAGGACGTACAAATCCTTTCAGACTATACTTTCCACCTACGGAGGGCGTGAAGCTCCATTACTACGATTTCTGTTATTTATACCCATACGTGATGAAGAGCAATCCGTACCCCGTGGGCGCTCCTGAGAAACTGGTGGGACCTAGCCTACCCTCCATCAATGAATTTTCAAAAAATTTGAATGATCGTTACTTTGGGCTCTCTTTCGTAGACGTACTCCCCCCACGCAATTTATGGATGCCGATCTTACCTGTCGTTATCGACAAGCTCATGTTTCCCCTGTGCGTGAAGTGCGCGGAAGAGGATAACAGCGAATGTAACCATATACCCCACCAGCGTAAGATCAGAGGCGTATATACAAGTCCTGAGCTGACCCTAGCCGTACGCCATGGTTATAGAATACCAAAGCTGGGCACAAACCGTTAATCCGTTAATCGTTAATTAACGAAGTTAACTTTTTCGTTAACGATTTAACTTTTAAGTTAACTTTGAAAATCATTATCGGACTAATTAACTTCCGTTACATTTAACTTCCGTTAACTCAAGTCCGTTAACCCCAAAAATTCATAAATAAACGTTTAAAAGTTTCTATTATTTTCAGTGCTGAGCAGGTGCGCAATTAATCCGCCACTGTTAATAGTGATGAACGAATTTCCATTTCCGCAGTGCAAAATCAGGCGATATATTTGTTTCCGTCGCCACAATTTGTGTCTTACCAAATATGGTAATTATTTATGGCATTGGTTTGAGCAAAACATGGTCGACTGTAAAATCAGGCGGAAAGATTTGCCATTTGAGTTGAATGTTTCAACTTCTTTCAAGAAATATCACGAGCATTTTAAGGCACTTTCAATAATATATATGTAACAATTACAACAAATAACTACATTCGTTTCATTGCCCAGAACTTGGTCAAGACCTGGCTGGAGACCAACTCCAAGGACTTGCTGACAGATGTTGCCTTCTTGGGTGAGCAAGTGTTGGTGGACTTGTTCATCAAGTTCACACAGCCATCCCCTCCAGTGCTGCAGTGGAGCGTTTGTTCTCTATGGGCAAGGATATCCTGAGGGCCAAGAGATCATCCCTGTCTGATGAAAACTTTGATTGCTAATTTTCATGAAGGGCAACATGCATCTCATGGACAAAATGGAGAACGAGAAGAAGAGGGAAAATTAAATTATATATATATTGTGTTTTTCATTTTTTTTATAATAAAAGTTAACGTTAACGGTTTATCGGTAACTTCCGTTACATGTTTAACGAATTAACGGATTAACGGTTAACGAAGTTAACTTTTTGGTTAACGGATTAGCGGTTAACGAAGTTAACTTTTTGGTTAACGGTGCCCACCACTGTAGAATACTGAAGATACATGAGGTGTAGAGGTTTCAGAAGCTACCCAACCTTTTCACACCATATATAAACGCCTTTTTGAAGGATAAGGTTGAGGCATCAGGGTATCCGCGAGGAGTTGATACCGAAGATGAAAAGTCTGCCAATGCTCCCGATAAAGAGGTCATGGAGATCGTGAATGTAGGTAATACTTACATAATAAAGTACAACAACAACACTGAATTTGCCACAGATACCTCAAGGGTTACAAACATACCTGTGGCCAGCTTCACAACAGCCTATGCCCGTATAAAACTTTGGGGTCTATTGCATTCTCTTGGGCGGAGAGTATTGTATGCCGATACAGATAGCGTGATATTCACAGAGAGGGAGGATGAATACATGCCCACTATTGGGGAGTTCCTCGGCGAGCTCACTGATGAGATCAAGGACGAGTATGGGGACAACGCTTACGCCGACTCTTTTGTCTCAACAGGACCTAAGACTTATGGGGTACGGGTCAGGGTGGGGGAGGAAATGAAATACATCGTGAAGGCAAAGGGTATTACGCTCAACCATGCGAATCGGCGGGTTGTTAACTTTGAATCGTTGAAGGATCTAGTATGTTTGGACGATGATGAGGGCGAACAACCTCCCCAACTAATTGTAGGCACCCACAATTTCGGGCGCAGAAGCTGGGGGGCGTGAAGGAACTTAGGGGTACGAAGGTGTGCCGTAACACCTATAGGAAACGTTACCAGTTACCTGGTACCTATGATACCGTACCCTTTGGATACCATAACGTATGATGCTTCTATTGTTAACTTACACGTATTTGTCTTGTATATAATCGTATCTATTGATTTATTACACGTATTTGTAAATATATATATATAACTTGAATATCTCATTTGTTAAATCGTATTTGTAAAGTATCTATGATTTATTACACGTATTTGTAAATATATATAACTTGAATATCTCGTTTATTAAATCGTATTTGTAAATATATATAACTGAATATCTCGTTTATTAAATAAATCATGTTTCAATTAGCGTTTCACTTTCTCCTTTGTGTGTGTGTGTGCGTGTGTGTGTGTGTGTGTGTGTGCGCAGGTGAAAGTTCTAAGCTCCGCCCACTGTAAGACCGTGAGTCATGCTACTATCTGGGAGTCCCTGCGTGGTCAGTCGACTGCAGTAAGCCCGAGAGATCAGACGTGTATTCAGATCAGACGTGTATTCAAATGGCTACCTTTAATATTGCTTGTACAACGTTTATGAAATGGTATTCAGCAAAGTCTCAGGATGTGGTGGATACCGAAAAACTTCCTATTCCTCCCTCCTATACCTCTTTTAAAAACACATTGGATTGTGCGAAGTTCCAAGATGTACAAATACTCTACGGATGTTCTGGTGAGACCGTGAAGGCTTTCGTTGCACAGACGATGTGCTGAAGTATACTGCAGAGCTAAACTTTATAAAGTCTCACATACACCGTGAAGTAAAAGAAACAACGCGTGCAGAAGAGAAGCAGCAAGTATGGATAATGAGTCTTGCGGATGGGTGGTGTGACAAGCGGTATTACGTCATGCTACACCATGTCGATTACTCATACCCTACGACTGAAAATGTGAATCTCGTGATCATGGACAATCTTAAGTATTTGTATCACTATATTAACGTATATCACGATGAGGTTCGTAGTGAGGTTGTGGCTAGTGCCCTGCGTGAGTTTTTAACAGACTTTAGAGACGAGTATCGTTTGATGGGCAGAAAGGAAAAATATGAGCATATGTTCCTCTCAAATAGTGCGCCGAAGTGTGAAGATGTTTAGTAAAACATAAAATGTTCCTAGTTCTTATCCTGAGGTAAAATGTCTGGTGCGTAGGCTGGTAGTGATGAAATTAATTCTTGTACCGGAAAAACAAATATGTACAACAATTCGGTACGACTCGCGGATCATACGAACAAGCCCATTCACGTATCATCGAGTCAGCCGCCCGTCGAACCGTTCCTGCCTACCCGCGTGCCTCACACGGCTCATAGTTATCTCAGAGCTTGAACCGAGTGGACGTGCGCTCCTCGAATACGATGGAACTTCCTTTGAGCAGCATTCTCAACGCCTCGTACGATGTGTCCGTGACGAAATCGTTGCGCGTGTTCAGGCGTAATTCCGGTACCATTAGCTATGTACTGGAAACGGAATGTAGACAAACAAACAAACTGGTTTATTTAAGTGTCGAGGAGATGAATAGAATCTTCGTGATAGTTGAGAAGTGGAGTGAAGATCGTTATAAAATACCTGCTAACGTAGGTACAAGAAGAGAGCAGATTAGTGACGCACCCTCATACGCCGTTGTATGTACGTTGTGTATAAATAACGATCGGCCGTGCATTGATATACGGCTGATGTGGAAGAATGCTTCTGATAATAACGCTCTTGTTCCTACGCGAAACCGTTTCATCCTCGACAGAATGTTTGAAATCGTCGGATTCCGCAAGCTGAAACCTATATTAGACGCGCGTGTTACGGACATGCTTTATTTTGATACAGTACTTGAATACGCATACACCGCTCTGCTCGATGGGTTTACCGAGTGTAGGGCTGGTGAGAATGGTCTAGTGCTGGACGTTTATTTAAAAAGTTTAGACTCTTTGAAATACCATGAACTTTGGTACAAAGCAATTGATCGGTACAAGGCTGAGCTCACCTACACCGTTCACCCTGAAGAACTATTTCTTTATATAACGCGCAGTTGTCGTAACGATTTAGAAGATTATTTCAATTGCCGCTATGTTGAGTGAGTTCACGATTGAAAAGCTCGAGTCGGTAGAAATAAACCCTCGATTGGAAAAGCGTGTTTATAAACTTGTGTTTAATAATGTAGCTAACGATGAACTCTTTGTGCGTGCTTTTGATTGTATTCTAGACGTATTTAAAGATGACTTACCAACCGGTTGTAAAGTGGGAACAAAAATAGTACTGAACGATATGAAAGCCCTTCATATCGAATACAGGTTTCCCTATACTTTAAGCGGTGAAATATTATTAAGCCGCATATACTGCGTAATGCAGAGCAATAATGATGTAATTGTAAACTCGATTAAGACCGAGTTTATATTTTGAAAAAAAAGTGAAATGTATTTATATATTTTGCGTGATATTTCTCCTGTACTGTTATGATTATATGCATATTTCTATTATTATTGAAATGTATTTATATATTTTGCGTGATATTTCTCCTGTACTGTTATGATTATATACATATTTCTATTATTATTGAAATGTATTTTATATTTTGCGTGATATTTCCCTGTACTGTTATGATTATATACATATTTCTATTATTATTGAAATGTATATTTATTTCTATTTGAAATGTATATTTATTTTATAAATATATCTCCTTAATTGTGTGTATATATTTCCTGTACTGTTATGATTATATGCATATTCCTCAATTATTATTGAAATGTATATTTATTTTCTATATATTTATAATAAACAGAATGATGCAATGTTGTTTTACTTAATTATATCATGTTACGCCTTCTAAACCTACTACCGGTATTCTAAACCAACTTTTAAGAAATATAATAATGTATACAATGGTATCGCTAAAAAGTGGTATCTGGCAACTCAGGCTTCGATTAGAATTAAATATATAGCGAATACATGGCGCTATCTGGCAACTCAAGCCATTTACGCCTTCTAAGCCAACTGGCTGATTAGGAGCCTATAAAACAACGTCTACTCGGCTGAAGTCTTAATATGCACTTGGCTCCTGCCAGGTGAACACCTCTCCTTCTTTCTCTCCTCCTTTCTCTCCTTTCTGGCCCTTTGGGGGGAATAGCTTGGGGGAGAACTCCGCCTCCAAGTTGCATGCCCCTTGCAACCCCGGTTGGCAACAAAGGCCAGTACTCTTTTTTTTCTTTTTTTTTTTCTTTTTTCTTTTTTTTTCTTTCTTTTTTTTGCAACAACCCCCACCCCCCTTGCAACATTACGTAATCACTTGCAACATTTTGCACTCTCCCCTTTTGCGGCTATACTACTAGTGTCACTAGTTCTCGGGTCTTCAACTTCCCTGAGCACTTAGGCACGGTTCGTGGATCAAAGTAAACACAAATAAAAAAATTAAGGGTATTTTCCATTTTGGGGCTAGCAGCGAATTTTAATGAAAATCGGTATACTAATGTAGTTTTGGTCACTGACTTCAAAAATAACTTTTTTTTTTTTTTTGGAGAAATGAAAAACACTTTAAATAAGCACTTTAAACAATTAATATGTGTTTTAACTAGCTTAAACTAGTTACGGAGGATTGTGTTAAATTTAGCCAGTCACAAACTGTTACCGTTTATGAAAAAGTGCTCTAAGTGTGGGAAAGTGTGTTCCTTTAATAAAAATACCCAGTTCTTTCGCTGCCAAAAGCGTCGGTCAAACGGTAAAAAGTGCAATTTTAAATTATCCCTAACAAAGAATACATTTTTTGAAGTAAAAGTAGCAGAAAAAATCAAGAATTAATGGCCAGTTAAATAACTAAGATTAATTGAATGCCCAGTTAGGTCAATTGAATGCCCGGTTAGGACAACTGAATGCCAGGCTAGGTCAATTGAATGCCCTGTTAGGTCAACTGTACGCCCTTGACGATTGGTTGTTAAGTCATGATATTTTCGTTAAAAACATTAATTATTTAAAGTGCTCCCAAACGGAAAAGATCCAGAATTAATATTTTGTAACCCTTAACATTGAAGAAAAAAGAAAAAATGAATAAATTGTGAATAAATCGGTATCTGAGTTTTCGAATTCTAAACAATTGAACGAGATCCCCCCTCCACGTATCACTCTTTTTAGGATTCCTAAAAGGAGGATTATGGACTCCAGTGTGGGTTTAGGATCACAGCGTCACCCCGTACTTTCTCAGGGTCTTCTCTCCATTCTCCTGCTCTAGATTCAATTCGCTAACTGCCTTCTTAGCGACGAGCTCCTTTTCCATCGAGCAGATTTCGCGGTTCCAATCTCGTTTGGCATGTTATTTGTTTCTTAATTATTTATGGACCTAAAACTTAAAAGCAGTAATTAGTACATAATTTCGATAATTTTCATAATCTATTTATTTTACGGTATTTAACGAACGTTATTGGCCTATTTTACAATATTAAATTACTCTCTTATAAAGATCTAGTGTCATTTGAAAACTAATTTGCCTTTAATGACCTGATTGGGCAAAGTTGGAGGCAGGTATCACGCGATGAACACGGCGGTGCTTGATTGGCAGACCTATCTTACGACCATGAACACAGCTCGGCCTGTTGTTCTTACGTACGTTCGCCCAAATTCAGAATAAGCCCAACTCCTACCTTCTACGATTCATCCATTAAACCTAACTTACATTTACACATTATGAATTGTTATTTTATATTCATTAATAAATCCGGCCGATTTTACAATCCCAACACGACGCAGTAGAGTCGTTTGAGAAATAAATCTCCGTTTAACGTATGCGGGTAACTATATTCAATATATAACCCCTTAAACTCGTTTAATATTACCTTCGAGCCTACCTTACAACTGGATGTAACACACTTATGCTCTCTAAGCATGGTTAGAATAGCGTCAAAAGCATGCTCGAGCACGCTCTCGTTTATTACAACATTGTCATCATTAAACTCAAGTTTATAAACTACCCTTACTAAGTGATTGCTTAGCCTCTTTTCACTAGTTTTTCAATTGTAAATTCTTTACAGTTCATATCGATGGTTGAGGAAATCTTCTACATTGTGTCGACAGTTGTACTGTATCTTATATAAAGATATAATTTTTCCGGATGAACGGCAAGGGCGAGGGAGAACTTGTAGAGTTCTAAACCGTCGTTCCAAAGCGAATGGTACTTCTCGGGGGTTATCTTCTTAATATGTTCTCAGTCCCAAACCGTTCTCACTTTGTTCGTATCTTCACTTCGTAAAATCGTCGAGGAGAACCGTGTAAGCATATTCGAGGACGTATCAAAATAGTGCATGTCGATAACACGTGCGCATAATAAAGGCTCCAGTTTATGGAACGTTGCTATTTCATATATTTTGTCGAGGATGAAAAGATGCCCAACAGGACAAGGGTGTTGTTAACTCTACTCTTCCACATCAGGCGTATGTCGACGCATGGTTGAGCTGTATCACGGTTCGCACTTAACATACAAATAATAGAGTATGAGGGCGTCTCACTAATTACCACTCTTTTTGCACTCGTACCTGCTAATATTTTATAATTCCCCTGCGCCCAATTCTCAACTGTTATAAATATTTTACCCATTTCTTCAGTGTTCAGCTATATAATATTACGTTTTGCGGACTCAGTATGTCTATATTTTGTTTCAAGCACGTAATTAATTGCACCACTTCTACGTTTAAACACCCTCACCGATTTGTAAAAGGCTACATCGTATTGTGCGTTAAGAATGCTGCTTGGAGGTAGCTCCTTGTTTCTTTGTTTCCTGGTGAGACTGTGAGGAGAGCACGTCACGACGCTTCAAACTCAGGACCCAGTGGGAGGCGGTACGCAATGTTTACCACGGCTCGTGAGTCCGGGCTGATGGTGAGTCATACATCTTAGGACCTACGTGGCAGCTGTGGCTAGGGAGATGATACGAAACATGAAGGGATATGTACCAACATGAAGAAACGTAGGTTCAGCTTATTTCAACTAACACTGAGGGGCTCTATTTGAGAAATAGGCATGCCCATAGTATCCTACTTTGGGAAATAAATAATATTCATCACTAAATTCTATTAAAAATTCACACATGCCTTTAGCTATAATTTCGCTAGTCACCTCATCATGGTATACATGGATGTAGTGGTAGAAATATTTTAAGTTGTCCATAAACACTAGATTAGCGTTTTCTAACATAGTGTGTATTTGGTGAGATGAAGCATGACATAATAGCTCTTGTCGTGCCACTTGTCAAGGAATTTCATGATCCAGAGTCTGTTTCTTTTCGGTAAATGTTGATTCGTTCACTTCATACTGGTTGTATTCTTTGACGCAGCTTATACTCGCGACATAGTCTATTACATCTTTAACATTAAGAAAGTTTGTGATACTCTCACCAGAATAACCGTAAAGTAGTTGAATATCCTGTCCCGCCAGCTTCGCATGATTAAAGGCAAACTAAAAGGCCTCAAAAGACGGATGAATAGAAGATCTTTGAGTATTCACAACATCTGTAGACTTTACAGAGTACCATTTGAGGAAGGTGGAACAAGCAATATCCGCGGCAGCCACTGTTATTAAAAACTTAAATTTGATGTATTCGCTACTGTAAAACTTCAGCAGCAACTGAGCACGGGCACACATCAACAACGGTTGTGAACAACTAGCCCGCTAAAAAGAATACTGCGCAATAATGATGATGATGACGCAGGTTTGTGGGCGGTGCTTGTATGAAAGAAAATAAGTTGTTTTATCATACTGATCCAAACCACACACAACTATACGTACTCTCATTTCCCACTCTACCTTTTTCAACTCTTCACAACCCATATTACAGTTAAAATTAAGTCTGCAATCTCTAGCCAACTTTCGCGCATGCTCCACAACCCACAACCGTAGGCAACTTCTTTTTTTTTCAGTTATATTCAATCTGCAAAAAACAAGTTTAAAATTTCTTTATATTTGGTAAAGGTATTGCTTAAGAGCGTGTCACACGAGAGATGGAATCTCTAGAAAAATTCAGGTTCACTAGTCCGTCAACGTGTTCTATAAGCGGACCCACAGATTGTGGCAAAACTGTGTTTATGCTTAAAGTTATTAAAGATAAAGTCGTTTTGTTTTCAGAATCTGTACACAGAGTTATATGGTGCCATTACAATCTACCAGCCTATTTTTGACAAATACAAAGATTGTTTTAGTCCATAAAGCGATTTACGATGTTGCGTCGTTAAAGCGTGATAAACATACAATAATTGTGATTGATGATCTTATGCTAGAAATGAATAAAACGATTGCCGAGACATTTACAGTATTCTCTCACCATCTTAATATAAATGTCTTTTTCATCAACGCAGTTCATGCGGAATGTTTCTTTAAACACCCAGTATCTCGTTTTATTCGCAGAACGTCGGGTCCGTCGCAAATTGGTGTATTCGCCAGCCGCCAAATGTTTCCGGCCCAACGTAAGGCTTTTTTAGAAGTTTATAAAGAAGCCACGAATCAGCGTTACGGGTATTTTCTCTGTGACCTTCACCCACGAAACACTTTTAGGGTGCTTCTAAGAACGAATATATCCCTCAACGAAGTTGAAACCGTATATATTCCGGAATGACGATGCGTGTAAAGAAATATCACGAGTTTATAAAACCTTCCATCGGTTGGCTCGTAACCTCCAACAATTATTTGTAAAAAATATTGACCCCAACTTTTTAAAATGTATCTGCGAAATATGTCTCAATGTTATAAAATGCAACGTTCCAATGACCGCATCGCGGAAGGAGTATCTACAGTATGTCATTACAAGAAGATAATATGAACACTCGCTCGTAAAAGACAAACTGTGTCAAAGAAAAAGCCTGTCCTATTTTCAGTTTTAACCCCTTTATTATCTAGTGTTAGATGATGATGAAGAAGGCTGTGGTGTTACCTCAAGATGTGTACACTTCACTACAAAACACAAAGAATCAGGAAACCTCTCTAGAGCCTTCTATAAACAGACTTAAAAGAATGCAGGGCGAATTGCTGAATATATTAAATAAACAAATGCATCCTGATGAGAAAAGAATTTTATACCAAGAAGCTCTTCAGAAATTTCTTCAAGAGTACGAAGATTATAAGAAACCTGTTGAGTCACCCGTAGTTGTCAAACATAGTGATGGAGCAGAACGTGCTGAGTCTAGAGACGAGCATCCTAAGGACGAGGGAGGAAACAACCAAACCTCGAACATGTGTTAAAAAATAGTCTCGCTAATACACTGAGAAATAAAGGATTAAGTATTTTTAATCTATTGAACAATGATCCAGTTATACAGTGGTCAAACATAGGGGAGGTCACTGTTGAAGGTACAATGGTTCTGGGTTCGAACATTATTGATGTCGTACATGATTTGGTGAGAAAGTGGGACAGACCAACGCCGCCAGGCTGGAGTCATATTAAGACAAAATTAGAACAGATGAATATTCCAAAAACATTGATTGGTAACTAAAACAAAATAAAAGAACTGGTACATACGACTCAGTCCCCACACCAGAACACCCCGCTAACAGGTGCATCCGGTTTAAGGCCTGTAAAAAAGAGGAGACTCATCAACGCTCAACCCTATCCACATGCAACTAAAATTCACAAAAGGCTGACGTATATAGAGAATAATTATTACGACGTATCTAACCCCGCTTCTTAAGGAGAGAGTTGAGAGACTCTGCAGATGTGTCTATACTGAAGGGTTAGAGAAAAAAGATGTTGAGAGATTTTTGCGTGAGCAGGATACATATACACTTCATAAGCCTGTGCGAAGAAGGTTTAAAACTACTAAGACAAAAGCAGCAGCGGTAGACACTGTATGGCAGGCAGATTTAACTGATATGCAAAGATACTCATCATATAATGATGATCATCGATTTATTTTAGTTAGAATCGATGTCTTCTCCAGATACTTATGGCTTATACCTCTTAAAAATAAAATGCCTGAAACTGTTGCTAAAGCTACAAAGGCCCTCATGCTAAAGGAAAATAGAATCCCGGCCTATTTATGTACAGAAAGAGTTTATAGGTAGATATTTTCAAAACATGCTAGCCGAATTTAACAGAGGTTATTTTAACAGTAACTCTGTATATAAAGCTTCTTTAGCCGAAGGGTACCAACGTACCATTAAGAACGTATGCATCGTTATTTTACGTACAAAAATACGTACAGATACATAGACATGCTGGACCAGTTAGTATCATCCTACAATCGTTCTTATCACCGGATGATTGGGACGACTCCTAACGAGGTAGGAACGTATACAGAACTGGGGATAAAAAACATAAAAAATAGGCCCAACGCATCATCTTTGGTAGAACGTTTCAAAATCGATGATTACATGTTTCATGGACAGGAGGAAAGTTCACGAAAGGTTTTGAACAAGGGTGGACACAGGAAATTTTTATAGTTAGATCTATCAAACTTAAAGGCCATGTACTATGCTGAAGACTTGAATGGTGAAAATATTGAGGGTGGATTCTATGGCGAGGAGCTGCAGAAGGTTACGTTCAATTTAGGGTAAAAGACATTTAAAATTGAAAAAATCTTAGGTAGCAAAGGTACGGGAAAACGAAAAATGTACTTAGTGAAATGGCTTTGCTACCCATAAAGTTTCAATTATATAAAAGCTAGTGCAATAATGACACTCTAATGGTATACATTAGAGCCGACCAATTTTACGTCACACTCCCATCCTCTGCATCGTTGGGGACGTATCCTCACAATATTCTAGCCAACTTCACGACAGATCTGCATAGACCTATTGATCTGCAGCGTGAGGCTTACGAAGTGAGATTGTGTGAATTTTAGTTGAATACCAAACTCTTAAGCATTGAGAAGAAGTACATAGTTTTATTGTACTTAGAAAATAGGGTAGAGAAAGGAGGTGTGATAAAGGATAAGACTATGCGTATAGCCGTGAACGGTGGTACACAGTACTACAGTACCGAAATAACACTAGAACCCGATCATTATACAACAGTGAGGATACTGTAATGCGATATAGATCTAAACCAGACAAATGTTTCAGCTAGTTCAACCAACTACCATTACTGCGCCTATTTGGAAAACGTTCTCAACTATTCAGAAGACGCTAAAGAAACCCATTTGATTGCTGAAGAGTATTATAACCCTGCAAAGGAGAATGTTATACAGTCTAATTTTACAAAATCTAAAAGAAAAAAGTCTATGACTATTTCGCACGATTACACAGTGATTTTCTGATGCAGGATACATTATTGCTGAATGCCACCGAGTTGAAGATTAAAATCACTCGCACGGCTCCCGAGATATGTCTAAACCTGCATGAAGATACTGAAGAATCTTCAAAGCCCGTAGTCCTCCACATAATAGAGACGTATCTCAGAGTACGACGCGTGAAATTATCATCGTTTAAGCAAATGGAGATTGAAAAAGGGTTGTTAATATCTACAGTTAAATACCCCATAAACAACACCTAATTAAAAATGTTTATTGTTACATCGGGCTTGTCTTCGAAACAGATAGATAATGTCATACTTGGTCGTCTACCCTAGAGAATACTTGTTGCAATGGTTGATCATGCCACTGTTTCCGATAAATATAAAAAATCGTCTTCCAAATTTGAAAATTTTAACCTAAAAAATATATCCCTAATTGTGAACGGTGCAGTCATGGACGAAACTTTGGACATATTTTACTCAACCAGCGCAAAATTTTCGCTATGTGGTTGAGCATACCATAATTTAAATCACGGCATCAATAGCTGTAACGATGTTGGTACAGGTATAACAATGAACCAATATATATAGAGCGAATTAATATATATATTATATATATATATATATATATATATATATTCAGAATTGTTCCTGACCACTGCGCAGACTCATGCGCATACATAAACCGTCAGAAGAATGACATTTGTCTTTGAAATTAGAATTTAGCAAAGCTTTAGCAAGTCCTATTCCTACTTGAAACCACAAGGTCTGACTGAGACTGACCGGTTTAGGTCGGTTATAACCGACTTCTAAGGGACGAGCGCACACGCTAGAGGGCTATGAATATGGATTACTTTACCCGTAAAATTTTTATGGGGACCTTCGCGAAAGATGAGAGAATGAATATGGATAGGAAAAAAATGTGATACCAGTGGCGCTATAGTTAATACAGACTTCTCAACCGATCGCGGCGAGAATTGGATGATAATTTTTTTTAGAGGAGGGCGGCTATACTATCACGATTCGCTTGGTGGGTCCCCCTTTGATGACCCGTCAATAATGATTTTCTTAAAACAAATAAAATTCCCGATGATTGTATGAAATTCGTACAGACATCAGCAATTAAGGAGTAGTGTATGCGGTCATTATACTCTATTATATATGGTTCACATGTCGAGAGGTAAATCTTATCAGAGTTTTTTTAATTGTTTAGTAAAAGCGAATCAGCCAGAATAACAAATTTGCATGCACACAAATAAATGCACTCTTTCCATTTGTGGATTAAAAAAACTGTACATTTTAATGTAGCATTGTAAACTCTATGCAGAGTTATTAAAGTAAAAAATATAAGTTTATTTCTGTATGAATTGAATATTGTAGGCTCTATGCATTATTAATTATTAACGTAAAAAAATGTAAATTTTATTTCTGTACGAATTGCTCATTGTATTAAAATATAATTGCGGAAAATAATAATAGATGCTGGTTTTGTTTTAATAAATTAAATATGGTGTTTTAACAAATAAATTTGGTGAACTAATGGATAACGGGTAAATATTTTTAATCATATTCATGTTGGCCTCAGAAAATCTGTTTGGGAATAATGCTGAGCAAGATTAACATTTGAACAAAGTAACTTACATAATTGCTGTAGGCATTTCTCTCCGACCGAGGTAACAGTTCGTTGTTTGTAGCTATACGGGTAGAGTCATGTCCTCCGTCGAATATGGTGATCCTTGTTGAACAGCGTTATTGGTAATCATCGCGGATTATCTCCAGTTCTTCCTCAATATGGCACCTTGTTGACCGAATATGTTCGAAGTGGTCACGAAGTATCTCCAATTCTTCTCCTTCCTCAATATACGGCGTACACAAGTCTATCACTACATTCTGATCTCTAGAATAGATGGGTATTAAATTAGATACAAACGTTGTCATAGTATTCATTCCCTCGTCTATTATTATTATTTAAAAATGCGAACTAACATTCACTCTTATATATATATATATATATATATATATATATATATATATATATTATATACATATATATATACCGGTATATATATATATGTATATATATATATATATATACCGGTATATATATATATATATATATATATATATATATATATATATAGTATCCATTTTTAAAAACAATTTATTCCACTTACGCATTTACGACATCATTATTTACTGTTTGAGAACTTAGAAGCTCGTCTCGGTCGATGGCGCTAAACAGGAGTACTATAGCATCAGTACTGTAGTAAAAAATAAATCACCATTGAATTGAGAGAAGAAAAATAAATATGGTGCAAATTAGATTCAAAGATTGTTACTAAAACTGAATAGAAAAAACATGCATTGTTTTCGAGAACAGAATTTATGTAGACGGCTACCTTGAAATAATGTTATTATCACTGAATATATATATATATATATATATATATATATATATAACCTATCACTTCGTGCATGATAGTAAATGTACATTTCAGTTAACCAGTGCAGATGGAATTGAAAAAAAAAATGACACGCTTCACATTATAAAACAAGGTTTGCAATTCACTGTATCTTCACTTGTTTAGCGAAATTTGTACACACACAAAAAATTTACACTATAATGTGCTTCAGTTTTAGAAATAGTTGAACACTTTATAAAATACAAAAAAAAATGTAAAAATACTTACGCTCTTCCTAAATAGTCTTCGGCCATTTTCTCAATCTTTCCTTGCGAGTGAAGATATTTGTGCTACCTTGGAAGGAACTGCTCTCGTTAGGTTCTGAACGGCCATTATATAGGCTGAAGGAATAGGGGAGGAATGGAAATGTATTGTATAGCCTTCGCCCACTGTTGAGATGCGCGCAACAATAGTAGCAGCTAATTTGTTACCCTGTCTGAACATGACGAACAAGCACCGGCTACATATTTAGAAAATACACAATGTGTTTAACATATGCTGTGTGTAGATATACAGGGGTTGGACAAAATAATATGAACACCTTGATAAATGGCGGTTTTTATTCTTAATATGGAGTTGGTCCTCCTTTAGTGGCAATAACAGCTGCAATGCGTCGGGGAATTGATTCATACAGCTTTTGGACAGTTTTTAACGACCCCAGCGGTGTGGATTGGTGCATTATCATCCTGGAAGACGGCGCCGCCATTGGGAAACAGCGTTTGGACCATGGGATGGACCTGGTCAGCCAATACTGACAGATAGACCTGGGCGTTAACCCTACCATGCAGTACTACAGCTGGGCCAAGAGTATTCCACGATATTGCTGCCCAAACCATCACAGATCCGCCTCCATGCTTAACGGTTGGGATCAGGCAGTCGGGGTCATAAGCATCTTTAGGCTGTCTCCAGACGTAAACTCGACCGGAACATGGAAATAGCGTAAAGGAGGATTCGTCGGAGTAGACTACATTCTTCCACCGGTCCATTGACCAATTCTTATGGTCATTACACATTTTCTGCGCCGCTCAATGTTGATGTGCGAAAGGAAGGGTTTGGCAATTGCAGCCCTCCCATAGTATCCAGCTCCATGGAGCTCGCGACGTACAGTTCTGGTCGGTACCGGGCTTGCAAGATGCTGGTTAAGCTCTGCAGTCACTTTTGGAGCTGTGGTCTTATGGTTCTTTGTCACAATGCGCTTTAGCACCCGGCGGTCTCGATCACACAGCTTCTTCTTGCGTCCACTATTGCATTTGTCGGTGTTTGTCTTTCCATGGTTTTGGTATGCAGACATGACCATAGAGACAGTTCCTCTGGATACATTGAACATCTGAGCGGTTTTCGTCACCGATGCACCAGCCATCCGCGCTCCGACAATTTGCCCTCTTTGGAAGTCTGGCAGGTCTTTCATAACTGCTAATTCATAATTCACTCAGATCTGTAAAAACAACGTGAGGGTTATAACATGACGTATACACTCTCTGTTACGCATTTAAATAGGTTTGCCAGTCATTTGACCGTTTACTTTGTGTCTGAGCAGTCCGTAAAGATAACCGGTGAAATCGGCGGGTGTTCATATTATTTTGTCTAACCCCTGTATATAAATTACGTTTTAGCGAATGTGAGTGGTATATATTTAAGGCTTTCTGTAATCGGTCCAAATTTGACTTAAATGCATTTGGCCTGTATCTTCAGATTAAAGTTTGATAACAAATTTTGTTCTCTCCCTATATATATATATATATATATATATATATATATATATATATATATATATATATATCACCGGGCCAGGAATTGTGACATCATAAAGATTAAAAAGAACTCGTATCAAAACATTGGGAATATGGAATTAAATTATAATTGATTGCTTAAAAAATATTATTAATAAACAAAAGTGTGTATGTGCGTTTTATTATCATTTACATAATTATTTTAAAAACCATGTTTATATAAAAATGTAATAATACAAGTGAAATAAATGAATGTGTACAGAAAAAAAATACTAGTTCCGAGTTGTAAAAAGGAAAAGATGAATGGAACACTTCCGAAAATCCTACATTACATCAAAATAAGACGACACACTGAAAATTTTGAAAAGTTTCTCGCTAAAGTTTGTAATGAGGTGGAGCTTTCCTGGATGAGCTACGTTCCTCCATTCTGATGTAATATGGTTTTACGGGTGGTCGCTAAAGTCCGTAGTTATGTTATAGGGATGAGTTGGGACTTTCCTGGGTGAGCTACGCTTCTCTATTCGCTTAATTTTAAGGTTTGGAACCCCCCCCTATCCCACTACCAGCCTTCCTTAGCCCCCTTGCGCATCTTTTCCAAGAATGTTACAAAATGTTGCAAATGATACAATAGGTTCTATTCCCTTTATTTAAAGGTTTGGAAAATACCATCTCCATTTGGAAATCTCTTAGTCAACATGGGAATCAAATTTCTTTCAATATATTGAGACTCATCAGTCCTTCAACAGGATGTAGTGAACCAATGCCATAATAGCTGAAGGAGCCCCAGAACATCATCTTTTGAGAATATTTTATACATTGATCGACATGACATTCTCTCAATAGTTCACCCACCGACCGACGCACATGGTGATTTCGCTGGTCTTGCACAAAGAAATGACTCATCTGAAAAGATTACCCTGCGCCACTCTTCTTTTGTCATGTTTTTGTACTTTTTAGCCAATCTAACTTTTCTATTTCATTTAAAACGTTAGAAGCTGCTTTTTTATTGGTCTCCTCGCGAATCTTCCACTAACAATCAAGCAGCGGTGGACATTGCTTAAACTAACTGTTACTCTAACGGCAGAAAGATCTTTTCCTAAGGCATCGCTGGTCTTCCCAAGATCTCTTTTACTTGACGGAGAAGAAACCGATCATCACGTGATTTTTTTCATTTTCTTCCACATCTGCCGCTTCGTTTGGGTAATGTGCTCCCAGATGATTCACGTTTCTTCAGAATTCTGGAACAGGACCGTAGCCAGCTTTTCCAGAGTTGGGGGGGGGGGGGGGTCTCGAATTTTATGGTAATGTAGCAAAAGTGGAGTGGGAAGGTACAGAGAAGGAAGCCAAGCAACAATATGTTGCACACAAAGATCGTCAGGGCCTGGAGGGCGTCTGAACACTTTCCTTCCTGCTTGAATCAGATCTTATTTTATATATATCACATCACACACACTTTGGTCATAAGTGAAGTAATTACACAAAAATATCTGTAGCAGTATTTACTTTTGACTATTGATCAAATAATAAGCTAAAGAAACTTTATTTGTAGGTTGGAAATGCATAAAAAAGCAGACTTAAAAGAAATTCTTAAAGTCCCTTGTTAAAAAACTTAAATATCACCAACATCTGTTATTCAAAGCGAAAACATTTTTTCGAGGGGGGCCTCGATCGAGCCCCCCTCGAGCCCCCCATAGCTACGGGTTTGTGGACACTACTCTGATTAATACCACACATTTTCGCGATGTCCCTCTGGCTTTTTTGAGTATGCTCAGCCAATTATTGTAGAACGCTTACGAGGAATCACATCCGTGACCCACCTTGCTACTTAATGTTTGTTATTTTATTTATTTTGATTGGGTTCAGAGTCCCAGTTGAGCCTTGAACGGCCAAGCTCTGAGGGGCTACTTTAACTTATAACCCAAGTTAAGTTAGACTAAAACAAACTTACGGACTTGGAGGTCTTATTAGGTTCTACCTCAGGGTTGCTGACTCGATGTGGGCCTACTTTAGGCTTCAGTAGCATAAAATCAAGAAAAAACAAAAGGGGCACTATTTATGGTCTTTCTAAACCTTGCACAAACAACACAACCTGTACCATTGCACGATGCAACAATCTTGTATCTACTGTAAACACCCAAACTGCATTGCAAGAGAGCTCTCTATAAGACCACGCCTTGTAAGTGCCGCATTCGACAAACGAGTAAAAAGGACGCGCCAGTGCCCCAAAAAAATGATGTCACAAGAGTGCCCAAACAATGATGCCACAAGAGCCCAAAAATGCTAGCTCTAAATTAAGTGAATTTTTCACTAACCTTACAATTATGAGATGGATATATATACACCTTAACTTCATATATACAAGTGCTGCATCAATCAGCTTAGTCATCATATCGCCTTGGGACAACAATGGCTCTTCCTCTTCTAGATTTTCTAACAATGTTCCGCTAGTATGAAGATCGGACGGGCACTGAAGCTGGTATACTGAAGTTATTCTCGTCGAACTTGTCGTCGATTGACTGTAGTTGCGTAAGTACAATCGAACCTAGCGTTAATTAATAGCTGGTACCAATGCTCTGTATGACAAAACACTAACTAGATCATAGCATCACTGCTAGAATACATTTAGGCTTAAAAGTGTGTATTTTTGATAATTTGTCTACGTGAAACAATTAAGATGCACAAGGGTGTACAACTGTCATATTAAAATTAATACTGGGTGGAATGATATTATTGCCCTCTGAAGAGACAATCAAAAGACACTTGTAGTTTATGGTGCCTTCATGCGAGATTCAGAATACACTGGGATTGGGTACGTGAATATTTGTAGAAGTAGGGGTCAATATAGAGCATTCATAAGATAGTGTAAACAAAAGGAGGAAATTGCAACACTATGGAAGAAACATTCTTCAAACATTCTTAATAATGTGGAAAGGGTTAATCTTAATATGGGACTGCAATGAAACATCTGTTGGGGATTCCAAGGAAAATACCTGGATTTCAGTTCTTGAAATTAAGAGTCTGATTAAAGAGTTAAAAACTGATTCTGTCTCAGGGTAGATGACCATCGTATGAACACTTAAAATATGCCAATGATATTGGGAGTCTGCATATTTTATTGCTTTTCTCAGCCACACTCACTCATAGTTATATTCTTGCAGAGAGTTTATGAAGGTATATATCTTAGCACTTGTTAAAAATAAATATGGGGACATTCTATCCGCTAGTAATTACAAGCCTATTGCTGTCAACTCCTGCTTGCTTCTCGAATAATAGAGAGACTTTTACTATGTCAATTCTATGAATGGATATGTACACCTCCGAATCAGTTTAGTTTTGAAAGGTCCCACTCAACTGATCTATATATCTATGTACTGAAGGAAATTATATTTAAATGCACATCAAAGCATGGGTCATACAGACAGACGGATTTATTTCTTCATGTATCAATGATATAAACGCAACTTAACTAAAGTTGATAGCTTTTGGACAGTATTTAATAAATTGAGAAATTTAAGAAAGTTCCAGGAGCTCATCAAATTTTTCACGTGATGATTGTATCAATGTACCCCCTCGGCACTGAATTTAAGCGACTTTGGGTTTGGAGAGTGTCTGTATAGGAAACTATCTTCGAAATTTATTTTACCTTGAATCTCTGTAGCTATAGGAGAGAGAATCGTGAGCTTTGACCATTAATCCCTTCTGCTGCCGCATTTCACTTTGTAAGATTTGGATATCAGTTTACTGGGTTTTAAAAAGCCTTGGCTGCTTATTCTCAGGGTATTATTATTATTATTATTAGTAGTAGTAGTAGTAGTAGTAGTAGTAGTAGTAGTAGCATTATTATATTTAATACAAGAGAAAAATTATGCGTACACAAACAAATACAGGGTCGTGTGCGACTGGGTGGAACTATGGGACGTTGCGGTCGGGCGGGCGCGGATGGTACGAGGTGAGTGCGTGGGCGATGAATACGCGATCTTCAAATATAGCTTATGAACGTTTATGACGTCTCCCTTAACCCGGTCTACCCTTGGTTTATGTTAAGTGAACCTAGTGGGGTAGCGTAGAAAATGAGGTTAGGTTACGCAAAACCGAATTATTGTACTATAAAGATTGAGGTCGGGGATTCGACTCTCGATGGTGTAATATCACTGTTATGCCTAAGACAGAGTTGAATGGTGACTGCTAAAGTTCATAGTGTGACATCAGAGGGCACAATTTCATTCAGTGACTGGTGACCTTCACTGTTATTATAAAACACACCAACGTTTTACTATTTAATTTTGTTTCATATATTAAATTAGATTCGGAAAATAACTTTTATTTTCTTTTTCCGTCTGATAATGGAACTTACAAATAATTTTAAGTACATTATACTGTATTATGAATTTCATGAATTCCTTACTATTTTATTTAATTAACTTATTTGACCTATTTGACAATATTAATGATTTAATTACATATAACCTTAACCTACCTTATGAACCTTATGTTGTTTCGTGCGTCGGTCTCTCTTCACACGGAGGTGGCCCCACCTCTAGTCCTGGCTTGGTGGAGGAGCGAGTTGCTCTCTTGCGCTCTCCACCGTACATATCCAGGTACACCCGGCTTATCAGGTACCGTCCTGAGCCAGGCATCTAGTCTTCTCTTGAAGACTTCAACTTGACCACTGTAACGTTTCTGAGGTCTTTGGGGAAGCTGGTTGAAAATTCTTGGCCTGACAACAGCTCATTTCCTTCAGAGTTGTGGAGGTCCCTTGTCGGGCCTTTAATTTGGGAACACTACACATTCTGCCTTTCCTATTTTCCAGCGTTGTTTGGATGGTAATGGGGTTTAGTTTGAGGTTTGGTACCAGTTTTTCGATCATTTTCCATATGTAAATTATGGTATACCTCTCTCTTCTTCTTTCCAGGGAGTACAGATTTAGTTTACGTAGTCTTTCCCAGTAGTTGAGTTCTTTGCAGCCATCAATCTTGGATGTGAAATGTCTCTGCGTTTCTTCTAGTTTATTAATTTCTTCCTTTTTATATATGGGGACGTCAAAACAGAGCAGTATTCAGCTTTGGTATGATCAGTATTCTCAGCAGGGGAATCATTACTGTCTTGTCCCTCCTTTTGAACGTTCTTAATACCTGTCCCGCGACTCTTTTTGCTTTGTTTATTGTTATCTGATTTTGTTTCGAATTTGGCATCATCGGTCATTATTACCCCCCCCCCCCTCCAAGTCAACCGCTTTCGTGCTCTCTGAATTTCTTGTCCATCTGGGGCATAATATGCAGTCTGTTTAAGTTCCTCATTTCTATCATATCTCAAGAGCTGAAATTTTTCGGTGTTAAATGTCATATTGTTGTCTTCTGACCATTTGTATATTTTGTTCATGTCTCTCTGCAAGGCCTCCACTTCGTTTGCATCGCTGATTTTTCTGCTGATCTTTGTATCGTCCGCAAATGATGTTACTATACTCTTGCTGTTTATTCCACTGTCTATGTCTGTTAGCATAATAATGAACAGGAGTGGGGTCAGCACTGTACCTTGCGGTACTGAGCTGCGTACTTCTGATTCTGATGATGACACCCCTTGAATCTTGACCACCTGTAGTCGTTTACTGAGGAAGTTGTAGATCCATTTTTCCACTTTGCCTGTTATTCTCATATGTTTAATTTTATGTGCTATTATACCATGATCACATTTGTCGAAAGCTTTAGCAAAATCCATGTATATGACATCATAGTTTTCGTTGCCTTCAAGTGCATCTAGGACATTGTTATAATGCTCTATAAGTTGTGATAGGCATGATCTTCCTGATCGGAATCCGTGCTGATTTTCGTTGAATCTTTCCAATGTCTCCAAGAAGTCATAAATTTTCTCTCTGACTATTCTTTCAAATATTTTGGTGAGGTGGGGCGTCAAGGACACTGGTCTATAGTTCCTTGCTTGAGATCTATCCCCGCCTTTATATATTGGGACAATGTTTGCTCCTTCAAGATGCTCGGTATTTCCCCCGTGTCTAGGGATCTTCTCCATATCCAGTATAAGGGCGTAGCTATTTCATTTTTACAGTTTTTAATTAATAGTGCGTTCCATTTGTCTGGACCTGCAGCTGAATGTGATTTCATTTGTCCTATAGCTCTCGCTACATCTTCTGGGGTAAAATCAAAGTCTGTCATACATTCTCCTTTCAATTTCTCTTCGAATGCTTCTATGTCAGGTGTCGCTTTGTCACTTTTTGCGGTATTGAAAACCGATTCATACTAGGCTCTCAATGTTTCAGATATTTCTTTTAGATTGTCTGTTAGTTCATTATTTCCTCTCAGTTTCCTCTCGTACTATCTTCGTACTATCTCGTACTATCTTCGCATAGCTGTAGAAGTATTTTGGATTTTCCTTTATTGCTTCAACCGCCTTTTCCTCTTCCCTTTCTGTATGGCCCTTTATCAGGGTTTGTATTTCCTAATCAACTCTCCAGTTTTTCTTGTATTACATTCCTAGTATTGTTGTCTCCGCAATTAGCTAACTTCGTCGCTTCTCTCTTTCTTTTGCGGAATATTCTTCTCTTTTGCTCTCTAGCCAGTTTCTCTTTCCTTTTGGCTGTGCTTTCGGAGCATATTTTTCCAAAATTCTCAGCGTCTTTTTTCCAAGGTTGTTAGCATTTCCTCACTTGTTTTATTCTCGAAAGCTTTTCTCCACTCTATTTGGGCCGTGTGTGAACTGATTTCTTCCCAATTTATGGTCTTGGAGTTTATGTTAAAAGCCCGAAATTTGCTTCTTCCTTCCGTATGTGTATTGTCTTTTAAAGTTATCGCCATATTTGTTGATAACTCGATTATATTGTGGTCTGAGATAATAGTTGGAATTATTTTTATATCGGCAATCAAGTTCGTGTTATTTGTGAATACCAGATCTAGGCAGTTATTTTTTCTGGTATTTTCTGTTATTTCCTGTGTCAGCATAAACTCGTTTGTGAGAGCCATCAGCATTTTTGCTTGCTCCTGGTCCTCTCTTGTGCCCCCCGTATCTTGCTGTATAAATATACTTCTACCCACCTTTTTGTATTTTATAAATGGGAAATTAAAGTCGCCGCAGAGTATTATATTAGGGGATGGAGAGTTTACGGACTTTATTAGGTTTCTGATATCATCAATGGCATCCGAAAAATTTTCATTTGGAAAGTTTGGAGGTCTATAGATGACTATCAGTATCACGTTTAGTTTCTCTATTTTCACTGCAAGAGTTTACTTATTACCGTCTCTGTCATATGCTTCTCATGTATATAAAGAGCACAGCCACCTTTACGTCTCGCTGTTCTATCCGCTCTTAATAAGTTGAATCCATCGATATGCAATTCTTTCTTATCGATACAGTGTTCGCAGTTATCGCAGTTTCCTTGGCAGTCTTTAAGATGTGTTTCAGTGAGGCATGCTATGTCCGCCCTTGTTTCGTCCATAAAACTTTTCAGGTACGAAACTTTGTTTAGTGAATTGTTCGGTTTTATTCCTTTAATATTTGTCAGGACAATGTTTATGTTCTTTGTGTTGCACTGCCCTTTGTGCATTTTAATTTCGTTGTCCTTTGATATCGCGTGTTTTGTAGCCTTGTGGTCCTCCGAGTTGGGTCCGTTCCCGCCTACCAGTTCTGGTGGCTTCTTGCCGTGTAGCGGTCCGGCTCGAGGGTTCCCAACTGTGTCAGCTGCATGTTCTTTATAAGACTTAGCAGCCGTATTGTGTCCGAGATGTTGAAAAAATTTTGTGTGCTATTTGTGTTTTGTCTGCTGTTTGGGTACATATTTTTGTTTCTCACATTCCTTCTGTTGTCATTTGAAATTTGTTCTTTTTCCTTTGAACTTGTCGGGAGATGATGGAAGTGGCATTTCCTCTCGTACTGGCAGGTTCCATATGTCGCGTAGGTCTTGCAAATGTCCGGATGGTAGAATTTGCATTTTCCACCAAATTTGCAGTGACCATTATTGTAGAAGTAGTTGCACACAGGAGGGTGTTCGTAAATACATTCTCCTCCCTTATATCTGCATATTCCTTTCACATAGTATTTACATATATTTTCTTTCCCATTTTTACTTGGGGCCTTTGTTTTTGGTGGCTTAAGTGTGGTTTCTTTATTGTCTACTTGTTTTTTCTTCTTGCTGCTAATGCCCTTTGTTTGAAAACTTTGGATTTGGTTTTGTGCCTCTGTTTCCTCTGTTGGTGCTTCTTTTATTTCTATTATTTCTATTATTTCTGATTTTTCTGTTTTCTTTCCCTTTTCCTGTTCGTTTTTCGCAGTTTCCTCTCGTACTGTCTTCGTTCCTTCTATTTCTTTTCTCTGTTCGCTATTCATAAACTCCTCTTTTGCCTTTTCCTCATAGTCTCGTTCTGCTTCAAAAACCGTAAACGAGTTTATTATGATTATGCAGCTTTCGCAGAAGAACTTGATTCCGTTCATTTGTTTAGCGCCTGTTATAAGAGAGATTTCTTCGTCACTCCATTTCAGGCATTGAAATTCAATTAAAGTCTGGCAAAGATCACAGCGAATCGATGTTGATTCATCTGTTTCTTTTTTACAGTATCCACAGGGTTGTATGAACTGATTTACCATTGCCATGTTTCTAATGTTATGTAAAATATTGTGCTCGAAATATTAACTCAAAATGGTAATTTGTTTGGTGAGATATTTGATTCGACTATAGAAGTGAGGGAGGGAAAATTTTTCCATTATTCCGTGGGGTGGGGGGATATATATATATCGAATGCTATTTAAAAACTAAAACTGTTTATGAATACCGGAATGGGCGAAACGAAAGGTGGGGCATCGCGTGACTGCTACTCCTATTCCTTATTGGCCAAACACAACACATTTCATCTACAAGCAAGAACGCGTTGAAACCTGTTCGTATGGTTTCATGCGTGCAGTCACGTAACCTTTCCTGAGAATTACCTTTGGCCTATTTGACTTTATATCATACCTAACTTATGATTTTCATTTATGTTAAAAGTTTTACTATATTTTACATTATTAATGAATTCCCAATTTTGCATCCCAACACAAGTCAGTCACCCATAATTTGACTACTGGAGCAAAGTCTTGAAACTGGAGCTCCTTCCTGAGCTCTCAACAATAGGCCAACTTCCAATTTTACATGGAAGCTTTAGGCAAAATAATCCCTTGGATGTTTGCCTTGGATCATACCCGCTATGCCAGCTGGCTCCCAGTCCATGTCATAGATCTGCTGCAACTTCAGATTTGGTGCCTGAATATCTGTGATGAATTTCTGAGAAGGAATTTTGTAACCCAAAAAATTTCTTACAAGTTCTCATCAGTGGCCCATGATCAGATACACGAGCAGCAAAATGCCATGGTAACAGGTGATAGGGTCATGGGCGTTTTCAACATAGGGGCAAGCGGAGCACGGCCCCGACGGGCCCCCCTTACCCCTGGCCCTCTATGTTCTATATGTTTCCGTCCTGAATGAAGTTTTTAAAAAAATCAGTGCTGGTTGCATATTTTTTTTACTTTGGTTGAAATAATTTAACTTAAATATGTAGTGATTAATGAAAACATTAAAGAGTTTTTTGAGAACTTCCATTAAGAAAAACTGGTAAACGGGGGCCGGGTCCCCTGTGGCATAACTTTCCCCGACTAATTCAGAAGCTTAGAAACGCCCCTGGATGGGGTTGGGTCATTGGAATAACAGAAAATGAAGCTGCACTGAAACGTTGGATAGTGTCAGACCCCGAAGTAGGAAAGATGCTCGGCGAATGTGATGCAAAATATAAAAGAAAAAAACAGCAACTCTAACCATGAGTAGATTCCTAGTATTCAGAAAGTTTTTGCATCAGACACGAAGAGCGTATTTGATGTGATCGAGGAGATAGGAAAACCTTTCAGTGATGAAAGTTCAGACTTGGTCACCTTGGACACCAAGGTCTTCTTGTCAGATGAGGTGGTGAATGTTATCCAAACAGCAGAAGACCTTGGCAACCTTGGCAGCACAATACCAAATGTTCATTGAGGAGAGACTGTCAGAATCGTAAAAATCGCTGTATGACACTATTTGCAAGAACAATTTGCTTTTGTTCAAAACAGGGCAGAAGAAGTGTGCCAGCAAGTGCAAGATAACTGTAATTATGAAGAGTGATGCATGGCTATTCTCAAGAATGTACATATCTGTTTAATGCATTCTTTGAGCTTGGAAACCACATGTGGCTACCATCGTTTGCTGAGAACAGCTTGATGCATTAGGGCAGCAAGGCTGAGCTCATAGGTTACCTAGAAGCATTAGCACAACCTTCAAGTGATAGTCGTGTGGCTGACATGAAGATCATTGATGGAGCTGCCCTCATACACAATCTAGATCCAAAGAAATCTGATGTAATAGTGAAAACATTTGGTAACTTTGTCCAACATGTACTTCCCTCACATATCGCAAGACACATGCACTTTGTGGCAAGATTGGATATCATATGAGATGTCTACAAAGTAGGCAACCTGAAATTGTACGCAAGAGAATATCAAGGTGTTGGTGAAGTTCTGCGTGTTTCCTTCAGTACATGAATTCCCCAAAACTGGAAGACTTTTCTTCGGATGGATTCCAATAAAACAGGTTTCTCCAAGTATTTTACAAGTGCCTTGGAATCCTTCAACCCTCCCGAATGCAAAGTACTTCTCACAACCTATAAAGAAAGGATTGCATCTACCCACAATCAAATGTGTTCCAACTTCAACCATGTACACAAGATGAGGTGTTGGGATCCTAAAATCGGGATTTATTAATGAATATAAAATAACAATTCATAATGTATAAATGTAAGTTAGGTAATAAATGAATTATAAAAGGTAGAAAATTGGCCTATTCTAAATTTAAACAAGAGTACGTGACATAACCACGAAGCCAGAACAACAGGTTTAGTTCTGTTCATACTCGTATTCACGTTCAGCCAAGTTTGTTTGTCACGTGATACACACCGCTAGTCTTGCCCAATCATGTTCTTAAAGACAAATTAAAAATCATGCATCAATTACTGTTTTTATGTTTTAGGCTCGTAGATAATTAAAAGTCAAATAACATGCCAAGCGAGATTGGAACCGCAAAATCTGCTCGATGAAAAAGGCATCGCATCCCAAAGAAGGCAGTTAAGAATTGGAGTCAAGAGAGTCAGAGTGAGAGAGTTGAGTCAAGAAGAGTTAGATAGAGTCGTCAGAAGCAATTTGCCTATCTTAAAATCGCTTTGCTCTCCCTTGTTAATTTTATTTCAATTTCTCTATTCGAGGCCGTGGGCATATATTTAAAATTAGCTTAATTCAGTAAATTCAATGCATTTAACCTCTAGGGCTACTGACGAGAGAATATTCTTTCCGAACCTTAGGCTTTTTATTCATGTCACGCGCGAGGCTACATCGTTTTTGAAGGCCTGCTTGAGTTTCGGTCAAGGCTTAACCTTGTCTCCTGAATTATATAACGTAAGTCAAAAGTTAAAGTAATCTGTGAACATAAGATTAAAAGTATAGAAATATTGGTGCGTCATAATAGAACAATTTATATTACTGGTCAAAATTAAATTCATAAGTGTAATACAACGGTTCGATAAGAAATCTTAATTTGCTTAGTTGTGGTTTAGTGGAAAAACCTAAAAATAATCCGAACTAAAAATATCATTGGTCACGTTACCATCCTCAGTGTGGGTGTGGTGTAGTCACACACCAAACCACGAACGGAACAAAAGACAAAAGAAGAGTCGAGTTAACGACGAACCGGAAAACCCCGAACCCTTTCGAGGCAGATAAAAGAATGTTGCGACAGGCCGCACATGCTCAGCAACAAGGTCACAGGAAACTCATGATTCAGACCACAGATACAAGTATGGTCGTTCTTTTATTTTGCCATGAGAAGAACCAGTGTCCTTCACGGGTGTGAGATCTGGGTAGTCTTAGGACAAGTAAAGATTTTTCTGTACATTTCTGCTCGTACCATGGCAGGGGTTCTGGGTGTTGAGTGGTCCCAAGGACTACTCTTCCTGTATGCTTTGTCTGGCTGTGAAACAGTCTCTGCATTCTGTAGAATTAGCAAGAAGACTGCGTGGGAGGTGTGGCAGTCTTCAGAGAACCTCAAACCAGTTTTCAACAGACTGTCTCACACCCCACACCAGATAAGAGACGATGATATGGATATAGTGGAGAGGCTTGTGGTTCTTCTCTGCGAATGAACATCCTCCTTAAGCGAAGTGAATGAAGTATGGAAAAGCTTCTTTGCCTTCGGAAACCGACAGCTGAAAAATAATCCCACCGGTCAGGGCTGCAATAGTTCAACATGGGAAACGAACATCATTCCAGGCAAGCCACATTTGGAGACAGACACACATTCCAAACCCTGATGTGTCCTCTCCAGCAGATTGGGGTTGGGTTAAAGATGAGGGTAATTGGTTCCTTCTCTGGAGCACTCTACCAGAAACATCCATCCAAAGCATGTCAAGAACTTGTGAAATGCAACTGTAAAACTAGTAACTGCACCGGTAGATGCAAGTGTTACAAGGCCAACCTTTCCTGCACACAGCTTTGCTACTGTGGTGGTCAATGTGCTTGAAGGGACATTAAACTGTATACAACTAAAACAATTTGATGCTGGAAGGAGGGGGCTAAGGGCGAATACCCCCGAAAAGCGCACCCCCGACATACACGGAAGAAGAAAAGAGCCAAAATCAAGGTCCGAGGTTTTTCGAGATGCCAAGACACACTGCATTTGAAAGATGGCAGGTCATAGACAGGGGGAAAGATGGATCGAGGAAGATTGTTCCAGAGTTGACCGGTTAAGTAGATGAAAGATTGAAAATACCGATGGACCCTTGCGTTAGAGAGTTAGACAGAAAAGGAATGTGTCTGGTGCTGCGTGCTCCTTAAGGGAGGAGACATGCATTTAGAGAATTCAGAAGAGCAGTGTCCGTAATAATAGCAATAGTAAAGAGAGAGTGAGGCAACATTGCGGCGAAGAGAGAGGGATTGAAGACAGTCAGTAAGAGGCGGGGAATTGATGAGACAAAAAGTCTTTGATTCCATTCCGTCAAGTACGGCTGTGTGGATTGAACCACCCCACACATGAGAAGCATACTCCATACAGGGGCGAACAAGACCCCTGTACAGAGACAGCAACTGAGTGGGAGTGAAAAAACTGCGGAGTCGGTACAGCACACCTAACCACTTAGAAGCTGTTTTAGAAAGAGAGTATGTATGATCTTTCCAGGAAAGATCATGAGAAAAAGAAGCACCAAGAATATTAAGAGAAGAGGAAGGATTAAGTTGTGTTGTTGAAGGTAAGGGGATAGTCATGTGGAAGATTGTGACCAGTAGATAGATGGAGCAACTGAGTTTTTGAGACACTGAAAGCCACAAAGTTTTCTCTGCCCCAATCAGAGATAGCAGAAAGATCAGAGGTTAGGTGCTTCATAGCCATCCTACACGAATCATGGAGTGACTGTTGAGAGGGATGCTTTGGGAAGCGGGTGAAGTGAAGAGTGGAATCATCGGCACAGGAATGAATAAGACAGGAAGTGGGAATTAAAAAATTATTAATAAATAAAAGGAAAAGAGTGGGTGAGAGGATAGAACCCTGAGAAACACCACTGTTAATAGCTTTAGGAGAAGAATGGTGGCCATCTACAACCGCAGCTATAGATCGGAGAGAAAGAAAATTAGAGATGAAGGCACAGAAAGAAGGATAGAAACCAAAGGAGGGCAGTTTGGAAATTAAAGATTTGTGTCAGACTCTATCAAAAGCTTTTGATATGGCTAGCTCAATAGCAAAAGTGTCACCAAAATCCCAAAAGGAGGATGACCAAGAATCAGAGAGATATGCAAGAAGATCGCCAGTCGAGCGTCCCTTGCAGAACCCATACTGACGATCTAAAAGAAGATTGTAAGAAGAAAGGTGTTTAAGAATCTTCCTATTAAGGATAGATTAAAAAACTTTAGAAAGGCAAGAAATCAAAGCAAGTGGACGATAGTTGGAGGGTTGAGAGGAGTCACCTTTCTTTGGGACAGGCTGAATGAAAGCGAACTTCCAGCAGGAAGGAAAAGTACCAGACGAGAGACAAAGACGAAAGAGTTTGCCTAGGCAGGGTGTCAGCACAGAAGCACAGTTCTTACAAACAACAGGAGGAACAGCATCAGGACCGTACGCCTTTCTAGAGTTGAGCCCAGATAGAGCAGAAAGGACATGTTTGGAAGAGGTTCTAATTTCAGACATAATAAAGTCAGAGGGAGGAGCAGATGGGGAAACAGCACCGGAATCATCCATAGTTGAGTTGGAAGAGAAAGTTTGAGCGAAGATTTCAGCTTTGTCAAGAGAAGAGACGGCAACTGAGCCTTCGGAATGGAAAAGAGGAGGGAAAGAAGAGGAAGTAAAGTTGTTGAAAAAGTTCTTAGCTAGATGTCAGAAAGACCGAGCAGAATTTGAATTGGATAGATTTTTCACATTTTTGTCGGATGAAGGAATTTTTAGCGAGTCGAAGAACAGATTTTGCACGATTCCGAGCAGATATATAAGCCGAGTGTGAGTCAGGAGTTGGATGGCCACGGTATCTTCTGAAAGACTTTTTTGCGGATAGCATTCGAACAAGTTTGCATTGGTAGTAGGAATAGAATATGGAATGTATGCCTCCATGCCCAAGAGAATCACCTCCGTGATGTGGTCAACTCACTCGGAAGGGCCCCAGCCACAGAAGCAGTAATCATTCCATGGGAAATTACGAAAGTACTACCTAAGGGCCTCCCAATCAGCGGCACCAAAGTGAAAAAGGCGCCTCCTCTTCGGAAGATCCAAAGGCCGGATTGGAACGATAGGACAGGAAACAGATATAAGATTGTGGTCGGAGAAGCACAACGGAGAAAAAAGTTTCACAGTGTAAGAAGAAGAATGAGAGGTAAAAAATAAATCCAGAATGTTGGGGCTATCTCCAAGGCGATCAGGGATACGAGTTGGGTGCTGTACACTCTGCTCTAGGTCATTTAGGATCGAAAAGATGTAAGCTAATTCACCACAGATGTTAGTGAAATGGGAGGAAAGCCAAAGGTGGTGGTGAACATTGAAATCTCTTAAAATGGAAATTTCAGCAAAGGCAGAGCGGGGTAGAATGTATTCCACTTTGGAAGTGAGGTAGTCAAAGAATTAGTGTGTGTGTGTGTATATATATATATACACACACTATATATATATATATATACAAACTCAGAATGGTCCCCTGAGAAACTTATATGTTAAACACAGACCGTGCATGGAACAAGGAACTCTTCTGGGAAATTACATCCACTATAGTTCGAATAAGTAATGATAAATGACAAATACTATAGTTTTTTCTGGGCAATGCTACACACACTCTGCTTCACTTTCTGGTCCTCTTCACTTCCTTCATCCACAGCATCCATTCCCCCAAAGAGTAATCGTAGAAACAGGTACAGACTGTCGCGTATGACGCGATCAACATGTTCCTGATCAAGACCTTGCCATGTCTCGGAGTGTCCAGAAGTTTCAAGAAGATCTTGTCGAAACTTCAGAGCCACGCGTACCATTAGGCCTGTTCAAAAATCAACTTTTTCTTATTTTCATAGGTTTCTGTACATTTTCCCATGCTTTTTGACCTGAAAAAGCCGAAAATCACAACTATTTTGACCTAGGATGTTGGGAAGCATTGCCGCATGGAGCTTTAAATTTTCTGCCTTGAAATCGGCCAAAGCGCCAATTCCGGGGTCCCTTGAATTATGTTTTGCACTTTAACTTTTGATCTAAACAAGATAGAGCAACAAATTAGGTATCAAATGAAAGAGCATAAAATTAATAAATAATAATAATAATAATAATAATAATAATAAATAAATAATAATTAATAATAATAATAATAATAATAATAATTATCTATCATTTTTCAGGAAACAACAGAAACTCAATCAGAATCTAGAAAACCATCTACAAGTTACAACTTCACAATGGCATTAAGCAAGGAGCTGAGGGAGCTCCGTGGGCGCACAGTTGATATCTCAGAACCTCTACGTACTGTCCACAGGCAGGTGTCAACTGGGCCATCTACCAGATCTCTCACTGAAACTTTCCTGGTTGGATACCCTTCAGCTTTTATCAGTGGTTCCCAGCTTCCCACCAACAGACAGGCGTTCCAGTATTTCCTTAATCTTCAGAATTTACCGGAAAATGCAGGGAGGCCCATGGTTCAAGACCTTGCATATGAAACAGTTGAATCTATCATCCCATTCTGGCAGATGGCTAGGATCAAGACAATGACCAAGTACAACGCAATGAAGCTCTTCATGAAACTACATGAGAAACATCGTGCTCTGGTGAAAAGCAAAGGAAGAGCAAGTAACCCTGGAGGAAAAAGAGGAGCATTTGTGCTGGAATTAGACAGCCTGTTCGATATAGGAGCTCCAGATGCAATCCAGGAAATACAGAACAACAGACTGTTATCCAGAGAGAAGAAAGATGAGGATATCAGGTTCTACGAAGACCAAAAGACTGAGAGGAAAGGTCATATGTCTGGTCATGACAAGATTTTTGAGACAAGATCCCTGCAGCAAGCAGCGAGGAATGAAAGACTGCAGCATAGACAAGAACAAGGTAAAACTAATTACTTTGAACGTCACAAAAAGTTTTAAGTTTTACTCCATTGCGATATTTAGCATGTACTTAACAATTACTGTCTTAACATGTACTATTTTACAGCTGCAGCAGAACAAGAGGCAGTTGTTCATGTGGATGACATTACCTGGGGTGACTCAACTGACAACGACGCTAACACAGAGGACATGGATTACCATCAGCCTCGTCCTGGATGTTCTCACCATCAAGACACTGTGACTAGTGTGACTTTGACGTTTCCAAGGAAGGTCATGGAATGTGATGTCATCTGCAATACAGCTGATCGTCTTGGTTTATCAGACAATCAAGTTACTGCCATGGTTTCTGCCACCTTGAAAGCTGGAGGGGCTGATCTGGATAACTTCGTCATCTCAACCTCAACAACACGTCGCAACAGAATGCTGTCCAGGTATAATATCAGCCAGAGTCACATGTCCAAGTTTTGTGAAAAAACCCCACAGTACGCTGCCTTACACTGGGATGGAAAGTTGCTCAAAGATGTCTTGGGCAGTGAACCTGGAAGTACCTCAGAGACTTTAGCTGTGCTAGTGTCTGGTCCACCTTCATACACTGAAGGAAAGTTATTGGGAGTACCTGTCATCGACAATTCTTCTGGCACAGCTCAGGCTGAGGCTTCAATGGATTTACTGGAGACATGGGAACTTACGGATAATGTTACTGCCCTTGTTTTTGACACTACATCCAGTAACAGTGGAGTTCACAGAGGAGCTGCCAAACTGCTAGAGAAAATGCTGAACAAAAAGGTGTTTTATCTGGCCTGTCGACATCACATCCTGGAAATCCTAGTAGGAGCAGTTTGGGAGAAGCTGTTTGGGAAGGTGAAGGGGCCAGATAATCCCTGGTTTGAGCATCTGAAGGATGTTTGGACGGACTTGTCCAAGGAAAACCCAAAGATGCTGGCTATCAACAGCAAATGGTTGAAGGAAAAGAAGAAGAACAGTTAAGAAATACTCCAAGACATTCTAGCAGCAGAAAGGCTTCCAAGAGCCGACTACAGGGAAATGGCTGAACTGACAGTCATTGTTCTTGGAGGAACGCCTCCTCGAGGTATTCACTGGAGTCGACCAGACGCCATTCATCAGGCCAGATGGATGGCCAGAAACCTGTACTCCATGAAAATGCTGATGTTTGCAGATCAACTTGAGTACGACGAAGACACTGTATCAAAGCTGGAAAGACTCAACACCTTCCTTGCGCTGTTCTACACTCCTGTATGGATGATGTCAATGTCTGCTGCAGATGCTCCCGTGAATGATCTAAGTCTAATCCAGGACATGTTGAAGTACAAGAAAACTGACCCAGAGCTTGCTGATGCAGTACTTAATAAGATGGAAAACCACAAATGGTACCTGACGCAGGAAGTCGTGCCATTTGCCCTGTTCAGCAGTAGATTGAGTGACACATTGAAGCACGACATTGCTGCCCAGTTACATGCCACTGAGAAGCCAGACAGCTTCAGAACAGGAAAGCCTCTATTCCAGAGAGTCACAGCTAAGACCACCCTGGTTGATCTCATTGGCCCAGAATCACATTTCCTGCTGGACACACTGAACATTGGATCCGAGTGGCTTCTGGAGCCTGTCACGTCTTGGCCACAGAATGAGGACTACAGAAAAGCGTTGGACTATGTTAAGAATCTGAAAGCGGTGAATGACATTGCTGAACGTGGTGTCAAGATGATGAGCGACTTTGCAAATGTCATAACAACAGATGCCAAGCAAAGGGACTATCTCCTTCAAGCTGTGGAGTTCAACAGCTTTGACAGCTTCAAGAAACAAACTCTCAACAACTGACTGTGTAAATGTCATTATGAAATTAATCATCATGTAATGCTTTCACTTCTTGATCGATTAGACTTGTGACAAAATGTTAATCTCAAATTTGTGTCATGAATAAGGCGCCTTGTCTGCCTTGAGTGTGAGAAAACGAATTTTGTGATATTTCTGGAATCTTTGTATGTACCAATGTGCCATTTCTTGTTCCAAGGCTATCATAATTGTATAAGTTAGAAAGAGGATTAAAAACACTTTAATTTGGTGCCTATTTTGTTGCTCTATCTTGTTTAGATAAAAAGTTATAGTGCAAAACATGATTCAAGGGACCCCGGAACTGGTGCTTTTGGCCGATTTCAAGGCAGAAAACTTAAAGCTCCATGCGGCAATGCTTCCCAACAACCTAGGTCAAAATGGTTGTGATTTTCGGCCTTTTCAGGTCAAAAAGCATGGGAAAAAGTACAGAAACCTATGAAAATAAGAAAAAGTTGATTTTTGAACAGGGCTAGCGTACCATATCTTGGAATATGCTGCTAGTGGCACACATGCGGACATCAGCATCTTCATCTTCAGTAGACTCTGATTCAGAGGTGACAGGACCTTGTTCACAAGACTTAGCCAGTGCTTTGCAGATGATGAAATCTGAGCTCTCTCCATGGTAAATCAGCAGCGGGTCCCTTGACAATGGGCGTACATAGCTGGCGTTTGGTCCAAGCAGCCTTTGAATATCTCCGTAGAACGTTGTTCTCCTGGAGTATTTCACGGTGATGCCGGTGTCATTACACATACTCTCGTATCTGTCCCAGACGTCTCTCATGTCGTGTACGTGACCACGAGACAGGCCTACTGTCAAGTCTTTGCACAGCTTCGTCATGCACTCATTTTCAGGCCCTTGCTGCTCTTCTGACACCGCTTGTTTTCTAGTACATCTCTCAAATGTCACCAAACATGTCAGATGATAGCAGCCTTCAACCGCAATCACAATGATTCACTCACCGCTGACAACGGTATGCTCATGACAGGGTCGTGTTTCGCACGCTGGATCAAGTCATCTGACTTCTCCATTGCCTCTACCCTGTGCAGTTTCTTTGTGGTCTTCTTTTGGCAAAACATGCAGAGGATCCAGTCAATCATTGGTGTTGAACGTCTACGCTTTGGGGGAAAAGCCTGAGAGCCTGCACTTTTTGTGGTCGTCGATGCACCCATGGTTTGCTGCTGACTTCGCAGCGTTTTGAGTTTGCCTTCAGAGGTGAATAAAGAGTAGCATGATTTATGCCACTTGAGTGTTAATGCATTGAAATCATCCTTGGAATGACTTTCCTGTCTTTCCAGTCTTTGTAAAGCATCAAGATAGTAGGTATCTCCCAGGTTCTTTCTCTCATCGCCCACAGTCATAGTTCTTGCTTTTCCTTCTGCTGATGCTGTGCGCAGGTCACCAGCGCCGCTTTGGCAGAAAAAGCAACAATCCTCACTGACATCCTGACGTTTCCTCTTGCGCTTGATGACAGCTACAGGGTCCATTGCTGATGAGCTCCCTATCTGCAAAGACAAGTGAGAATGGCAGTATGTATGATAGTAGCCACAGATATATTGAAACAATTCGAGACATACCTATCCTTTAGCAGTATTATCATTATTATTATTTTACCAGCTGGCACTGTCTTCACTCTTTTAATTGCATATACCAAACCAATGTCTGGCCAGCCAGTGCAATGAAAATATTCAACATGTGAAAGTATGCTATTACTCGTACTATGGTAATAGTAGGCACATGCGCACTTCACCCAGCATGCTAAATGTAGTTTTAATGGAAATAAAGACATCCAAAGTCATAGTTACATTCAATTATTATCCATAAAATCACAAAAATATGCTTTATGTGCTAATGATACACCTTTAAACACGTTGTTACATAGAGCCACCACTGAAATGCAAAAATTCGGAATTTTTCAGAATTTGACTTTTGTAACCTTGTATGGGACCTTCAAATCCAAAATTGAGAGTGCATGGCATCCACCCACATCTTGTTTGGCATCCTCAATACTACTTATCTAAGGTGGGTGCCTGCTATTAACAAAAAACGCCGTTAAGTTTTTTCTAGAGGACTTTTCAATTTTTGGCCGGCCCACTAATATATATATTGTAATGACTCACGATGCGAAATTTGAAACACAAAATAAGAGCAGTAAACAGAGCAAAGAGAGCAACTGGGCAGATACTGAGAACCTTTAAACGAAGGGATAGGAATATAATGATTCCTCTACTGAAAACACTGATCATACCCAAATTGGAATACTGCTCGGTCCTAACATCCCCATATAAAAAAAGAAGACATTAGATAACTAGAAGGGATTCAGAGAAGCTTCACAGCCAAGATCAAGGGGTGCAAAGAACTAAACTACTGGGAAAGGTTACGCGAATTAAACCTATATTCACTGGAAAGGAGAAGAGAGAGATACATCATTATTTACACTTGGAAAATAATGGAGAAACCAGTCCCTAATCTTACTCTGAACCCTATAACTCCCCAAACAACGGTGGAAAGTAGAAAAGGAAGACTGTGTCGTGTTCCCAAATTAAAGGCGAGACAGGGAATATCCTTAACCCTGAAAGAAAATAGTTTTGTTGTGAGAGGACCAAAACTGTTTAATCAGCTGCCCAAAGACCTAAGGAACACGAATGGTGTTGCAGTGGACATCTTCAAAAGAAGATTAGACGCCTGGCTCAGAACAATCCCCGATGAGCCGTGCGTACCTGGCTATGTGAGGTGGAGAGTACAAGAAACTAACTCACTACTTCACCAGCCCAACTCGAGAGGAAGGGCGACAAGCTTGACCTTCGTGAAATGAGGAATCATCGCGCGGAACATCTGAAAGGTTGAAAGGTATATATATATGGAAATTTCAGTAAAGGAAATATATGCGCAAGTATGTGTGTTTGATGTATATATAGTGGTCCCTCGGTTTACGATGCCAATTTCGGCCAATCGGAACATTCCTAAGTGGACTCAGCAGGCCTCAGCCAATTAGCGACGCCCTTTTATGACTGTTTCTTCAGAAAGAGAATAAGATTGGAGCCATCGACCCCTTAAGCTATCCATCTTCTTCGCCTAAGGTAAGAATTTTTATTTTATGCTCTATTTATGCACCTTTTTATGCTCTATTTATTCATTATTTATCCATGTTTCTATTAATATTAAGGCTTTAATATGTTCTTATAACATTTATTTATTAAAATTGCGTGTTTAAATATTATAAACTATGTTTTTAGGGTGAATAAGGTCAACTCCGGATCGTCTTGGAACGAATTAAGCCTTTAACGTGTATTTCCTATATTCGATTAACGTTAATTTCGATTAACGATAGTTTTCATGGAGCCAATTAATAGCGTTAACCGAGGGACCACTGTGTGTGTGTGTGTGTGTGTGTGTATATATATACAGGGTGTCCCATAAGTCCGGCATCATAGGAAAAATAATAAAAAAAGGCAAAACAAAAGCTTTTATTTACAGTACGTGCTCAATATGTCCACCATTGTTTTCAGTACACAAATTCAGACGTGATACCCAGTCAGCAAGCACACGGTGAATGATGTCAGGAGTAATGGTGTTACAGGTAGGTGCCTCCAGTGACATGTTCATCGAAAAAGAGGGGGGCCTATGATGCGATCCTTCCAAATGCCACACCATACCATCACCCGAGATGCACCTTGTTCCTTTGAAGAGGTATACCAGTGAGGGTTGTTTTGAGACCAGTAGCGGGTGTTCTGTCGATTTACCTCACCATTTCCATAAAAAACAGCTTTGTCACTGAACAGAATGGTGGACGGGAAATTGGCATCCCGAGCATATTGTTCCGTAGCCCATTCACAAAATTCCATCCGCCGGTCGGGATCTCTTCGCTTAATTTCTGTAGGATCTGAAGTTTATATGAATGCCATTTGTGAGCCTGAAGAATGCGATGGATGCTACTTTTCGACACTCCTGTCTTGGCGGACAATCGCCGAAGAGACTTATTGGGACTTCTGTTAAAATGAGCCAGGATAGCAGTCGCTGTATCATTGTCAGTGGACCTCCTTGAAGGTCCACTGCGTGGTTTATCTTCTATGGATCCTGTTTCCTTAAACTTTGCAACAAATCTGCTAACACAACTCTGTGTTATTGGCTCGCGTTCTGGATGCAGTCTGTTAAATTTAGCAGCGGCCTCTCTTTGACTCCGATTTCCTATGAGTAGAATTATCTGGATTCGTTCTTCCTTGCTCGGGTACTTCTCGGAAGACCTGATTCGACTGTCACTTTTTGACGATGGGTTGGACAGCAAAGTAAAAAAAAAATATGATTAAATCATTATCTCATCCTGCAAAAGCGAAAGGTCTGAAGCGCCTCGATTCAAAGCTGTTCAAAACAGCAAACCCATTGGAAACTTACGTCAGCGAGAAGACGGCTCAACTCTTCAATGGACTGGATAAAAACGGAAAGAAGATTGCTCAAGAGTTTTTTTCGAAACTATCAAGTGACTGGCCAAGTAACGACAACTACGAATTGTTGAAAAAAAGAGCATTGAAGATGAAGGTTGTCAATGACTCTCCAGAGAGAGCGATTGCTCTAATTCAACGGTACAATAGAACGCTTACCAAAGATGAGCAGCAAAAACAATTCCTTCTCCGTATTGTTGAGACCCTTCGACGAACGTTTCCTACCCCCTCTAAAGCGTCTTTACAGAATTAAAAGCCATTTGCATGTTCTTTTGTCAAATTTCGTTATTTTTTTCATTTAAGAGAAAATTATTAATTTTGTAGCGACATCTAAGTATAGTCGAAATGAGCTCATTTTTTGTAGCAATTATCCTTTTATGATTTCAAACAAGGGCAGCCTTGAGGAAGTACAAAAATAAAAACTTTATTTCTTGGACCACCCTAATATATACTATATAACCTTTGGTTTTCTCCCGCCCGAATTGTTCATTCTGACGAAGGTCAAACTTTTCACTCCACCTTAGACCTACACTTTAACGTGGAATCCGAACCACGCCCCACCAGCAGCCCAGCGTCTTAACCACTATGCTACCAAGGGTACCCATTTATCTACCAACCACTTTCTTTTATTGTGTGGAAGGATGAACAGCTGGGTTTTGCTGCGAGCCGCCTGCCGGGGCCGATGGATTCGTAGTCAGCGACGCTAACCACTACATCACCGAGGCGCACATATATATAGGGTGGCCCATGATAAAGTAACTAAAGAGATAATGGGGATAATGATAATGATAATGGTAACTAAAGAGATAATAGGGCTACTTTATCTTGGCCACCTGTATATATATAGTGAAGAAGGGAGTGAATGCACAACAGGTTATAGTGATCATGAGGTGTTAAGCTCTGCCTTAATACTGATCTCTTTGAAGTTATACCTACGTCAAATATTGCCGTGAAAGATTCATACGTCCTTCAATGACATGCTTTGCAGTTAAGAGATCCGACAATAAAAATTTATTTCATGATTATATATATATATACACGTTGCGTGTATTAATACACACACACACACACACACACACACACACACACACACACCACACACACACACACTTCTATAATAAATCCCATTTACCTGATGAATACAGAGTGAGATTGAATAAAAACAATTGAATATTAAGTTTGACAACATCGAGTATTGTGATCATTTTATCTGTTTCTTTATGTCACTTTCAAAGGTTATTGCGCTTTCCACAAGCCGTGACGTCAAGTGGCATGCATTCACAGCTTTGAAAAGACTTAATAGTGGATGTAGTAAGCAATTACAGTAATATACACAGAGAGGACAAACAATCAATGATGGAGTCATTTTGTTAAAGAACCGATAACGAAAATCTTATCCCACCGATCCGACCATCTATAATAATTTGACTTCCGAGTCCAGAATGACATAACGAAAGAAAGAGCAAAAAAAATTTTTAATGAAGTACGTATTGATAAAGTGATTTCGCGCGTTGACCCCTCATTGCATGAAGGTCAGGTTCGTGGTCATTCTTCTAGAGCTGACCTAATGGAGGAAGGGGTTACTTCATTCTTTTTACACATGAAAAACATGTCTGTAATAAATACTGAAATGCAAGGTACTTTTGCGCATGACTGCATCTCAGGCATCATTATGCGTTAATTGTCGATCAGATGTGGTTAGTCCCCCACCCAGAACCTAATACCCATGTATTGACGGAACATAACATCGACATTCTATAAAACGCCGACAAAACTAAACAGTCGACACTAAGAAAACCTAACAACCTAATTTAACCCATCGTAACGTAACTAAGCTTCACCTAACCTATTAACTTCTGCTAATCTAACGTAACTTAACCCGCAATCACTTGTCGATTTTATGTCACATCGATCAAATGTCGTTAGCGCCACAAACCATTCTCTTGAATACGCATTCTTTATTATCCTTTGCGAACACAAATTAATACAATGACCGCACTCCCAAGCTAAAACTTTTTAACCAAGTCTCATCTTTCAGTTCGTTTGGAATAATAACTAATTAACTAATAGTATAAAAAATAAAATCTCACATTTTTAAACCTATTCAACAGCAAAGACAGTGTCCGTAACTCAGTGTGTAATACCGTTACCCTATACGCGAAGAGAAGACACTGAACACTGAAGTTGGAGGTTCGAATACCGATGTTGCTGATATAATGATGCAGGAGTTAAAGCGTTATAGTTGGTATGAATTCTGTGTCAATTTGTGGCTCTCTTTTCTCTCAGTATTATTCTTACTCAACAGCGAAAACGACAAAAACAAAATCCGATTCAAATAAAAATTAATAAGTGAAAACACTATACACCAACACTACGTCCACCCCCCCCCTCCCCACTCTGTTACTTCCTGAAAGCAAAAAAAAAAAAGGGGGGGGGCTCATGAAAATATATGAAAAAGTTCTATTATATATCACTAAAAGGGACTGTTCTAACAAAGTTAATACTATCATTGAAAAAGTAATCCAGCCATGCATGGACTGGACCAAGCCAGTCTGAAGAGTGAGGATAAGGGTACAGCGACGAGCCCGCTGCACGTAATGTATTCGACTTGACCCGGTTCTCCTTTTAAAGGAGACTTATTTCCCGGCTGGAGGCGTTACAGCCCACCGCAGCGCCCTCTGGTGGACGAAGGCCGTAAAATGGTTCAACGAACCATCACTGAAAGAGCAACTTCTGCATGGTCATTATACTGGTCAAAACTAATAGCGAAAATCGCATCCCGAAGGCCTTTTACGCAACACTTTTAAGGACCTATACCCATTCGGTCGACGAGACATTCTATCGACACTCTAACCTAACCTAACTTAATCTAACCCACAATAATGTCGATTAAATGTTGCGTCGAAAGAATAATGTTAGTCAGCTGTATAAAAGTATTAAATAATTAATTAAATAAATAAATGGTTCGTGACTTGAATAAAAGTTTGAGACCTTAATATCGGACAGACTGATTCTTGTAAAAACTGTAAACAGCTACAGTTCAACAGGCGGGAAAGCTGTCTAACTGTATACAGCTGCCATATTTTGAGACATTTTATTAACTATACTTTCAGCACCACATAAGGGCAAAAATCTCCCACTATGAACAATGTTTATATGCCCAATCCACATCAAACTCATTTTCCTTTGACCCGATGTTGTTTATTGATAACTTAATAAGGACAAAAAAAAAATCTGAAAATAAAAACACTCACAAGAACACAACTTCGGTAAAAGTATAAAAATTAGTATGAAATGGCGTTGTAATTCATTCGCAATATTTATGAAAGAGTCAGTAACTTCAGATATATTCTCTGACTGTCTTAAACCTAAAGAAAGGCATGCAGAATATGCCTTATATTCAAATCAGGTATGGCCCTGACATTCTCTCCAATTACTGTCCTATTTACATATTCCCAACTTTAACTCAATTATTTGAAATAATTTAATACAATAAACTTATTAAATTCTTAACTAAAGCGATATCCTGTATCAAAGCAGTTTATCTTTAGGAATGGGTATGTATACCACGAAGGGTGCCATAAAATTACAGAAAATGTTTCTGAAAACTTAAATAAGCCGTATAAAGTTTCAGATTTTTCTTGAGCTGTCACAAGAGGAAATATGCAAGACGGGTTCAGCTTGTACCTGTAATGAAATTTTAATACCAATACTTTCAGTTAAAATATATTTCAGGTTACATTTAAGCAATGAGGTTCCAAAGGATCAATACTTGGCCCCTTATTAATTTTTAAATGATGTCAATGATTTCCATCTGTCTACCACACTAAACTGATATAAACTCCGTGCATGATAAATGAAGTGATCATGCAGGCAATTAGAGCATGTTTATTAATGGGTGGATTCAAGCAAACTTGCGCTTAAACTGACAAAGTCATCTTGTATCATTATTACCACAAAACATGTGAATGCGAACTATCCATTACAAATTAATAACCCCATTTACTCTCGCATTAGTAGGGAGCTAACTTAAAGAATGAGTTCTAACTAGGGTTTTAAGTCCAAAATAGAAAATTGCCATTTGTTTTTTACAAATTTGAAAACGTGCATCACTTATTATTCAGTATTACTGATTCATTGATCGGCACTTATTTTATGCCATAATAATTTGAGGTAGCGCAAAGAATTATAAAGAACATCCCTGGGAAATTATTCCCCAAAGAAAGGTTTATACGAAGCCTTTTAGACACTGATAACAGACAAAATCATATTTTTTAAGTGTTTAAAGAACTAAATAGTCTAAAACTAAGAAATTTACTTATATATTTGCTATATTAAGGTGTGCAAAGCTATTAAGAGAAGTATGTACTTCCCCTATTCACAGATCAATCATCCCGCACCAAACTAGTTATAATCAGGACATAAAAATTCCCAGCGATTTTGTGCTTGAACCAAATTATACAATGAGGATTGCAGGAAATGCTCTCCATTTCAAAGGAACAGACGTATGGAATGTAATGTCTGAAAATATTCAACACTCAACCTATTTCGCAAGCGATGTTTCATCACCTTTTACTGAAATACTTCAGTGAGTACTATCGTTCAGCATTATCACTATAATAATAATAATAATAATAATAATAATGATTATAATGAAATATTTTATATATGTTAAAGTTAATTTGAGTACGATAAACATTGTAGGCCACATTAACAGTTTTTAATTCTTTTCACATTATTGGTTATTCACTACATTTCAAAAGAATTAAACTAAAGTTATACAAATGGCGGTTATTAACGCGTTAACAAGATTTCAAAAGTTTTTCCGCCAACATTGCTATTATTTGCTACCATTTATTACTTAACAGAGTCTCTTTCACTTTTCTGATGAGATAAGTGATGACCGAAATTCTGTATTGATTTTTCCTGAAAAGCTTCTGTGTTTCCTCGCGCAACTACAGACAAGAATGCATTAAAATATACTGCTTACATAAATCGAACATTCAAACTATATATATATATATATATATATATAAAATGCAAAATCCACAAGGAAAAAGAAAAAAATTATTACAAGGCCTGCTGAATACACTGCTGAATACACGAAAAACCTTGGAATAATTTTTTCTTTTTCCTTGTGGTTTGCATCATTCATTCATTCATTTCACGTGTTTAATTGTGAAATTCATCCCATATATATATATATATATATATATATATATATATATATATATATATATTCTTTTTTTGAATAAACGTTTTTACTGTCTTCAAATAACGTTTTCACATAAAATTATGGTTTTGATGTTTAAAAAAATATTTTAAAACTGCTTTCCAACCAATACTTTTTGACATCAAAGTTTACTTATTTTAAATGTTTTACCTCAAATTTTAATACTGGAAAAGAAATAGTTTTTTAAAATTGGTAATCATTTACCGTAGATTTAAACCAACCAACCAAGTTTCGAGTTTTCTAAGATGGGAACAATGGTTTTCTTGGAAATAGTTTTCATGATGTCCTAGATAGTACTCTTATAAAAACTAGGTGAAAGTGAAGTTAAATTTTTATATAATTATGAAACAATATGTTGTTATAAAAAACATATACACCTCTGTACAATTATATGAAAAGCGAATTATGTTAAAATAATTATAAATATTGATAAATAATAATAAGTTACGTTTACTTGTATTCGTGTGAATACTTATATATATATATATATATATATATATATATATATATATATATATATATATATATATATATATATATATATATATATACCGGTATGTGTGTACATTACAGGATTCTAATATTACCGATAGAATACATTTACCCATTTTCAAAAGTAAAATAAATTTAATTAGAAAATGCCGGCAACCAATTTTAATTTTAAATTAATAATTATGTCCAATGAAGCAGCAAAGAATAGGCCTACACGAGGCATATAGGGCCTATAGGCTAATCCTATAGGCTATCCTACGGGTCTTTATTGTCTCCGCCTCTATTTGCTCAAACGACAACGCCTACAAAAGGCAGACTTTAAAACAAAAATATAATATATCGTACATTTTTTCTTTTTCATATCGCAGTTTATCATTTCCATATACAAAGTACAGTTTTTAAATGATTAATATAAACTCTATATGTACATTATCATAAACGTCTTACCACGGACATTAAATTAATTAACATTTATATTTAGCAAACAAACGCCATAAGCATAAAAGATACTAGCGCTAAAAATAATAATAGTTATAATATTACTAAAAAATAGCCGTATCGTGCGGCATGAATATGGGATAGCCTTAGGCTGAGCTTAGTCCGTGGGAACAGGTGCGGGCATGGAAAGGAATTCCAAAGGAATACTTGTACAAACATAAAATTTTTATTTCATATTTTTAAATAAATAAGTCATCCTTCGTTCTTCAAACACACACACACACACACACACACACACAAGCATATTATTAATAAATCTTTATTATCTAAATCATATAACTAAATAAATATAAGCTCAATCCACTTTTTCACTGATAATGTAACATAAATATAAAAAATAATTAAGTTCCCTATTAATAAATAAAGGCGATATAATTATATATATATATAAAATTTGTTTTAAGAATTAATTATCCTTTTTATAATTAATTGTTTATATCATACTTTATTTAGTTTTATTTGGTAATAATTTTGTAATAAAATAAAATGGCAAAAATATTACCACGTTCGTTTCTTCTGGACGGTATCAAACGATCTATTAAAGTCGGAAATAGCTTTCCCAATTTAAAATATATATACACACACACACACATACACACTCACGTACACTAGCATACATACATACACATAGAAAGAATGCGGACACGCGCATCCGCACATACATATTTATACTATACACGACGCGGGTGAAATATTTACATATGGATGTTCTTTCATTCATAAATTACGTACATAGGCTACAGTATATATATATATATATATATATATATTATTCTTGTCTCTCCTGAAGCTAATAAAATATTAACATCGTAAGAGAGCTTTCTCAGATAAATCTTCATATATATATATATATATATATGGGGATGAACTCAGAATATATATATATATATATATATATATATATATGAAATACAGAATTTGTAATTTTGTGATGGTTTTATGGTTCTATTCACACTATATATATATGGACGACACTCCCAACTCCGCCACATGTTAAAATACGAGGCTTCCGGGGTGTAGGAGGGGGGGGGGGTATTATTATTAAAGGGAAAGGCCAAAACATAATTTGAAAAAACGATGGTTAATATAATTTATTTTTTGATTCAAAACATTTAAGTAAAATGGAGGTGTTCCTATGAATTATGCAGAAGGTGGAGGCCCTCTCTCGAGAGATCGCTGCTCAGGAATGTAAAGATGCATTAGTCGGTGAGAGAGAGAGAGAGAGAGCTAAAACAAACACACACACACACACACACAAAGTACAGACAAAGTACAGACAAAGTACAGAAAACAAGCGCCAACCCTTAGTTGTCATTCCTGCAAAAGAAACGGCATGTTTAAGTAAGAATATATAAGTGAGAGTTAAGTGAAAGGGAGAGTGAAAACCTGATTACAAGTGAGAGTGAAGTGAAGAGGAATATGAGAGCGAAATTGACCCTTTATGGGAGGGGCTCGAACCCGGCGGCTTTGTTGCAGACGACGAGAGTAACAACGAGAGAGAGAGAGAGAGAGAGAGAGAGAGAGTAATGAAGATTTTTATTATTAGGCAAGTTATCTATATATATATATATATATATATATATATATATATATATATATATATATATATATATATATATATATGAAGTCTCGCATAGTGCGTTCGTGATGGCAGCCAATAGAATACAAGCATGATACGTAATTAGATTTGCCAAATTCTGCAAACAGAATTCGTAAACGTCTTGTACAAACTCCCATTTTGACTATGATATAAAGTTTGTTGCTGTTGCTGTTGTTGTTGAACATGGTCATAATGGAGATTTTTTACACGTTCACATGGTGAGCGTAAACTTTGTAAACACTGTTTGAAAAGAAAATGGATTTACGTCGTTGTCGGCAAAACGGTTGGAAATTAGTGCCGTGGTTTGAAGTTCCTCACTTCGAACGCCGTTTAGTGAAGTGAAAAAGACAGGGTTTTCCCCGGTTCGAATTTGAATTTGTGGAAAATGTTTCAATTTTGCGAGTGTTTCCTCCGTTTGGTCGCAGTTCGAAGGCCATTTTATGCGCAACCCCTTCTGAAGGAGCGGTGCAGGATTCGAATTTACAATTTCGGAAATACATTTTATACAAGTTCCTCTGATAAAGGTCTATATTAGTCGTTGAACCTTATCAGCTTTTTCCGACTGTTTTTTAATTTACACTTAACTGTTCGGAGGATAGATTGTTAATAATTAAAACTCATTCCCAAAACCAACGTTAAAAATGTTTTAAAATTTCGTAATTAACGCTTTTATCAGTGCAATAAATAGTTACGCAAAGAGTTCATTACCTTCCATTTTTAAAGCGTAAGAGATGTGTTGTTGCTCAATTCTATTACTATTAAAACATCCTTCGAATGCGATATTACCCCATCACATATATACGACCTCATGACGCTGTTTATGTTTATAAATATTTTCGTGTATTAATTTCTTTGGTGAAAATTGTAGCTTTTTTTCTGTCTTTCGGGTGAAAAAGTTTTCTGAGCTATCGTTAAATTATGAATGAATGTGTAGCAAAAGTAAATAGCAAAAGTAAATAGACACCACGATAATTGCCTCCAAGGACAAATGACAAAGCTCATCAATGGGATGCCAGAACGTGCGTCACCTTTACATAATTTGGAGGGCAAAACAACACGATTCTAAATATATCATTCAATAAATTCGATATTACTTATAGACCTTTATTATTGAATCAAAAACTATAGAAAAACCGAAGGTATCCATTTAATTTTGGCAACCGTAAAGTGTCCATAAAGTCTGTACCCGTCGTAATTAAGACATTGAAAATGGTAAAGTTCCCATTCAATTCAAAGCACGTTACTGAAATTAATTAATTAATTAAATTATTTAATTACCGTAATTTCTGTCAGGTAGACGCTTTTCGGACACGATATTAATTTTGGTTTTAAGCTGAAAATTTGTTAAATTTACCTACTTTATTTAAAATAAAATTTTAAAAAACTGTGTATATATTATTACACTTTTTTAGGATAAATTATGAGTACTTATATATAAGAAATATGTTTCTTATAGATTAATTATATTATATTTATAAGATAATAATTAATTTTATCTGAGATATGATGATGAAGTCTAAAATTACAATGTAACTTTAAAGCTAAAGTTACATGCCGAAACTTAAGGTAGGTCTAAGAGAAATAATGGCAATGAACGTAATGTTCAAATTAAGTAAAACTGCCACGTTTTTATAATAATAATAATAATAATAATAATAATAATAATAATAATTAGTCAGGAGTGCCAGAAACTGGCACGGCGCTCAGGCTAGACTAATGCGGACCATTGCATTAACTCCCGGATTATTATTACCTGCACCATCGGGAGTCGAGCCTCCAACCTCATTGTTTTCACTTCGCTTATTGGAAAACAGTGTTACCCGGTGAGGTACGGGCATTTGCCACGTTTACTATACATTAATAAGAATGACGTGGAAGATGTTCTATACAGCAGAAGATTAAATACTATGCTAAACCTATAGAAGAGTTTGGTACTACCAGTAACTGAATCTAGTACTGGTCAATCCACTCAAGTTCTCACAGAAAGGAAAGTACTGCGCCTACTGCAGAAGTTTAACACAAAACTTTCATGTCTAAAGTAACAAACACAACGTATGGACATTATACAGGGTGTATCAGAAGTCGCGCACCATAGGCTTTATTCAGATTTATAAGGTTTACAAGTTGAAAAGGTTTATAAGTGTTGTTTAATTACAATATACATATTCGATATCGTAACCTTCCTGAACAATACGGTGTTTAAGCTTTCTTTTCCATGACTCTTGAACATCTTTTAACACTGTTGGTGTGAGGGACTCGCGAGCACGAATGATACGTTGTTTGAGATGATTGATATCGTGAATTTTTACAGCGTAAACAATCGCTTTCACATGTCCACAGAAGTAAAAATCCGTATTGAACATGTATTGTATGATAATTAAACATCACTTACAAACCTTTTCAACTTGTAAACCTTGTAAATCTGAATAAAGCCTATGGTGCGCGACTTCTGAAACACCCTGTATAATGATTACGACTCTCATCTATCAAACTACGCTAACTCTGAAGAAGACGCTGTTGATACAGCTTCGGAAAAAAGTTCGCCTAGAAGCACAAAATTTCTAAAGAGCGTGAGAAATTGTTAATTGGGTATTTTATTAATTTGGCGACAGTAATAAAATTTTAAAAAAAATTAGTCATTATTGATTAGTAAAATTTATGTTTTTTAAAAATGTTACGCTTGCAGTCAAACTTTTAGCCCAAAGTGTACATAAGTTAACATGTGTGAAGAAAATACTTAAGGATTCTATTCCTAATAGGAGAGTGTGATTTTTTTTTATCATCCTATGGACGCAATGGCTTAAAAACAAAGTTATTTAAATTTTCTACCGAAGGTATTAATAAATCTTCAAAATATTCACAACTACTCTCACGACACAACCTGATAAATTCCTGAATAAAGTCCCTGTATAGCCAGCTGTGCAAGCATGGCAGGTTACGAGGGCATACACTAAAAAAAAATGCATTTCTCTCTACGAAATCCCACAAATGAAAAAGGATGCATTTGGAAATTGTTCACAGGCTGATATATATATATATATATATATATATATATATATATATATATATATACATACACATGCATTGAGGATAATTACTAGTAATTTAAGTTCAGAACAATATGTGAAGCCAAAACGTTTTTGCGTCTGTTATTTATATCGCCCTAAAAATAGAAGAACTCATCAATTTTGGCCCCATGAGCACACCTTGCGGAGCACCACCTTTCTGCACTAAATATACAATAAATCTTTTTGAAAAAATATACATACCGCAGACCTTTTTGTAGGATTGACTGACTGCACACACTAATTACTAATTACTAGCAAATATAAAAATTACATTCAGCAAGTACAATTACAATCGTAAAATTTAAGAAACAATATTTCGCCAAATACTAAACACAAAATTTACACAGAAATAATACCTTTTTATGTTGGTAAATGATAGTGGAAGAAATTTCTTGGAAAAAATTATAAATTCATGAATCAGTTGGCAATATTAAGACGCATATATATATATATATATATATATATATATATAGAGAGAGAGAGAGAGAGAGAGAGAGAGAGAGAGAGAAGAGAGAGAGAGAGAGAGAGAGAGAGAGTACTGTATGGCTATAAACATAAAATAGATATAAATACATATAGACCTTTCTCACGCGATTCCCTACATGTGAATCAAGTTAGGTTTAGGTCAGGTTAAAGGATAAGTTAAATGAACAGAAGTGTGTTTAAATAATTGTCCATCATTTGACGCGTATATATATATATATATATATATATATATACAGGGTGTCCACAATGTCTTGTAACCCCAGTAAAATACTGAGTTTCGTGTTTCTTTCAGACCTATTTATCACTTAGATAGCCTGCCAGTTCTTGATTTATCCTTTACAGTTCCTGTTGTGAACAGTTTCTTTTCTCATCTTAACAGAGTCCTTTTTGGAGGAGCTGCACCACTGAATCAGTCCTGGAAGTTTGCACGAATATTTTCAATGGTTTTGCTATTACGTAGTCGCTCATGGACCCAGTTACTAGCCAATATGCGTTGTTCAATCGTATAGTTGCTGCTATCACGCATTTCAAATGAGTCTGAAAGAAAAACGAAAATCAGTTAGTATTTTACTAGGGTGACAAGACAGTGTGAACACCCCGTACATATAGTTGGACACCCAATCCATGGTGGAAAGCGTCTACAACAGGCAAAAGATATATTTCTCATATCCAGAATCTGCAGGAGGAGACGACCATTTGATGTCAGTATCCGAAAATGAATATGACATCTAAAATTTGTTTGGATAATGGTGTTTAGAGGCAGTGATTTAATATCCAAATAATATTTTTAATTGTTTATCCAGGTTTAATTTGATTCTCTGACGAAAGTTTCGTATTTTTATATTTTACCAGTAATAATTAAATAAAAAAATAAAATACTGCAATGATATCTAAATTCAGCGTATAGCTAATGGTATTTAGTTATCTCTAGTCTAAGCTCTTTCACCGGCGGTCTAAGATTTTTCGATTTAGAAGTAGAGGTATATATTCTAACCTATTCGACATTTAATGACAAAGGGCATACGTCATATCAAGTGACGTGCGGTGTATGTTCGTGTTATATATATATATATATATAATTTTTTTTTTTAGCTACTGTATAACAACGCACGGGAAAGGCTGTATTGTGACTGAGTACAGTACACAAATTTCCCTAACTTTCATACATTTTGGGAAGACCATTTATTCACACAGCAGTGAAACAATTAATTACATTTAGAGGGCTCACACTTAACATATGCTCTCTTCATAAGTAACTAATTCCAGTTTAGAGTAATAATCACCTAAGCTTGTATATAAGCTAACTAGGCCTTACATAAAGCCGAGCCTCTATTCTAGGCTGAGCTTAGCCGTTTGCCGAGCTTACAGTCCATTAAGTTGGTTTCACGAGAATTTATTTACAAGTCCGCTAACTTCTTTTTTCTTTATAATTATGTTTAAGTGTTAAAATTTAAGATTGTTCCCGAATGTTCCACTGATATAATAATAAAATACCAGAGGAGTCATAATTACATAATCCTTTTATGCCTGTTTTATGGGATTAAATTCCTATTGGGAATTTAATCACATAAATTCCTACGAGTAAAAATAACTCCATACAGCTCAATTTCGTTCGTTTAGGGGAAGCAAGAAGGCGCTTTCAAGCTGTTCGATAGCGTAAACAAAATTAAATAGCAGAAGGAACCGAAAGAAAAATGGTGAAAATAAACTGGAAACTGAATGCGATATAAATATATGAAACTATACGACCAATTTAATTTTTCTAACAAAACGACATATATATATATATATATATATATATATACACACCGAGAATTGGATAAATGGAGAAATAATAGAGCAAATACTCAAAATACCCAAAATAGACGAGCCAAATTATGGGTTAAATCTGTGTCTTTAGAAGCGCCGGTGTGTTGTCCTTGTGCTGTCCACAATCCTACAATTTCGCATGATGAATGCTGTGAAAGATTATCTGAGTACTTTGGTCGATCACATCGTCCGCCTGAACTTAAATGCACCTGTAATTTCCATTAAGGCTTGCCTTAAGATATATCACACACATACCAGACATATATATATATATAATATATATAGAGAGAGAGAGAGAGAGAGAGAGAGAGAGAGAATACTAATCAAGCACATATACAGTGCTGTGGTAGTTTATCGCTGACTACGAATCCATCGGCTCAGGTTCGATTCCTGGCGCTAGCAAGCAGCGCACAACCAACCCAACTGTTCACCCTTCCTTTACACTTTGCATGGTAGATGGGCGAGTGAAATGAAAATCCCCCAAATGAGGCGGGATGCTGCAGAGTGGTTGAATGCAGGTTGATCTTGAACATTTGTTTAAAACCTCAAAAACCAACCAATATTTTTTTTGTGCAGGAAGGAGGGGCCAAGGGCGAATACTCGCAAAAGCGCCTCCCCCATAGAAGAAGAAGAGAGCTAAAATCAAGGTTCAGGGTTTTCGAGGTGCCTAGACACACTGCGTTTGAAAGATAGCAGGTCATAGACAGGAGGAAAGATGGATTGAGGAAGATTGTTCCAGAGTTGACCGGTTGAGTAGATGAAAGACTGAAAATACCGATTAACCTTTGCGTTAGAGAGTTGGACAGAAAAAGAATGAGAAAGTGTAGAAAGTCTGATAATTATGCGAGCTTTCCTTAAAGGAGAAGTATGCAGTTAGAGAGTTCAGAAGAACAATGTCCGTTATAATAGCGATAGTAAAGAGAGTGTGAGGCAACATTGCGGCGAAGAGAGAGGGTAAGAGGCGGGGAATTGATGAGACGAAAAGCCTTTGATTCCATCAGGTCAAGTACGGCTGTGTGGGTTGAACCACCCGACACATGAGAATCATACTCCATACAGGGGCGAACAAAACCCCTGTACAGTGACAGCAACTGAGTTGGGGTGAAGAAACCGCGGAGTCGGTACAGCACACCTAACTTCTTAGAAGCTGTTTTCGAAAGAGAGTATACGTGATCTTTCGAGGAAAGATCACGAGAAAAGGAAACGCCAAGAATATTAAGAGAAGTGGAAGGATTAAGTTGTGTGTTGTTGAAGGTAAGGGGTTAGTCGTGTGGAAGATTGTGACGAGTAGACAGATGGAAGATCTGAGTTTTTGAGGCATTGAAAACTACGAGGTTTTCTCTGCCCCAGTCACAGATAGCAGAAAGATCAGAGTCAGGTGTACCATAGCCGTCCCACGTGAATCATGGAGTGACTGCTGTGAGGGACGCATTGGGAAGCGGGTAGAGAAGTGAAGAGTGGAATCATCGGCGTAGGAGTGAATAGGACAGGAAATGCGAATTAAAAGATCATTAATAAATAAAAGGTTTTTAGCTAGATGCCAGAAAGAGCAAGAGCGAAAAGAATTAGAATCGGGTTCGTTTTCACATTTTATATATACAGTATATATATATTATATATATATATATATATATATATATATATACTATATATATATATATATATAATTTTCAAAAAAACAAGGGTTTCGAAGTTATATTTGTATATTGATTAAAAATAAAAATAATAAAATTATGATTGATTTTTAATTATTTTTATAATAAAATTTAGAATTGTTTTCTATAAAAAACAAACAAAAAAAGACTAAATTTATATAAAAATTGTAAAATATTATGTTAGTATTTCGCGAAAAATAAATCGAAATATTAATTATTATTATGTACAGGGTGTTTCAGGTCGACCCTAGAAATATGGAAATTGGCGGAATTTGTAGTTTGTATTTGGTATTTGGTATTCGAAGTTTGTCATAGTAATTCCGTAACTAATATGAAGTGTTTCTTTATATTTTGCAGGTGAATAAAAATGGCCGATAGAGGAAGTGGATCATTTCGATTGTCTAAGCAGCAACGAATAAAACTGGTGAAGTTCGGGTATCTTTGTGGTGAGAATGTGAGTGAAGCACGTCGAAGATTTTATGCAGAGTATGGTTTTACGCCGGCACATGTCAGTGATTTGATAAAAAAATGTCAGTGATTTGATAAGAAAATTTGAAGAAATAGGGAACGTTGACACAAAGTCCTCGGGATCAAGAGAAACAGTAACTGGTGTGGACAAACAACAGCTAGTAGCGGAAGCCTTAGTCAAAAGTCAAAAGAAATCATCGCGTAAACTTTCTTCTGAGTTACCTGTTGATGTCAGTACAACATCTGTTTGGAGGATTACACGGAGGCTACATGTAAAGCCCTACCGCCCACATGCAGTTCATACTTTGCCGGAAGATTACCCTGTCAGACGAAACCAGTTTTGTATCATTGTGCTTGATCAGTTAAAACAGGACCCACAGTTATTGGACAAAATTGTGTGGACTGATGAGGCAAAACTTCTTCTAGATGGCAATGTCAACCGTTACAACTGTTACATCTGGAGTGATACGAATCCACACTGTGTCCTGACTCACAAAGTGAATGCACCTAGAGTAACAGTTTGGACAGGAATTTCTTCCACTGATACTGTAGGACCATTTTTCTTTGAAGAAACAGTGAATGGAGAACGTTATCTGGAAATGCTGCAAACAAAGTCTTGCCCATTCTTCCTGAATGTGTCCGGGATGTTAATGAAATCTTTTGGCAACAGGATGGGGCACCACCACATTATCATCTGGATGTTCGTACATTTCTCGACCAGACATTTCCACAGCAGTGGAATGGAAGACGTGGTCCAATTTAGATGCCAGCGAGATCACCTGCTCTCACCCCTATGGATTTCTTTCTTTCGGGCTACATTAGAGAACAAGTGTACAGGACGAAGCCCAAAGATTTACTGGATTTTCGAGATAAAATCGAGGTTGAGAACTTGAGATTCATTCTCTCCCACGCGATTTGTGTGCAAAGGTATGCCGCAGTGTTGAACACCGGATGCAGGCATGCATCAATGCAGATGGAGCTCAGTTTGAACATTTGCGCACGTGAACCACATGTAATGACATGAACATGTAGAACCTATCTTGTATAGTATTGTACGTAAACAATAATAACAATAAAACAACATATTATACTTCGTCGCTTCTTATAGGGTTGACCTAAAACATTGAATTACTAGCTACGTGCTACAAATTCCGCCAATTTCCATATTTCTAGGGTCGACCTAAAACACCCTGTGTGTGTATATATATATATATATATATATATATATAGTTTGCTTTGAACAACTGTTCAGGTCGACCTTGGTTCGATCCCTTCTTATTTGTGTGATTTGTTGAAGGAGAACGTTGCTTTCTACTCTTATCTTGTTCTTATATCTAGCTATGCATGGCTGGCCAGGGACTTTACTCAGAAACCTGTCGAGTTGATTTTGGAAGGTAGTTATCATAGTTTGATGTGTTGGAGGTTCCTCATTTCCTTCGGCAGCACGTTAAAGAGTTTTGAGTCTCGTATTCTCAGAGTATTTCCATTTTTGTTTTCATGGCTTCCTATCCCGCCATAGCTGGGATAGTACACATATAGGCCAGGTCGAAATTTTATATTGAAAAGGTACATATTGTGAGGCAGAGCATTTTTCACCTAGTGAGTGGGCGACATGAATGTCACCCAGTGAAGAAAATTTGTCGCCCAGTAAATGAAATTTTAGAGTACTGGGCGACAAGGAATTTTCAAAAATTGAAAAAATAGAATTGTCTTGGGAGCATTGTCTTGGAAGCCATATAAATACATATAATACACGCGCATATGCCACAATTAGAACTGTTTATTCTAAATGTAAATATGAAATTTACATTGAATATTTATATATAGATAATGCTAGTGTTATTTCAGACCACACGGGGATGGTGGCCTGATTAGGGAACATCCGGATCCATAGTATCCTTAATCCAGGGGTGTGCTGGGACCGGTTCGGTCCGGTTCACCCGAACCGGTTGTTAAATTTTGATTGGATCACCGAACCGTTTGTTTGTTTTTAACAAATATTTAAGAGTCAGTAGAAATTTATTTATATCTAAATTTTTTTTTCATTTTTTCAGGATTTTATAGAAAAATATAAATTGTATCACAAGCAGTGGTCGTTTCAATATTTATTTATTTTTTTATGAAAAATTAGTTTATTTTTAGATAATTATGTCATTAGTGAGTATAAAGAATATGTTAAATAATTTCTGCCAAAATGTTACAAAATGCTGTTTGGAAAAGTTAAATGCATTGGCTTCCAGGGTTCCGTCCCGGACCCCGCTGGGGCAGCTACCGCTCACCCCAGACCCCTAGCTTAATGACTCGCGCCATTGGCGCTCGCCGATTTACACCCCTATCTGTATCAGAACTGGCTGTTAAGAAATTGGTAGCACACCCCTGCCTTAATACCCTCCCCCCCAGTGGGAAAAGCTTAAAAAATGCTCTGTTGTGAGGGGTTTGAATGGAACACAGGAACCCCCTCATAAATTATTTTCGCTGTTTAAAGCCTCCTACCCCTGGCACAATTTTTCACTTTTTTACCTATATTGAAGAATATTCCATTTACACGAGACTTACTCTACATTCAGGTCTTTTGATGACATAAATCTTTATTAACGTATAATATTTTATTTAATAATTTACAGTATTAGGAAAATTAATTAAGTACAACAATATATTCAGAAGAAAAAATTAGCGGCATAATAAATGTGCTAAAATTCAATTCACTTTTTCATTGTTCCTTATCACATCAAAAGGGAAGAAATTTTCAGTATCATTAGCAAATTTTATTTCATATGTTTCTTACTCATTCCATTGGGCCTTCCATTCAAACTTGGACAGTTTTCGCCTTGATTTTAATGAGTTTAAGATAAACTTTTGACGGTTGTCATATCCTATTCTTTCCAGACATGCCTTTGTTACTACTGTAGGTTCACTGCCCTTTCCACACTTTGACTGTGGCATGGAAAAGAAGCTATCTCCAGTGGCTTACATCGAGCCTGTAGTAGCTCATCGTCGCAAATTGTTTAGCAGCAGTGGAGGAGTAATGATCTCTTTTTGCCAATCGATCATCTCGGTGTAGTCAGTAAATTGGAAATTGAGGGTTCGAGGCAACTCAAAGTTTCTGGTACCTAAAAATTCTGTCCTTGAAAGGATGATTTTCTGAATAGCTTGCTCCCTAATTTCTAGTCTCTTGTCAGTTACCATTGATATGAGTATATTTTCTGGGTGGGCAAAGTAGGCGTTATTCTTTAATATTGGTTCTATGATTGATCTATGTTGTTCATCTAAATTTCGAAGCAAGCACATTAAATGCCAAAAGTTATATGCACCATCAGTTGCATTAAGATGAGATTTTATCCAAAACCACCCTGGAGCATAGAACTGCATAATAATCTTGACTATATCTTGAAGGTTTTTATCAGGATTTGACGTTGAGCTATATAATCGAAGGACCCTGTTGGCTAGAGTTAGCCAGCGAACATAGTGAAGGGTACCTGGGGATCGAGTGGACAGATCTTGAGAAGTGTCTCCAGTTTGCACTGCCAGACACATATCATAGAGATATCTTTGATCACTGCTTAGCTCCTTCACAACATTTACTGGAATTTCTTTAATGTTTTCCTTTACGCGAGAATATTTGACTACCTCCAATTTTGTTAAATTTGTTTTCAGTTTATTCCCAATTGAACCCACAAAAGTATTTGGACCTGTTGTTTTACCATCAATGGCTTTGTAGACGTGCATAAAAGGCAGCTCATTCAAATGCAAGAGGCACACCAACCACTGCACTGGTCTGTTAAGATGAATTTCAACCAGTTTTATGGCTCCACCAATTTTTCCTTTATTTACAGGAGTACCATCACACAGTAAAGCTTTGATAGTATCTGTGCTGTTCGAGTCTGTAATAATAGTTATTAACTCTTCTGCTATGCAGCGAGCAGTTCCATTATCTGGTGTGACATGGTCTACATAGATGCTTCCAAGTTCTTTCACAATAACATAGTGTTCTTCTTTTATCTTTCCACTTTTAGTTAATGTGTTATCTTTCCTTCCATCAAATCCAAGGCATTCCATCTTCAGATTTTCGGATTTAGACCTAAAAGTATTTGTTTCACCTATGCGATTTTTTTCTCTTTCTAATTTCTTTCTGTCAAGCATGTTGGTGTGGTTAAGGATTCCCATATCTTTTAAAGCTGCATTGACTATTGCAGCTGCAGCTCTACAACTTACACGATAACGATCTGCTGTTAATATTAGGTTTTTATGGGAGTGCCTGTTCTGAATATCTCAGTCAATTCTAAATCGGCCTCATAATCTACATCCTGACTCTCTGAATCTACATCCATGTCTTCTTCGGTATTTTCTATAAATTCCGATGGTAAAACATTGGTGGCTTCCCAACACTAATTTTTTTATATAATGTTGGTTTGGTTTTGGTTATGGTACTTTATTTTCCTTCCATTATAAAAAAAATTAGTGTTGGGATTAGGTTAGGTTTGGTTATGTTAGGTTAGGTTAAAAACAGCCCGCAGCAAGTGTTTTGCTAACGTACTTTATTTTCCTTCCATTATAAAAAAAAATTAGTGTTGGGAGGATAATGCAAAAGTACCATTATTTCTCTTTATCTGAAACAAAAATATCAAGCATTAAACAAACAACTTATCATGTAACATATAACAACATTAAACATATGCAAATATGAAGGTAAAAAAGGGAGGAGGGGCATGTGATAGGGGTAGTAGGGTAGCACATGCTTGATTTTTTAATATTTTGTTAAAGTGATATAAAAACCTTCTCACATACTGTACTTTTTAAGAAATAACATTTTTTTCCCATTTAAATATATGCAAATATGAGGGTAAAAAAAGGGGGGGGGGGCATGTGCTAGGGGTAGCAGGGGTAGCACTTCTCACATAGTGTACTTTTAAGAAATAAAAAAAAAATTTCATTTTCGACCCGGCCTAGTACACAATCTACCCGTTCTCTCATTCCAGTGTATATTTATTTAATTTCTAAAGTTTGGGACGCATCCTCGAGTATTTTCCACGTGTATATTATTGTGTATCGCTCACGTCTTCTTTCCAAGGAGTAGAACTTCAAGGATCGTAGTCGTAATCATTAATCTTCAATTTTTATTTCCTCTATTTTAGACGTAAAGGTCCATTGTACGGCTTCCATGCTTGCACTGTCTCGTTTTCTGTCTGGCCTTGAGAGCACCGAGCAATAGTCAGTTACTGGTAGTACTATACTCTTCCATAATTTTAGCAATGATGATTACTTTTTTATTTTTTTAATTGAATAACCTTTACATATTAATAATAAAATAAATACATTGGTCTTGCAATTTACGATGACAAATAATTGCGAAGCTGGACTATTTATTTTATTTTATTTGGCCCTTAAACTTTAGGCTTTACTGGGCTCTTATTAAAAATAAAACAGATAGTTATTATTAATTAATAATAAATAAATAAATAAGTAACTAAGTATTATTAATAGTTAAAGTATGTATTGATCTTAAATTATCATTATCGATATGATAAATGCAAGGTCATTATTGAAGTTATTATATCAATACCATACAAAGAGATCAATATTATACGCGAGAGAGAAGAACTGAATAATCACGAGTAATGTGTCTTTAATCCTAGATTACACACGAGAAATGAATAAACGATAGTAATGTACATTAATTCTAGATTTTTATTAGTATGCCATTATTACTCGGGATTTCAACTTCGTTTTAAACGAATTTACACACAATATTTTTTAGATCAGCATTTAAATCATTCCGTAGTTTCAATACAATGAAAATGAGTAGTTTTTTGAGATGAAGACAATCTAAATTGAGGTATAACAGGCTTTGATCTACGTATTTCTGGTCTGATACGAGTGGATTTCTTAATTACTGTAATTACAAAATACTTATTTACCCATTTGTAAGTTAATAATGATGTTCTTACACTTGTAAATAAAAATAAAATGTGCCAGTTTGATTACATCATTGAGCTTTAGTAGTTTCAGCTCTTTAATTAAATAATGCACTAGAGTGATCAAGGAAGTCAGCATCAGATAATAACCTTATTGCTCTTTTTTGAATGACAAAGATACCGTTGAATGTGTTGTTAGCGAAGTTTCCCCAAACAAGGGTGCAGTACGTTATATGAGGAAAAACAAGAGTATGATAAAGAGTCAATAAAACCTGTTTAGGGACTACATTTCTAAGTTTAAACATAATAGCAACGCTCCTTGAAATCATTTTCGCGATATAATTTATATGATCACTCCATTGCAAATTCTTATCTAGCATTTATACCAAGAAATTTTGTGACAGTACACTCCTTTACAGCGATTTCATCAACATTAAGTTTATCAAGAAAACATTTCTTTTATTAGTAAAATTCATAAAATTTGTTTTACTGGTAGTCAGAAAGAGTTTATTGGTGGTCAACCATTTCATTACACTGATAAATTCTGAATTAAATATATTCTTAGCTGAATTAACATGTTTGCAAGATAAAGACACAGTTGCATCATCTGCAAACATTAGGAAGTTCAGTATATCACTCAGCCTTATCAGATGAACGTGGAAGGTCATTTATACGTAATAAAAATAACAGTGGACCCAGAAGTTCTAAGCCCTGTGGCACACCATGTTTGACAAATGCTTTAGTTGAACAAACCTTATTTACTGATACAAAATGATATCTATTGGACAAATAACTTTTAAACCAATCACTGATTGCTTTTCTAAAGCCGTTACAATATAATGTATCAAGTAGAATATTATGGTCTATTACATCAAATGCCTTACTCAAATACATAAATATTGATATAATTATTTCTTTGTTCTCTTTAGCTATATTTGCATTTTCCATAAGATTTAAAATAGCCATTTCCGTTGTTTTATTATTACGGAAGCCATATTGATTTGGAGATAATAAATTATAGAATTCTAAATATCGCTGCATTCTACTTTTTAATTTTTTTTTCAAAAACTTTGCTGAACACAGATAATGAACACACCGACCTGTAATTAGTTGCTGGTGTAGGATCACCCCCTTTAAAAAGAGGTGTTATACAATCATTTTTTAGCATTGATGGGAATATTCCTTTGGAAATACTTTGATTGATAATTTTAGCCAAAGTTACAGATATCTTATCTTTAACAAGTTTCATTATAGGTACAAGAATGTTATGAATGGGTTTTTTTTTGGTATTTTTTAATTTACCGATAATATTCCGGACCTCAGTAGAGGTAGCAGGAGCAAAAGAAAATTAATTTAGTAGGTTGGGTGGCATATATTCTAGAGGTGAGTGATCATTATTTATGCTTTTCCGTTATAGAAGCTTCTCAAGTTGATTTCCATTATTTTTAGCTGTAACAATTTTAATGTTTTGGTGTTCTCTGAATTCTACATCCGATGACATTATTATCCAAGATCCTGACTTATGGGTTTAGTGTTATCTACTTGTCTTGCGGTGTTTTGTACCCTTTATCCTATCCATAGTGGTCAGTATCGCTGACTACGAATCCACCGGACCTGGGTTCGATTCCCGGCAAAGGCAAGCGGCGCTCAGCTTACCCAGCTGTTCATCCTTCCATACAAGCAAATTGTCTTATAGATAAATGGGTACCCTGGGTAGCTCAGTGGTTAAGACGTTGGGCTGCTGATCAGGAGGGCGTGAGATCGTGTCCGGGCGAGGACTTTATAATTTCTGATTTCGCTAGTAAATCATGAATTTATTTCTATGTTAAGCTGTAGGTCTAAGGTGGATCAACAAGCTTGACCCGCGTGAGAATGAACAATTCGGGCGAAAACAAAACTAAGTCTTACCTTAAAACTAAGGTTTACCTAAGGTAGGTATGATATATCGACTATGCATGACCAAGTGCTTTTCGGGATAAGGGATTTATATTTAACCTTTACTTTTTGTGCGTTTTATAAACTCGTTCTTTAGAAAAAATTTTAAATAGAGTTTAATCTCTATAAAACACACTTTTCCACAAACGTGACAATGGGGTGATGATAATTTTCTCCCTTTATTCTCGTTTACATGTAAATCCTTTCGATGGAAATGATTGCAGGTAATGTTTCTTTGATGTTCATATACTCCAGAGGGTTCAAAAACACTCTCTCTCTCTCTCTCTCTCTCTCTCTCTCTCTCTCCTCTCTCTCTCTCTCTCTCCTGAGACAATTCGTGGTAATTTAGATTTTGAAAAGCGTCTATAGTTTACGAGGAGATTTTAGTATCTTTGGATTTCGAAATACGGTGAAATGAGTGGCTGAACACCCCCATCATACGACGAACGAATGAAATCGAACCCTGTATCTCATTTCTGAGAACACGAAAGAATTATGCAATCTGCCACCAGATAATATCTTGGCAAATCTACGAATGAAAGTTATATTTGCCTCGCTGCGGGGCTGCAATTGAGACCGTAAAGTCTTAAGAATTTCTTTCAACAAATAAAATATTTAAAACACACACACACACACACACTCATATATATATATATATATATAATATATATATATATATATATATATATATATAGATAGATAGATAGATAGATAGATACCTTACGAAATCACGAAACCGCGATATTTTTACATTTTCAATCGTGGATGGCGAAACAACCTAACCTAATGTAAGTAATCTAATTTAACCTAACCTAACCTAGCTAACATTTATTGTAGCCATTTTTTCATGATGTTTAATAATTTTCAACAGAAAAATGAATAAACTTATGGCAACACCGATAATGTCGCTTCACGCTCGTTCGTGTCTGGATGAATTCGATGTGTATTCTAAAGCTTGTCGCGGTTTCGTATGATAGCCAACAACACACGTATACACATCTCCACATGGATAAGGTATACTGTAAAAACTACGTTTTAATATTAAAATTATATGAAATATTTTCAATTTTTTTTTAGTCTTTTCAAAATATCTTTTTTCAAAATCTTCGAAGTTTTTTTCGTAAAATATACAGGGTGTCCACAATGTTTTGTCACTCCAGTAAAATACCAACTGATTTTTGTTTTTCTTTCAGACTCATTTGAAATGCGTGATAGCAGCAACTATACGATTGAACAACGCATATTGGCTAGTAACTGGGTCCGTGAGCGACTACGTAATAGCAAAACCATTGAAAATATCCGTGCACACTTCCAGGACCGATTCAGTGGTGCAGCTCCTCCAAAAAGGAGCTGCACCCCTTAAACCTAACCCGATTGGAAATACATTTATTTATAGAACCATATCATAAGTACTAAAAATGTTTCCCAAAACAAGTTAATATAATTAGTTAATTAATGTAATTTCCATTGTGAAAAGACTTTTTCGAAACACTGTATTTCTTGTCATCAATAAAGTTATGAAGTGGAATTTTTGTTTTTCATTTACCTTGTATTAATGTATGGATTATATTGTAATATTTTAGGGCTACGTCGAGGCCACGTCGAAACACCGTTTCCAGTTAGATCATCAAGATTAAGCGACGTTTGGTCTATTCAGAAGTTGGATGGGTGACCCTCCTCTGCGTTCAGATGATGTAACGACCCGTGGTTCGGATCCCACGTAAAGGTGTATAGGTCCCTTCCGTTATATGACCTGTGTCCTTACGAAAGAGGTTAAACGATCCTAAACATTATTATTATTATTATTATTATTATTATTATTATCGTTATTATTATTATTGCAACATTTCATCAAAGATATTAAAATTGAAAATGTTCAAAATAACAAATTCGAGTCAGTAAATGTGTAGCCTTGAATATGTTGGCATAACGTCATCTGATGCTGATCAACTTGACATTCTATCAACAAATTATTAGGGTAGATTAAGTTAAGTTGAGTTAGGTTAGGTTAGGTTAAGTTAGGTTGTTATTTTTTAGAGTGTCGATGTTTTGGTCCTATCGACAAAATGGGTATAGGTCCGAATATGTTAAAATCTGGGCAAAATATATGTTCAGAAATGTGTACAGCGCTGTGAGTGACCATACTAACTTTATTTAGCCCTTTCACGCCTAAATCATGACATTTTTATTTTAAAATCTTTTTTCTGTTCAAGCCAAAATAACCGTTAATATTTAGATCGTAAGGCTCAAAATCGATTGTCAAGCTAATGTTGCCATAAAGCAACGGTCGGCGTTAAAAAGTTAATTTCACGTACTAAAACCTAATAATAATTAACTTCACCGGATTTTTGTGCCATCGAACACAGAAGTATGGAACAGGTGTTCCGATCACAATTCGGGACCCGGAATGGGGTTTTCTGTAAAATACATGAACAGTGAAGTATACAAGCTTATATTGTATATGCTAACCTAATCTAATCTAATCTAACCTAAATTAACTTAACCTAACCTAAGCACGATTAATATAGTTTTTCCGACATTAAAATGTTTCTTGGTTTTTCTTTTTTTTCATAAGTTTTATTTTAATGTTCAGAGGTGCCAAAAGTGTTACAAGAATACCTCTGTAAATCTGTGAATCATCATCACTCGTTTGACCTCACTTATGCCTGGTTACTTACACACACACACACACACACACACACACACACCACACACACACACACAATATCAGATGTGTTCATGCTGGGAATTGTATACATTGATATAACACCACTGATCTTTCATCATGTGCACAGTTTATGGGCGGGGTTCTTCTCCCATACACAATTTGAATCCGACCCCGGTGAGAGGGATTCTTATATACTACAATTTAACAATTGATGTATGAGCACGAAGTGTGAATGCCGATTTAATTGACGAAATGATGCAACACTGAAATGGGTAACTGGGTAAACGAGACATGTACGCATGTTGTGGATGTATTTTGAAACATTCTCTTCGGTACTCTTTTCTAATTTTCCTATACCTTTGGTTACAATACTTTTTCCTACCAGTAGTAGATGACGAAAGAGAGAGAGAGAGAGAGAGAGAGAGAGAGAGAGAGAGAGAGAGAGAGTGTCCTATACTTTATTCTTCCTGAATGAAAGTTTACACGTACGATATTAAAGGTTTATTATTTCTAACGTTAGTTCTTTTCTGGGCTAACCTAGAGTGGACATCCGGGCCTTTGTCAGTTTATAAACTTTGTAACGTTTTATATGACTCGTAGCTTACACTATAGTGTAATTTAACGTTAAAATTCGTCATGTTTGAAGTTTAAAGGTTAATACAGATAGATCGGCTTATTTTCATTTTAAATCAGCATGCCAATAAAGGCACAGAATACTTCGTCGGTGTGTATGAATATAGCGATTTTGCACGCGGAGGTGAACCACGCATGTTTACGATGCCAAGCAAAATGTCAAGCAAACCTCTTTACCGAGTTTTCGCCTTTGTACCAAAAGAAGATTGCGGGTAATCTTTGCACGCCGTTTTTAACCTCTAAATTAGAGGTTAGGAGGCAGTCAGCGTTAAAATACGCCATTAGGTCAGTTACTATGCTAATGGGAAAACGTTTTACTTTATGGGTTTCTTAAAAGCGTTTGTAGATGTGTTTGAGGGACAGAGGTAGAGTATGTCACTGTAATTGGGGGATTCTACCTGTGAATTCACCTGGGGCGGTGTAAGTTAGAGTCCCTCCGTCCGAAGAACTAAGATTTTATTTAAATTTTATTTTCTTTCAGATGGGAATGCAGGAATTGAGTGGTTGTCTTAGATCCTAAAACAGAAAAAAAAATTATCCCACTCAGTATCGTGGGAAAATTTTTGTATGTGGGGGTCTATCAATATATATATATATATATATATATATATATATATATATATATATATATATATATATATATGTGTGTGTGTGTGTGTGTGTGTGTGTGTGGAGAGAGTGTTATGAGTAAAGAAGGGATGAAATGAATGCATGAAAGTGAATTTGTGTTAATGAAACTTTTAATTTTGATAATGGACGCTTTAATGAGAGACTGCCATATAATCAGTTCAGAGTGAAAGTTAGTAAACAAACAGAAAATGAAGAGAGACAGACAGACAGACAAAGGTTAATATGGATAACATTTTAGCATCAAATCGAGAACGACTTCTAAATGTGTTTGAATGATAGTAGTGTGTGTGTGTGTGTGTGTGTGTCTCATTCATTCATTTCAATTGTTAAAATGACCCTAAAAACATGTCACCATCAGACCAATAATGCTCGGGCATTCTTACTCACTCCTGAACTCGGTCATGGGTATTGGGCAAGACTTTAATTCAAATTGTGGCATGACTTTAATCAAAGAAAAAAAAGGAGAATTCCTTTAACCACCCACAGATAGACAAACAGACAAACAAAAGACAAAAACAGACTTACTTCGGTGAGGAATTATCATCTCCATGAAAATGACCTCTTTCATCGGTGTCATACTGGTTACTTACGATGTTAAAAATTCCCTTGTCATGACTTGAAGATGGCTATAACGTTTCAACCGAAACGTCATTGCTCACTTTACTATTAAAGTTTAGTAGAATACATCAGAGATACAAAAATAAAATAAATTTATATTTCTATACTATGAGCTACGTCGTGGCCATGTCGCAACATCGCTTCCCCTTAGATCGGCGAGGTTGAGCAACGTTAGGTCTGTTCTGTAGTTGGATGGGTGACCCGCTTATGATTTCAAATAATGTAGTGACCCTTACATTAGTCGGATTTCATGTAAAGTTGTAGGTCCCCTCCGTCACATGACGAATATATATATATATATATATATGTGTGTGTGTGTGTGTGTGTGTGTGTGTGTGTGTATGTGTGTGTGTGTGTATGTGTGTGTGAGTGTGCGTGCGCGCCGAATGAACGTCGATAATTAATTAATTAGAACTTCTTTATATAACACACACACACACACTTACATGTCCTTATTAATAATATTTGTTATATGGACTATAGTCTGCCAATAAACCTTTTCATTTTAATTTCATTTTCATTTTCAATAATAATAATCACGGTATGAAAACAATAAAAAACAATTATAAAACTAAGGTGTGTATAAATGCTATGCACAACCTACGAGTTGTATGCACAACCTGGCCTAAAGAGAGAGTGTGTGATGTAATTGTTGTTAAGGCAACATAAAAAGGACACTATAACATTTATGGCGTCATAAATGAGATTTTTCTAAATAAAAATACACAATTTATTCACGTCTGCGAAGAAAAAAATAGTACTTTTAAATCCATGACTAATTGCTCACCAGATCACACTTAGACATGGTCAATCATGGCCATCAAGGTGTGTGTGTGTGTGTGTGTGTGTGTAAGCGGTGTTTATTTGTAAATGGTAAGTGGCGGTTTACATTAGTTAAAGTTTTGCGCGAAAAACTTCGAATTAAGAAGCGTTTCTGGGAAAGCAAATTTGGCGGCCTGTGATTGGTCCATCTCAGAGGAAGCCTTCCCCATAAATTCATTGTTGGTCAGTGAGTGAGGCAACCGCAGTTTCTTTGGTGAAAGAAAGCCTTTCTTCTTCGCTTTCTTTATATATATATATGCGTATATATATGCGTGTGTGTGTGTGTGTGTGTGCGCGCGCGCGCCGAATGAACATAAATAACTGAAACTTCTTTATATATAACACACACACACACACACACTTACATCTATTTATCTGAGTGTATAATAAAAAAAAAAGGAATGCTCATATGCGTAATAAAAGTAAAACTGTGGTGTGCTTTTCGGCGTTTCATCACCTTGGTTACGGTGAACCAAGTGCGGTGCAGCCACTGACTGACTATGACTGACCAATGAGTAAAAAGTTATCTTATTGTCCATTTTTTAAATTTGGTGTGAAGCCGCTGTTCTTAAGAAGGAAAATAAAGGTGTTATTGCCTCTGTACAGGAGTATTACATAGATGTGTGCATGTGTACATCCACGATATATATATATATATATATATATATATATATATATATATATATATATATATATATATATATATATATTTTATATACAGGGCGTCCCAAAAAAATGTATACACACTTTAAATAATTATAAAGGCAGTGTTTATTAAAATACATCTCATTTTCAAAATGTAATAGAATCTACAGACATTATTTAATTGTTTTGTCAACGCCTGTTTTCAAACTGACGTCCGTTCTGGTCCAGGCACTGCTGATAACGCGAAGCAATGGAATCGCAAACATCACGAAACATTTCGTTTGGTATTTGTGTGCATTCTCGTTCAATGGCTGCTCTCAATTCAGCGACTGTTGCAGGTTTTATAGCGTAGACTTTGTCTTTTAAGTATCCCCATAAAAAAAAGTCTAGTGGTGTGAGGTCTGGTGAACGCGGAGGGTATTCTACGAAACCCCTTCGTCCAATCCACATCCACATCGTGCCAAGTACCACTCGCAATACTCCACTCTTCGGTCCGGATCATCATCATCTTCATTAATAGCATGGACTAATCTTGGAATGTAACTTTTCCATTGACAGCGCTTCAAAATGCGTTGGACAGACGATTCTGAAATTCCTACCTCACGACTCGCTTGCCGCACAGATTTTCTTGGACTTTGGTGATACGTTTCCAGTACTCTTTCTTGCTTTGTGGGGCTTGTCGATGTCCGTGGTCTTCCGGAACGCTTCTTGTGGACATTCTGAACAGTTCCATCGGCTTCAAACTTATCTCTAATTCGAGTGATGGTAAGTCGCGTTGGTGGATCTGTTTGAAACTCCCTCCTAAACTGTCTTTGCACTTCAACTGCGTTTTCACACTTCCAGTAGCATTTTAGAATGAATTTCCTTTGTTCAAAGCTTAGTCTGACTGCCATTATTAATTCTAATGGGTTTAACTTGGAAAGAAAGAAACATCAATTGAGCTATCAGCCGTTAAAGTGTGTATACATTTTTTTGGGACGCCCTGTATATATATATATACACATCATACACATTTTAACTGCAAACAACACACAGTATAATTAATGTAAAGAACGACGCTTGTATAGAAGAACGTTCTCCCTCCTCATCTTGTGCGGAACGTTCTTCTATACAAGCGTCGTTCTTTACATTAATATATATATAATTATATATATATGTGTGTGTGTGTGTGTGTGCCAGACATTACACAATCCTAGTCTTAATCCAGACATGAAAGGTTTTTATTTCACAACATAACAGCGCATACACAATATTGTAAACTTGGCTGAATGGCTGTGAATGGCTGAAGACGGCTTTTGGAAAATGAGACATTTCTCAATACTGCAGTCGTCTTCAGTAAAGAATAAAATGAAATAGAAAATGAAATTAATACATTTTCACAGATACTATTTATTTATTTTTTTTGACTGACATAGACATTGGGTATAATAATAATAATAATAATAATAATAATAATTGCATTATTTTGCTTAAATTAATATGTATGTACAAGAACACATAAAGTCATAATGTAATGACAAGGGTTATTTAACCTGCTTCGCAACATCTAAGGTCATATGACAGAGGGAACTTACAGCTTTACGTGGGATCCGAACCACTGGTTGGTACACAATCTGGACCCAGATGACTGTCTCCCATCTAAATACTGTCTGCTCAGACCCAGTGTCGCTTAAATGCGCTGATCAACGAGAAGTGGTATTACGACACTGGGCACGATGTAGCTCACACAGTCGTGTGTGTGTGTGTGTGTGTGTATATATATATATATATATATATATATATATATATTGTATAAAAACTTTAATTACTGAAAATAAAAGGAAAAGCACGCTTGGCAAACAAAATTTTCATATCAATTACAAAACTGTTCTCTTTATTTTAGTTTTTTACACAAACATCAAAAAATAATTATTTACGAAATTAGTTTAGGTCACACCATATATATATATATATGAATGATTGGGGTTGTTTAACCTCCTTCGTAACATCTAAGGTCATATGACGGAGGGGACGTACAGCTTTACATGGGATCCGAACCACGGGTCGTTACATAATCTGGACGCGGAGGACGGTCTCCCATCCAACTACTACCCAGACTCAATGTCGCTTAACTTCGCTGATCAACGGGAAGCGGTATATATATATATATATAGAGAGAGAGACAGAAAAGGAAGTAGAAGTAATCATATGCAGTACGTAAGTAATGTGTACAATGTGCAAAAATAGCCGTCAGACAATGTGTGTATGACTAAATTGAGACCTGTTGGCTGGCCTATATTTTCCAATCAATAGTGCAATTCGATGCAATGAGTCTATGGTCCAAAATTGCATTATTGCTTAAAACTATTATTGAATTTGATCTCGGATTTAAATTGAGGCAAACTGGATCGACGTTCAGCACCAAATCCAAAATCCAGTTGAGACGACCATTCCAAATTTCCAGAATTTCCAGAATTTCTACATTTCTGGAAATGCGCACTGTTTTAGAGTTCCTGAAAGCCGTGTGGTACAGTATATAGAAACCGAAAATTATTATTATTATTATTATTATTATTATTTATTTATTTCCTTTCAGTCTTCGTTCTGTTTTTACTTTTAATTAATACTAATTTTATTGTGGAAAATTTTTTTTTTTTTGGTTCTGACGTAAAATTTTTCACTTTCAATTTTTTATTTATTTTAGCTGTACAATTATTTAATTTTCAAAATTGTGGATTCATAATTTCAAACTTGAATTTATGAAGTCTGGAATTAAATAAACGATAAATAGTTTGATAGTTGTTCATTTCATCTAATTTTTAAATTTACACCCCCTTCAATCCGATTTCCATTTTCTAATTCACATCTCTCTCTCTCTCTCTCTCTCTCTCTCTCTCTCTCTCCCTCTGCCTACCATCTCCCACCTCTAATCGTGTGTTGTACTGTCATCCATCTAACACGTCTGGAAATATCGGTATCCCACAGGGGTAATGAAGGGTCGGACGAAAACTAATTCGAATTCAATCTTCTCGTAATGACTCCAACTTGAAGAATTCTCAAACCGTAAAATGACGATTTTTAAGTGTTTTTCAAAAATGGTTCAAATTACTTCTCGGGAGGAAAAAACCAACGCTGGAATGTTACTCGTGCATATATATATATATATATATATACTTTCTGAAAACATTTATTATTATTATTTTCAAGGAAAGAGAGAATATATGCAATTTTAAACTATAATTCAATTTTCGTTGAGGTAAAAATAAATTTTAAACTTCCAGTTTCAAATTAGCTTCTCGCAATTCAAATTAAATTATTTAAGACTTTGTTTATTACATAAAGAAATGTTATTTTCCAACATTTGAAAAATTCCTTCCATCAAGTTAAGATACATTTTTTGTTGGAATATTCGCACTTTGGCCTTATATAAACGTGAATATCTATCTACGTAGATAGATAACTAGGTATATAGATTTGATTTGATAACCGTCTGTGAAGTTGCTGTTTCGTTTGCATTTTCAATATGGTGGTGTTATTACGTAATGCGATTTTATACAACCTTTTGATCTCAACTAATGCGTAAACGGAGCGAAGTTATTTAGTTGGTTTGCTTATAATGAATTTTTAACAGTTGTTGAAGTTAACAGTAATGGTCACTAAAAGCAAAAGATAACTCCATTAGTTGAGCATGTGGCACAGAGAGAGAGAGAGAGAGAGAGAGTGTAATCGAGTCAAATAAACTGCGTATAGCAATTTGGAAGTCCTTAAAGCTCCGCCCCCAATTTTCAAAAGCTCCGCCCATTTTCTGGACAACAACAAGCAGGGCTGGATCGTCGTTCTACAACAGATTTTCAATCTACGTTTAATAAATAAATACGTTTTTAAACAAAGATTTCAAACACACACACACACACACACACATATATATATATATATATATATATGTGTGTGTGTGTGTGTGTGTTTGTAAGGATCGATCAATCTTAGAAATAGCCATTTATATGATGATGTCGACAAGGCAAAGAGAGTGGACGAGTTTGTTCATGATTTATAATCAACATTTTTGGTTTGAGCCCATCTATAATGATATATAGCAGAAAATATAGTCATAAATAACTACAACGCAATACACCCTCTCTCCCTCTCTATATCTCTCTCTCTCTTTTCTTTCTATGTATATGTATATAGCTATCGAGAGACAGACAGACAGACAGACAGAAAAATCAGCACGCACATGTTTGGCTACACTACAAAACTGCGACATTTTCGCGCATTCAATTCTGTACCGCGACATTTATCGACTCTGAAAAATCTAATAAATTTAACCATACCTTACCTAACGTGGTGTAACCTAACCTTACCCGGCCTGATCTTAATTATATCCCTTTTTTCATGATAAAAGAGAGTATTTATAAAGATAAACCACCGTTACACTGCTAATGTCGTGATACGCACTTTCGTGTCGCGATGGGCTTTGTATGTATCCTCAAGAATGTCGCAATTCTGTAGGGAAAACAAACACATGTCCACATCTCCGTACAAGTGAAGTACCGAAATTCATATATTTAAAAACTAATTAACCTAACCGAATTTAACCTAACCATAGTAACCCCCATAGTACTGTGAGGTATTGAAAAACTCATGATCTTCACTTGCCCCACAAACACCTTTAAATGGGAGACCCAAAATGGGTGCACACACATTTCTACATTACTGTACAGTCTTTACAGCCACACCGACACTTTTCCTCTTAAGTATATATATTGTAATGTATATGGATGTAAATTGTGACTTGGTCCGCATTTGATATGGACCGTGATTTATTTTTGGTTGGCATGGTACTGGTATTGATGGGTACCATAATGAAATTGACTGGATCTTTGGATCTGATATATTTGCATGTCAGTTATAAATAGATATAGTGTGTAACATATTTGTGGATAGTAGCCTATTATGACTTTGATCCTCTGGATCCAGAGATTCTATCTTTAGTTTTAAATTGATAATTAATTAGTTTTAAATTGATACCTAATTAGTTTTGTAAAAATTGGTTATTGCCAATGTACAGGCAGTTTTTACATAGTAGAGCCACCTCGATGGGCCGAAGTGGCCCTGTGCCCACTATAAAAATTTCTTATGTTCTTATGTTCTAACCTAACCTTAGTTCCATCGAACCAAGAAGGGTGTAATAAGTTGATCTGACGCTACGTTCTTTTCTGTTAAGTCCCAAACTAGTGAGGCACTAGCTAACCTGACCTAACCAAGACTTTTCCATGTTCCGAGATACCAAAAGGGTTCCCTCACAGAAAAAATACCCGCTACATCTCGACCCACTACAGTTGACCTCATTTATTCCCAGCTACACACACACACACACACACACAATAATCTTATGTACATTATATTAATTACTGTTATAAATTAAGTGACTCTTAAATAATTTCGACGTTGATATATATATATATATATATATATATATATATATATATATACACTTTCGTGAGTTACTTCAGTTGGGTGTGAAAAACAGGTCATGCTTGACTTCTGTTCGACTACGTATGACTAGTAAGGGACTTTACACAGGAACCTGTCAAGCTGGTTTTATGAAAGTACTTAAGTTGATGTGCTAGAATGTTCCTCAGTTTTTTCCCGCAGCAAGTTAAAGAGTTGTGGGCCTCTTTTTCTGAGAATATTTTTCATCTTCGTTTCGATGGTCCCCCTGTCACACCGCAGCTTAGATAGTACGCAATCTACCTGTTTTCTCAATCCAGTATGCTTTTTATTTAATTTCTAAAGTTCGGCGTATAACCCTCGAGAATTTTCCACATGTATATTATTGTGTATCGTTCACGTTTTCCTCGCAAATAGAATTTCAAGGAGTTTTGTCGTAATCATTACTCTTTATCTTTCGTTTCCTCAATCTTAGACGTAAAAGTCTTTTGTATGGCTTCCACGTTCGCAATGTTTCGTTTCCTGAATGGGCTTTTGAGTACCGAGTAATATTCAATTATTGCTAGGATTAAACTCTTCTGTACTTCTAGCATACTATTTGTTTTTCTGTTAAGGAAGCTCCTCCAGATAATTCCCATTATTTTTAGCTGCAATAATTTTAATGTTCTAGTATTCTCAGAATTCTACAGAGTGGCCACAAAGTCCCTTTCCAGTGACGTTACAGCATATCTGCATGATGCCCTTGTTTTTCATGTAAAGGGACTTTGTGGCCACCCTATACACCCGATAGCATTATCATTCACCAAGATTCCTGACTTGCGGTTTGGTGTTATCCGTTTGTCTTGCAGTGTTTTGTACCCTTTATTCTGTAGCTCTTTGTTGTCACCATATCTTATAAGTTGAAAATTTTCTTCGTTAAACTTCATAGTGTCGTCTTCCACTTATCTGAATAGTGTTTCAGTATCCTTTTGTAATTTTTCTGTTACCTTCATTCGATATTTTAATGCATATCTTTGCGTTGCCCGCGAAGCACGATACACTGTCTTTAATATCTGCGTCTCTCGGCAATCATTATTATAAACACCAAGGAAGCTAATAATGTACCTTGTGGGACAGAGCTAATGACTTCTGAGCTTTCAGATTTAGTGCCATTTACAATATACTCTTCGTGTTCTTTGGGTCAGAAAATTAAATATTAATTTTTCTCAGATTCCCAATGATTCCTGTTCCCTTAACTTTGTCTAATATAATCCCATGATCACATTTATTGAAGGCTTTAGCAAGATCATTATAATTACATCTATATCCTGACTTCGACACAACGCTCTGTTTTTTTTTTTTTGTGGTCTAATAACTGTGATAGGCATGATCTTCAGGCCTTAAAACTCATATTGGTTCGGAATGAATAAATTCTTTTCTTGTGGGTAATAAGCAATTTTGTCTCTAATTACACGTTCAAAGCATTATATATATATATATATATATATTATATATATATATTATATATTATATATATTATAAAATGTATCCTTGTTAAATAATATTTCATTTTTTATTTACGATTATTAGTCCTTCAACTAAACGAAATCAAGGACAAAGTATGAGTATATTAATAATTGGTAGAGAACCGCGCGCACACACACGCACACACACACACCACACACACACATATGTGTATATACACACACACACACACACACACACACAGTGTATGTATATATATATATATGTATATATGTATATATATATATATATATATATTATATATATATATATATATATATTACGCAATTAAATCTTATACATATATATATATTAATTAAACCGTAAAAAGCAATTATAATAATTATTTTTTTCTGTAAAACTAATTTAAGCAAAGCCATTAGTGTTTTTTTTTAAATTGCTTGCAAGCATTTCCAATTGGGATAATCCCTTAATTGCAAATGATTTCGGCAAGCACTTTAAAATCAAGAGATTAGTTTCAGACAGGTGTTAATCCTTAATGAGGCGTTCACCTTGCAGGTAAATTAACCCTTTCAGTCACAGTGGGACCCTCGGGTCTCACAAGAAATAATAATAATATATTGTATCAAAATTCAACTTTTCTATAAATGTTTCCACATCTTTAATATAAGTTTACTTTTGCTGTCAAAAAGGGAACACAAAATGTTTGTAATTTAAGTGACTCGTTAATAAGTTATTTGGTTTGGAATAACAATAAATCTTATACTCTTTGGTTTAAAAAAAATATAGTCGTGAACGAAAAGGTTAAGGCCACATTCAGACTATATGTACTTTGCTTACTATGTGAATAAATCAGGATATGCTCTATACTTGCAAAAAAATAGGATCACCTGAAGATCAGGGCCCCCAGCCTCAATTACTAAATGATATCTTCGTTAAAACTAACGAAAATATCACGACTTAACCTAACCAAATCGTCAAGGGCGTACATTTGACCTAACCGGGCATTCAATTTAATTTAGTATTATATTTGGTACTGTAAATCAAAAACCAAGAATACATGGGGTTCCTGATCTTCAGGTGATCCAAAAAATATTTGGAGTTATTGAAGAATAGGGACCCCAGCCTTCTTTAGTTAGCTTTATACGGCTAACTAACGAAAATATCATGACCTAACCTAACCAATCGTCAAGGGCGTACAATTAACCTAACGATTGGTTAGGTTAGGTCGTAATATTTTCGTTAGTTAGCCTTATAAGCCTAACTAAAGAAGGCTGAGGTTCCTATTCTTCAATAGCTCCAAATATTTAACCAGTATATATATATATATAGAGAGAGAGAGAGAGAGAGAGAGAGAGAGTGTGTGTGTGTGTGTGTTTCATTCAAAAGTTTGAGCAAAAGTTTTGCGGGCGTTCGCCCTCGGTTCTTCTTTCTTGCATAAAAAAAAAGATTCTTTTGACTGTAGCCAACAATTTTGACTTTTGTCTCATCCGACCAGAGGATTTTGTTCGAGGAGTCTTGCGAATCATCAACGTGTTTCTTGTCATACCTGAGACATGCACTTTTGTGATGAAACTGCAGGGATGGTTTTTCACTCGCAACCTACCGATGAAGAAAATTCTTGCGAAGTGTTCTCTGACCTGTTAGGAGGTCTTTGGCAGACAGTATGTCGAATATTTTCGACGACATCTCGGCCAATCTTCTTTGTAGTTCTTGGAAAGGGTTTTAGTAGTTTTCCTGATCTTGGTAAGGATGCAGTAGTACTAAATTGTTTCCATTTCCTTATGACACTTTGTATCATAGTGACAGATAGGTTGAGACGCTTGAAAATTTTCTTGTATCTTTCTCAAAGACTCGTGCACGTCGACAGTTTTCTGTTTCAGGTCTTCGGAAAGCTTTTTTGAAGAACCCATCGTTGGTTTTACACTGCATTGGAAAATCGATGCCTTCACGCCTGAAACTTTAAAGTCACATCTATTAGACTGTATGCCAGGAGCGGCTCGCAGGTAGGCACTGTGGAACTGCAGCACCCCATGATCTTATGATCTTTATATTTAAATATTTAAAATAGCCTCTCTGATTGTTTTTTTTCAATGAACTTTGAGTTTTTAAATCAGATTATATCCTTTTTTCCTTAAACTATTTCAATGCCGAACGAATGAATCACGAAAGTAGCTTCAGCCTTCCCGTGGAACTGCGTACTTAACAGTTCCAGATTTTGTTCGAAACGCTTGAAACCTCGGTGGCGGACGTACGAAGAGCGAGTCAAAATCGCGGGTTTAAGAGGATCCAAAGCACTGTGGACAGAGCAGTGCCGATTTGTTTGTTTGACGTGGTAGTTGTGTTGCTGTATCGTTTGCTAATTCGAAATTTAATTTCCGAATTGCATTTATCAATGATTCGTTATCATTTATTTTTTGTCGTGAGATTGAAGTTAATTATATAATAATTGGATTATTTGCAATATATTGCTTTCATTTCTTAGAATATTTTTTTCGCAAGTGACTTTTTGTTTTTTGAAATTTTAACTAGGCGCCTATTCTATTATCATGGCTGCGCTAGCCCCAGAAGTGAGTCGGGTGACAGTGAGTAAAATTCAGTCTCGTAATTTTTCACAGTTATCTCTTCAAGAAAAAATAGCTATTAAAACTGAAGGACGCCCTACACCTGAAATTCAAATATCTCAGCCCGGAATAAGTAACAATAAGAAATATATTCGTAGTTTTAATTCAGAATGGTACCAGAGAAAAAGTTGGCTTTGTGGTTGTAAAGTTAAAAATGCATTATTTTGTTTCCCGTGTCTACTACTCGGTGGTGACTTGACGTGGGCAAAAAGTGGTTTTACAAATATAAACAAAATGAAAGAAAAAACTGAAAAGCATGAGCGTTCAAAGAAGCATATTGATAATATGATTTCCCTGTCACTTTTAGGAACGGTAAATATCAAAGAAAAATTTAGTGAGGCTTACAAACTCTCGATTATCGAACATAATAACAAAGTTACCAAAAATCGTGAAATATTGTCGAAAATAATAGACTGCATTAAATTCTGCGGAAATTTTGAGATTTATTTACGTGGACATGATGAAAAAGATGATTCGGCAAATCCAGGTGTATTCAGAGGATTAATTAATTTCGCATCAAAATTAGATCCCGATTTGAAAAAACATTTAGAAAGCAACACAGTCTTCAAGGGCGTTTCCAGAACCATTCAGAATGATATTCTTGACTGTGTGCTGCAGGTATCCCGCAATCAAATAAAAAAGAAATTAAAGAAGCTTCGTTTGTGGCGGTCATGGCTGATGACACAACTTATGTTTCTGAACACATTCAAATGGTTATTGTTCTGAGATACGAGCTGAATGAGGAAGTCTTTGAGCGCTTCTGGGGTTTCTTTACTCCGGAAAATCAAACGGCAGAAGGACTATCTAAGTGCAGTCTAGATCAGCTAGATATTCTTCTCGAAGGAAACAAGCAGAAACTAATTGCTCAGATATTTGATGGCGCAAATGTCATAAAAGGAAAAAAAGGGGGAGTTCGGGCTAAAATTAAAGAAGTTTACAATAATGCACACTTCATTCACTGTTATGCCCATCAACTGAATCTGATTATGAAAAATGCAGCAAGTACTACCCGAAATTCAAGAATATTCTTTCTAACCTCTTGGCTATACCAACATTTTTCTCCAGGTCACCACTTCGTCTCTCTATCTTAAGCAAACATATCCAGCCGCATTCCTCGTCCATCCCTACTAGATGGAATTTTCATATACGCACCGTAAACCGCGTATATGAAATTTCGAACCCTTAAAAAATGCCTTGAAGAAATACAGTCGACAGCAAACCCAGATCAACCATTTCAGAAGCAACAGGAATTTTGCACGTTTTTGAATAACGAAAAGTTCATCTTTTGTTGAAACTTTTTCATCAGATAATGCCTCACGTAGAAGTCATTTACAATCAAATGCAATCTCGAGCTATTGACTCATGTAAAGTACAAGAATATATAGCAACTTCAACAATGCCATTTTAAAAATAGAAATTCGGAGTACTGTGAAAATCCTTCAAAAACACTCATGATTGAAGCAAAGGAAGTGTGACTGCGTATGTGTTGACATAGCTGAGAGGTATTCATTTACCAAACAATTAGTAGCTGCTAAGCTGTTTACCAAGGAAAACTTCGATAGTTATAATATGAAAATGCCTATGGAAGAGGTAACGGACCACTGAGCATATCCCATGATTGAAAAAGAAAAGCTTCTTACTGAACTACAAGTTTTCTACAGTAGACCTGATATGCACAATTACGACAGGTTAATTGATCTGCTGAAATTTATCACTGAAAATAATCAGTAGATGTTCTTGAGAACTCTAAGCTCATAAAATTCTTTTGACCATCCCCATGACTACATCCGAGGCCGAACACTGCCATTCAACATTAAAAAGAATAAAGACATTCTTAAGGAGCACTATGATCAGGAAAGACTAATGCTCTTGCAATGATTCAATAGAGAAAAATTTGATCAACATTACACAGAATTTCAATGAAAAAGTAATAGACCTTTTCGCTCAGAATAAAAACAGAAGAATGGAATTTGTTTATAAATAAAATTTTTGGCAAATTCGAAATTACCCGTTAAGCGTAAGTACCCTATAATTGATTTTATGATACTATTTTACTTATTTTTATGACTGAGTAGTGAGTAGTTATCTATTTATCTATTCGACTTTCTCTCTCTCTCATATATATATATAATCGACACAATTGTTCGCAATTTCTGAGGCAGCACCCCCATAACTGAAAGTCACGAGCCGCCAGTGCTGTATGCACTATATACAGTATTTCTGAGTCTAAACTGTGCATCCCCTACTAGATGGAATTTTCATATACGCACCGTAAACCGCGTATATGAAAATTTCGAACCCTTAAAAAATGCCTTGAAGAAATACAGTCGACAGCAAACCCAGATCAAACCATTTCAGAAGCACAGGAATTTGCACGTTTTGAATAACGAAAAGTTCATCTTTTGGTTGAAACTTTTTTCATCAGATATGCCTCACGTAGAAGTCATTTACAATCAAATGCATCTCGAGCTATTGACTCATGTAAAAGTACAAGAATATATAGCAAACTTCAACAATGCCATTTTAAAAATAAGAAATTCGGAGTACTGTGAAAATCCTTCAAAACACTCATGATTGAAGCAAAGGAAGTGTGCGACTGCGTATGTTGACATAGCTGAGAGGTATTCATTTACCAAACAATTAGTAGCTGCTAAGCTGTTTACCAAGGAAAACTTCGATAGTTATAATATGAAATGCCTATGGAAGAGGTAACGGTGACCACTGAGGCATATCCCATGATTGAAAAAGAAAAGCTTCTTACTGAACTACAAGTTTTTCTACAGTAGACCTGATATGCACAATTACGACAGGTTAATTGATCTGCTGAAATTTATCACTGAAAAATAATCAGTAGATGTTCTTGGAGAACTAGCTAAGCTCATAAAAATTCTTTGACCATCCCTGACTAACATCCGAGGCCGAACACTGCCATTCAACTTAAAAAGAATAAAGACATTCTTAAGGAGCACTATGATCAGAAAGACTAAATGCTCTTGCAATGATTTCAATAGAGAAAATTTGATCAACAGTACAACAGAATTTCAATGAAAAAGTAATAGACCTTTTCGCTCAGAATAAAACAGAAGAATGGAATTTGTTTATAAATAAATTTTTGGCAAATTCGAAATTACCCGTTAAGCGTAAGTACCCTATAATTGATTTTAATGATACTATTTTACTTATTTTTATGACTGAGTAGTGAGTATTATCTATTTATCTATTCGACTTTCTCTCTCTCTCATATATATATATATCGACACAATTGTTCGCAATTTCTGAGGCAGCACCCCCATAACTGAAAGTCACGAGCCGCCAGTGCTGTATGCACTATATACAGTATTTCTGAGTCTAAACTGTGCATCCCCTACTAGATGGAATTTTCATATACGCACCGTAAACCGCGTATATGAAAATTTCGAACCCTTAAAAAAATGCCTTGAAGAAATACAGTCGACAGCAAACCCAGATCAAACCATTTCAGAAGCAACAGGAATTTTGCACGTTTTGAATAACGAAAAGTTCATCTTTTGGTTGAAACTTTTTCATCAGATAATGCCTCACGTAGAAGTCATTTACAATCAAATGCAATCTCGAGCTATTGACTCATGTAAAGTACAAGAATATATAGCAAACTTCAACAATGCCATTTTAAAAATAAGAAATTCGGAGTACTGTGAAAATCCTTCAAAAACACTCATGATTGAAGCAAAGGAAGTGTGCGACTGCGTATGTGTTGACATAGCTGAGAGGTATTCATTTACCAAACAATTAGTAGCTGCTAAGCTGTTTACCAAGGAAAACTTCGATAGTTATAATATGAAAATGCCTATGGAAGAGGTAACGGTGACCACTGAGGCATATCCCATGATTGAAAAAGAAAAGCTTCTTACTGAACTACAAGTTTTCTACAGTAGACCTGATATGCACAATTACGACAGGTTAATTGATCTGCTGAAATTTATCACTGAAAATAATCAGTAGATGTTCTTGGAGAACTAGCTAAGCTCATAAAAATTCTTTTGACCATCCCCATGACTACATCCGAGGCCGAACACTGCCATTCAACATTAAAAAGAATAAAGACATTCTTAAGGAGCACTATGAATCAGGAAAGACTAAATGCTCTTGCAATGATTTCAATAGAGAAAAATTTGATCAACAGTACACAGAATTTCAATGAAAAAGTAATAGACCTTTTCGCTCAGAATAAAAACAGAAGAATGGAATTTGTTTATAAATAAAATTTTTGGCAAATTCGAAATTACCCGTTAAGCGTAAGTACCCTATAATTGATTTTATGATACTATTTTACTTATTTTTATGACTGAGTAGTGAGTAGTTATCTATTTATCTATTCGACTTTCTCTCTCTCTCATATATATATATAATCGACACAATTGTTCGCAATTTCTGAGGCAGCACCCCCATAACTGAAAGTCACGAGCCGCCACTGCTGTATGCACTATATACAGTATTTCTGAGTCTAAACTGTGCACGATAGTGCATGTATACAAGTAAATTCTGATGATGACTGCATACTCCTGTGATGTATTCATGCATACTGTAGGTTTTACAAGTTACTGATTTGAAGGGTGCCTAAACTTTTGTGTCGTGGTCCTGAGAAATAAACACCACAGTCCCTTTTCATGTGTTGTCAACCTTTCTTTACTAAATAGTTTTTGCTAAATACTATATAGCACCATAGTTTCATTCATCTACGTATTTAGGACTTGCTACTGCTGTTTATCATGTTTTTGTAACAAGGGGTTTAGGGATCAACTTCACGATTATCTTCAGGATTAAAAACGTGATAAACAACTATATGAGGTCCTAATTGAGAATATTCACATATCTCTCAGAACCATATAGCTATATATATCATAGTGTGTGATAAGGAGTTTAGCGACCGAATCAAGACTATTGACGATATCTTATCAAATAAAAGTACTGGTATTAGTTGTATTGGATCCAAAATAGAAATATCGGTATGAATTTTAATTACTTACTAGTATTACCAGTATTACTAGTTACACTGAAAAAAAAGTTTCCCTGCCTGCTATGTAAATATACGTATGATGTTTACAGCTATATTCTCCCGATAGGGCTGATACCAATTATCCGGGAGTCAGAGCAATGGGCCGCATTACTTGGCCTGAGTGATGTGCCAGTTTCTGGCCATCTTCAAAGATTATTGCTATATTCGAATACACACCAACATTAAAACCAGATGGATAGGGGAGTAAAAAGACAGAAATGGATAAATAGATACACAATGAATATTTTGTCTTAACGCGTGGCGTGATGTAAATTTAACGCAATAACGCTATGAGAAATGCAGTGCACGAAACTTATCGTTTTTCTCTATTTTCTAACATATGCATGCGTTAAGAATTAAACACTAAAGCACCTGGTAAACATATATTTTTTAATTCTATATCTTTATATAGTTATATAAAAGTTTCGATATCCAAAGAATCACTGTACAACAAAGAAAAATATACACACTAACAATTATCATTTTTATGCTTTTTAAGGGGTGTACATTATGAAACAGATATATTTTTTGTGTATCACACACAGTTTTTTTGTATTTTGAGAGTGAATATGATATACTAGAACCTTTATATACACGGTTTCAGAATGCATAGTTTCGGCTGTACAACATTTTGGTTTTGTTCCTTCCATTTGAAATCACGGGGGAGTCTCAAATTTAATGGTTTCGAACTTGGACAGCCGTTTATCGCAAGCGTACTGTACAGTTAGCCACCTTTTTTTCTATGCAGGACAACCTTTGTTTCTGCAATGACATTTATGACTTATTCAATATCTTTAAGGTGCAATATGATCCCCATGACTGGAGACTTTATTGATGCATCAACCTACAGTGTGAAGGCAATGTTGCTGCACAATGGTAATGTTTTTACCTTCTGTACCAGTTGCACATTCTGTTATCTTGAAGAAGACTTATGATAACCTTGATTTCATTCTCAACTGTATCAAGTATGCCGAGCACTGCTGGTCTATCTGCGCTGACTTAAAGGTTGTTGCACTCCTAACAGGACTGCAGACTGGGTTCATCAAATATATGTGCTTTCTATGTATGTGGGACAGTCGGGCCCGAGCACAGCATTAAACCCGCAAAGTTTGGCCACCACATGGCTTAGTCATTCCAAGTATGTTCAATGTAGCTAATGTTCCAATGGTTCCGAAGGACAACATTTTGTTGCTACCACCGCACATTAAACTTGGTCTCATCAAATAACTGGTCAAGGCAATGAACAAGGATCTTCCAGCATTCAAATACCTGTTAAGAAAGTTCCCCAAACTAAGTGAAGCAAAGATTAAGCAGGGTGCGTTTGTAGGTCCACAAATTCGCCAGCTCTCGTTTGACAATGATTTTGAGAAGGCAATGAATGACGTGGAGTTAGCAGCTTGGCATTCTTTCAAGAACATCTGCAACGGTTTTCTTGGCAGACACACAGACGTCAACTACAAAGCACTAGTAGATCAACTACTGCAAAGTTACCAACGTCTGGGCTGAAAAATGTCACTCAAACTGCATTTCCTCCACTCACATTTTTATCTTTTTTTCCTGACAACCTATCTGATGTGAGTGACGAGCATGGAGAAAGATTCCATCAAGATGTTGTAACAATGGAAACACGCTACAAAGGTAAATGGAATCCCGCAATGCTTGCTGATTTCTGCTGGATGTTGCAACGTGACCAATCAGCCAAGACCTGCAAACGACAGAGCCAGGCAAAACATTTTTAAGGTGAATTTTTTTGTTGTTTTTCTGATACTATGACATTCTTCGCACATGTTGGTATATAATTGACTTTGATATACTAATAAATATTGTGTTTTCTCTTCTTTCAGATTAGTTGTATTTGGAGTTTTGTACGCAGATGAGGAAATAAAGCTTTGAATTTACTGTATAAAATTATAATATATTCAATCAAAGTTCAAGAAAATGTGATGTGCTACGCAAAAGCGGTTTTCATTTTCCTTATCAGCATAGATGATTTAGTGAATTTGATATAAAATGATGCGTGTATAATTGTATATTTTTGAAACTTAAATTTTGTTGTACAGTGATAATCAATAGAACTTTATTGTATGAAATAAGATAAGTTGTTTTTCTACAATAACAATAATTAATTGGTGTAATTCAGAGTCATTTTCTGTCTATCTACCTTTCAACTTACCTACCAATCAATCCATCCAACTATCTATCTATCTATCTATTTCTTTCAGTAACCCTTTCCTAACAAATAATTCCTTAATGAGAAAATTCACCAAAACTGAACGTTCAAAAGAATTTAATTGTTTTCAACCACGGATTTTAAAATTAATTTTGTTTATTTCAAAGACAAGAGAGAGAGAGAGAGAGAGAGAGAGAGAGAGAGAGAGAGAGATCAAATTCTACTTTCTTTTCCAATTACATTTTTTTTACAGTTTGAATGAATTATATATTAAATACGTAGTGCTCCCTTTTTCATAACTCGAGAAAAACTTCGGAAGTACTTTATGTGTGTGGCTTTGCAGTTCTTTTATGAATAACACATCTGCTAAGTATGTATTAACTGCGTATTAAATATATTAGATATACCTACGACTGAATGGCATATGCTAAATAAAGGCACTCATTGCTCTATATGTGGTCCCCAAACAAGGCAAAAATTGGTGGTAAGAGGACATAAAGAAAGGGAACATTAATACACCAAGAATCAGGTATGAGAACATCCAGTAAATTCAGATAGTGTATGCTCTGAGCGCATCACAGAGGTGGTTCTCTCGGGCATGGATGCGTACATTCCATATTCTATTCCTACTACTAATGCAAAAAAACCTTGGTTTAACTTTACTTGTTCTAATGCTATCCGCAAGAGAGAGGAGGCTTTCAGAAGGTAACGTCGCCATCCAACTCCTGACTCTCACTCAGCTTATATTTCTGACCGGAATCGTGTAAAATCTGTTTATCGACTCGCCAAAAATTCCTTCATCCGACAAAAATGCTAAAATCTATCCAATTGTAATTCTTCTCGCTCTTTCTGGCATCTAGCTAAGAACTTCTTCAACAACTTTACTTCCTCGTCTTTCCCTCCTCTTTTCCATTCCGACGGCGTAGTTGCCATCTTTTCTCCTGACAATTTAGTGACAAAGCTGAACTCTTCGCTCAAACTTTCGCTTACATTTCAACCCTGGACGAATCCGGTGCTGTTCCTCCATCTCCTCCCCCCTCTGACTTTCTTATGTCTGAAATTAGAATCTCTTCTAAAGATGTTTTTTCTGCCCTATCTGGGTTCAACTCTAGGAAGGCGTATGGTCATGATGGTGTTCCGCCTGTTGTTCTTAAGAACTGTGCTTCTGTGCTGACACCCTGCCTAGGCCAATTCTTTCCTCTTTGTCTCTCATCTGGTACTTTTGCTTCCTGCTGGAAGTTCGCTTTCATTCAGCCTGTCCCAAAGAAGGGTGACCGCTCTCAACCCTCCAACTATCGTCCAATTGCTTTGATTTCTTGCCTTTCCAAAGTTTTTGAATCTATCCTTAATAGAAAGATTCTTAAACACCTGTCTTCTCACAATCTTCTTTCAGATCGTCAGTATGGATTCCGCAAGAGACGCTCCACTGGCGATCTTCTTGCATATCTCTCTGACTCTTGATCATCCTCCTTTTGGGATTTCGGTGAAACTTTTGCTGTTGCAACTAGACATATCAAAAGCTTTTGATAGAGTCTGACACAAATCTTTAATTTTCAAACTGCTCTCCTTCGGTTTCTATCCTTCTATCTGTGCCTTCATCTCTAATTTCCTTTCTAGCCAATCTATAGCTGCATTTGCAGATGGCCACCGTTCTTTTCCTAAAACTATTAGCAGTGGTGTTCCTCAGGGTTCTGTCCTGTCACCCACTCTTTTCCTTTTATTTATAATGATCTTCTAATTCGCACTTCCTGTCCTATTCACTCCTATTCACTCCTGATTCCACTCTTCACTTCACCCGCTTCCCAAAGCGTCCCTCACAGCAGTCACTTTATGATTTGCGTGGGACGGCTATGGGACACCTGACCTCTGATCTTTCTACTATATCTGAGTGGGTCAGAGAAAACCTTGTGGCTTTCAATGCCTCAAAAACTCAGTTCCTCCATCTGTCTACTCATCGTTACAATCTTCTACACAACTATTCCCTTACCCTCAACAACACACAACTCAATCCTTCCTCTTCTCTTAACATTCTTGGCGTTTCCTTTTCTCGTGATCTTTCCTGGAAAGATCACATATACTCTCTTTCGAAAACAGCTTCTGAGAGGTTAGGTGTGCTGTACCGCCTCCGCGGTTTCTTCACCCCAACTTAGTTGCTGTCTCTGTACAGGGGTCTTGTTCGCCCCCGTATGGAGTATGCTTCTCATGTGTGGGGTGGCTCAACCCACACAGCCGTACTTGTCAGCAGTCCAGCATGCTCTCAAACACACTCTTCTCCCTCTATTCCCCTTCTTTGAGGGGAGGAGAGCGTTTTTGCGGGCGTTCGCCCTTGGCCCCTTCTTTCTGCATAAAAAAATAACAATAATTAAGGTAACAAAAATGTACAGTATTTAACACACACAACAATAAGCCTACTTGCAGTCATAAATACGCTAGTTTGATTAAGCGGTAGTGAAAACATTTCTTGAAGCCTAATTCAGTGAGGCAGAGTTTGTTGGCATTATAGGCTTTGTAATACGAATAGTCTATCACGACGTAGTAAAAACACTGTAAGCCAAGTGAGTTGGGTCTGTGTAAAAGGATTACAGACCTGGGTTTTGGTGATAAAAATAAGCTATAGAACGTGAGAGCCTGTGAGACGGCGGAATGATGAAGACTTGAATCCGGACTAAACTCTGCAGGAATGAAGGTGATTACGACGTCGGATGAAATAATTGTAGGCCTGCAACGGTGATGCCCTTCTTGTAAGACCAAGCTAAGATTGGAAGATCTGAAGGACGATTGCTTTAGTGAAACAAAGGATTGTACGAATGAGATCGAGTGGCGAAAGAGGAACTGAAGCTGACTTAACGCTTTTATATGCGCTCTCAAGGCATGATGTGTTTGGTGCGACACTTTGTTTACTTCTACAAGCCTTGAGGAACGAGGCGAGGAGAAGGAATTTCCGTGTGCCACTACATATATATATTAGTGGTGGACCGGATATCCGCATCCGTATCCGCATCATTTTTAACATCCGCATCCGCACTTCTGACTTCGAATGTTATGCGGATATTGCCTCTAATAAATTATGCAATTTACAATTAAATTAGCTTGTAAAGTAGCTTATAAGGCCCAGTCATGCACATTTCATGTAAAGTATTAATAATTATTAATGAACAAACAAATATATAAACCTCAAAATATAAATACCTGGTAACACAGAAAATTGAATGAAACTTGTTTCATTCAATTTTCTGTGGCTGAAACTCTTGAGAAAGTTATTATTTTTATCATAATGAAAACATTAATATTAATTTTAATTCTTATGCATTGCCTGCCATAATAGTAATATCACGAAACTTGAAATAAAATATGACTAATTTTTAATATTTTCTGTCTTACAGTTTTAAAATTATTTTATTCTTCCTTTGAAATAAACAGCTGATACACAGTGAAACGTTTTTAAACGTATAGCATACGTTTAAAAACGAGTGTGTATGTATGACAACTTACAATTCATCCAGTTCCCCCATACTATTCAATTTGAAGACCTTCAGTTATCAACTTTTCATTGGCTTGACATTGGGAATTTAGAAATGGAATTAGTTGACTTCCAAGAAAGTGCAGTATGGAAGACTAAATTTATTGATCTTAATCTGAAGTTACGAGAAAAGGAATTGAAGTCGTTAATTTTGGGTGTAACCAGAGAGCAACAATCAATAGAAAGAGTAGAGAATCTTATTCTTGCAGAATGGAACTCTTTACCAAATTCTTTTGCATCAATGAAAACGCTACCATTAGCTCTGCTAACAATGTTTGGTTTATCTTATTCATGTGAACAGTTGTTTTCCTCCATGAATTTCGTCAAATCCACCACTAGGAATCGCCTTGGCACAGATATGAGTGCTGTATGTGTGAGACTAAAGACAACTAAATATAACCTCAGATCAAAACATTAACAGTTAAAATCCAACAAAAAGTTTCTCACTAAAAATAGTAAGTACATAAATTATTGTGACCCAATTTCCTTTTTTAAAAAAATTAAAAGTAACAAAAATGACCCGCCAGCAAAAAAGGTTCACCACCACTGGCCTAAAGCTTAAGGCCCAAATTAAATTAAATAAATAATAAATAGTCCAGTTTCACAATTATTTATATCATTGTAAATTGTAAAACCAATTTATTTATTTTATTATTAATAAAAATTATTTAATTCAATTCAATTAAAAAAATAATAATACTGTTAAATCTCGCCCAATAAAGAATGGCCTGGATAATGCGGTTGGCTGTGTGTGTATTTGATCGGATGTAGACACTGTAACTCAGTATATATAGGTCAAATGGGAAAAACTTTAGATATCAGGGTAAAATAGCATAAATATGCGTGTAGATGTAATCATAGTATAAAGTAAGATAGTTCTAAAGCGCTCGTTATAAACACAGATATAATTGAACCCCTCAGATCGACTCATCATCCTAAAAACCCCTAGAAATGACACCAAGATCATCAAAATCTATCAAGTATTGACCACTCACTGTAGGGTGGTCCATAATTTAACTTTTTAAAATTTTTGATGGTCCAACACGCTAATGTTATGGGCATTGGTGCAAGAAACAACATGGTTGCCAGTTTTTGGAGTTCCGGTAATATCAGACCCCCCCCCCCCCCCCCCCAAATTTATATTGCATAGTAAAAAACTGAGTAAAAACGACATCTTTTAAGCATTTTTTAAAGATTAATCACATTTAATCTTAAATAAAAGCATGCATATTACATATCAATTTATTCAGAAATCAACTTTGCACATTTTGGTGTATAAATTGATTATTTATTCATAATAGTATGCATAGAAATGTTCTATAACAGCTGATTAAGCCAATATTTTATGTGTTTTTCAGATATCCAATGATGTATATAGTATATGATGCATTTTTCACTTGGTTGATTCTAATCTTATTTTAAATGAATATCATGGCTACTCCTAAGAAATTAAATATAAAGTTAAGAAAAAGCAGTTATGATCCAATTATTGGTAATCTTAAAGATGAACTGATTCCTACAGGACTATTCCAGCTACCATCCCAATCAGATGCACTTCAGCATTTCTATCATTTAAAATGATATGGTTATGAACAATAAAGAAGAGGCTGCAACAGTTGTACTTAATAAAGTTAACAAATTCTGGGACTTAGCTGGCATTAAAACGCAAGATATTTCCAAAAGCAGAAGACCAAAAGAAAAGATTCTGACTTTAGTTAATGAGTATGAAACACTGAAAAAACACAAAAACAGGAATACTTTCGAAGATAAAAAGGATATTTTTTGTAAAAAATAGATATGCTATTGGATATATCGGCAGCAGATGCTATTGAAACAATAATGAAAGACAGAATGAGAACAACAAGAAACAAAAGCAAAGATATAAAATTCCTTTAAGATCAAAGAACTATTCGGAATATGTACGTCTCCAGCCTTGATAAGTCTTACGTAACTCGGACAGAAAGACGAAACCAAAGAATTCGACATGACGTAGAGAGAAAAGAAAAACTCTTAGCAGACATGGATGCAGGACCCAGTGGTGAACAAATGAATATCCCACCTGATGATGACATTCCTATAGATAATGATGAATCAAGTAATGAATCAAATGATTCCGACTTTCAACCTTCGGCTCAAAGAAATCCTAAAAAAGGAATTCGCATTTTCGATTCTCAAATGGTTTCTGACACGGCTGATAGGCTGAATCTCTCGCATAGCCAAAGAACAGTTTACGCTGCAGCAGTTGCCTCAGAATTAAATATAAATATACATGACATGAGCCTGTCAAAGTCTACTTCTAAACGTTCATGTAAAAATACAAGAGCATCTAGTGCAAAACAACTTTTTAATGAACAACTTTTTTAATGAACTCATTGAATATAAAAATTATGATCACGATGTAGCATCCAGTGCTCTTAAGGGATTAAATGGTCAGCTATGGTATCTGACTGAGGAACTAGTACCACTTGCTTTGTTTTCCCGGCAAATTTCAGATGCAGAAAAAAGTCTGATTGCAAAGTCAATGAAGAAAGTAATCTATCAAATCAACCCGCAACACCCTCCTCCCAAAGGTCAGCCAATCTTCCCTAAGCTAACAAATACAACTAATCTGTGTCAGTTAGTTGGTAAGGGTTCTTCAATTGTTTTCCAATGCTTGGGTACTAGTGGTGACTGGCTAAATGAACCTGTTACTTCTTGGAAAAATTGCAAATCTTTCCAAGTATGGAGAACTTTGTCAAAAATAGAAGTTGTGAATGATCCTGCCGAGAGAGCAATCAAGCTGATTGAAGATTTCAAAGACAGAATTGTTAATGATGAATCACAAGAACAATTTCTGGTAAAAGTTATAGAGCAACATCGACGCCTTCTTCCAGACTTCAAGAAAAAATCTTTGGCTGAAATGTATAATTATGTTAAGTGAGCGTTTATTGTGTAATGTTATGCGGAAGTATTTATCTTTTTAATTAAACTTTGGTATAATTTTTTAATCATTGTAAAGGAATTCATTTTTGTTTAAAAATAAATGCAAAAAAAAAAAAAAACGATGGGGACCTGGAATCAGGTTAGTTCCCACTCGAAATATACTGTAACTGGCTTGATAAGCTGGTCTAATTTCGAGGCCATCGCCGCGAAGCTGCCTGGGATGATGCTTCAGGGTGGCGGTAACACCCCTAGAATTAATTAATTAAAATAATATATTATTACCAAGAAAAATAATATAGTCATATGTTTATTCAGAGAGAAGCGGAAAAACTTTCGTTTTCTGTCAAATTTTAGGTCCCATATAATTGGGGTGGGGGTGGGGTCTGATATTACCGGAACTCCAAAAACTGGTAACCATGTTGTTTCTTGCACCAATGCCCACAACATTAGCCCGTTGGACCATTAAAAATTTTAAAAAGTGAAATTATGGACCACCTTATTGACCAGGATATGGGATTTTTCAGTTTCGCCGGACATCTTGGAAAATGGCGGCCATATTGAAAAAGCCAAGCGGGTCAGGTGTACACCCGATGGATTCTTGAATGGGGTGGTATAAGCTTTCAAAATATGTAAAAATTTGCTTTATAACAAACAATGCAGGGTTCCAGTAAAATCAAGGTTTGTGCTACCGGACTATTTCATTTCTCTGTTCAGTTGCACACACACACCACACACACACACACACACACACATATATATATATATATATATATATATATTTTCGTCAGCTCGCCTTCTCCCTTCATTCCCTGACGAGGTGTACTGCTGAATACATGAATACAAGAAGAATTAATAATCTGTTATGCTTTGTATCTAAGAAGAAAAATTTATTTCATTATTGATTTCAGTGACTTTTAGCCCTTATAATTACGCAAAACAACAACACTTTGTTGAAATAGGAGCAGCATTTTATCAATCATGGATCATACAGACAGACAGAATCGTTTTTCTTTGTTACTTCAAATAAAGCATTGAGATTTCGTCGTACATTTACACCTGAATAAATATATATTTCGTCCTCACTAAAATCAAATCGAAAATTTTCGCAACTCATTCCATCATACAAGTTAAGAATTATTTTATACATTAATTTCTCTTTTTTTAATTGACGTAATCTATATAAAAGTTTTTGTATTTTAAAATATTTTCACGGGAAAAAGCTATAGTCAAGTGCCTTATTAATTTTTTAAACATCATAAAACATCTGGTTATTGACAATTCAGTTTATTAAAATTATTGTCACTGCTTAACTATCCAAAGTTTAGTAGTATTCAAATTAATTAGATTAAACGGAATTAGGTTTTCAAAATGAACGAGACCTGCAAGTTAAACGTCTAATTATTTATTTTTATTCTCTCAGGAATTACCGCACCGGTTATTAAACTTTCATTACAAGCTTTTAGACAACTCATTAAGACGAAATAATATATATATATATATATATATATATATATATATATATATATATATATATATATATATATATATTATTTATAATATGCATTCATTCAGGATCACTGGATCAATGAAAGAAAGTTACCCCCAGCCTTCTTTAGTTAGCCTTATAAGGCTAACTAACGAAAATATCACGACCTAACCTAACCAATCGTTAGGTCAACTGTACGCCTTTGACGATTGGTTAGGTCGTTATATTTTCGTTAGTTGGCCTTATAAAGCTAACTAAAGAAGGCTGGGGGTGGTTTTCTTTCAGTGATCCGAATCACTTCCTCTAATATTTCGTACACGTTCAAATTATGTTAATTTCGGTTCATTTTGTTTTCCAACAGTAAACTCTCCAATTTCCATAATTCTTTTGGCTTACATGAATTCCATACAATACTTAAGTTATTTTGACGTTGAAATTTAATTAACGTTCGGAGGACGTGAAGTAATTATTTAATAGGTTTTTTGTCCAATTCTAATATATTTAGATTAAAACTAAACAGTTACGGGAGGCGATCCCTCTACCTCAGGAATTGCATACATGGTGTCCCATAAGTCTGGAACCATAGGGTAAAATAAGTAATTCATGTTTTTCCGTTTTTGCAAGTGCCCATGATGTGCCCAGGTAATTCTACTCGTAGGAAATCGGAGTCAGAGGGAGGTCGCTGAAGAATTTAACAGATTGCATCCGGACCGCGCGCCGATAACACACAGCTGTGTCGGCAAACTTGTAGCAAATTTCAGGGAAACGGGATCCATAGGAGATAAGTAGTATAGCCGCAAAAGGGGAGAGTGCAGGAATGTTGCAATTTATTACGTAATGTTGCAATGTTGCAAATGGGTGTTGCAAAGGGGGTGGGGTGTTATGGAACATGTTGCAAAGGGGTGGTGGGGTGTTGCAAAAAATCCCCCAAAGGGGGGTGGGGATGCTGCAGGTACAACAAGGGGTCATAAAACTTGGAGGCGGCGTTATCCCCCAAGAGAAAGGAGAGAAAGAGGAGAGGTGTTCACCTGGCAGGAGCCAAGTGCATATTAAGACTTCAGCCGAGTAGGCGTTGTTTATAGGCTCCTAATCAGCCAGTTGGCTTAGAAGGCGTAAATGGCTTGAGTTGCCAGATACCACTTTTTAGCATTATTATAGAGAGTTGCCAGATACCATTGTATACATTATTATAGACTCCTAATCAGCCAGTTGGCTTAGAAGGCGTAAATGGCTTGAGTTGCCAGATAGCGGCCATGTATTTAGGCTGAGTTGCCAGTTTGTGCTATATATTTAATTAATTAATTCTAATCGAAGACTGCGTTGCCAGATACCATTGTATACATTATTATAGACTCCTAATCAGCCAGCTGGCTTAGAAGGCGTAAATGGCTTGAGTTGCCAGATACCACTTTTTAACATTATTATTGCCAGATACCATTGTATACATTATTATAGACTCCTAATCAGCCAGTTGGCTTAGAAGGCGTAAATGGCTTGAGTTGCCAGATAGCGCCATGTATTCAGGCTGAGTTGAAAGTTTGTGCTATATATTTAATTAATTAATCTAATCGAAGACTGAGTTGCCAGATACCACTTTTTAGCATTATTATGGAGAGTTGTCTCACTAAACAATTAAAAGAATTCGTTCCATTAGCATATTCTCAAATCTACACACACACCACACACACACACACACACACACACACGAGGAAAGGGATACCGACAATCTGCGTCAACTCAAAACACACGTGTTTGCACTGATGGAGAGTTGCCAGATACCCTTGCTCAGGTACACAGTTGCCAGATTGTACCATTTATTTTCTTAAAAGTTGGTTTAGAATTCCGCTAGTAGGTTTAGAAGGCGTAACATGATATAATTAACCAAAAGAATTAAGTAAAACAACATTGCATCATTCTGTTTATTATAAATATATAGAAAATAAATATACATTTCAATAATAATAGAAATGAGGAATATGCATATAATCCGTCAATATAACAGTACAAGAGAAATATATATACACACACACACACACACAATTATGGAGATATATAGAAAATAAATATACATTTCAATAATAATAGAAATGAGGAATATGCATATATTAAAAAAATATACACACATACACACAAACACACACACACAATTATGGAGATATATAGAAATAAATACATTTGAAAGGTCAATAATAATAGAAATGAGGAATATGCATATAATCCTTCAATATAACTACAGGAGAAATATCACACAAATATATAAATACATTTAACTTTTTTTTTTCAAAATAATAAACTCGCACTTAATCGAGTTTACAATTACATCATTATTGCTCTGCATTACGCAGTATATGCGGTTTAATAATATTTCACCGCTTAAAGTATAGGGAAACCTGTATTCGATATGAAGGGCTTTCATATCGTTCAGTACTATTTTTGTTCCCACTTTACAACCGGTTGGTAAGTCATCTTTAAATACGTCTAGAATACAATCAAAAGCACGCAAAGAGTTCATCGTTAGCTACATTATTAAACACAAGTTTATAAACACCTTTTCCAATCGAGGGTTTATTTCTACCGACCCGAGCTTTTCAATCGTGAACTCATCTTCACTCAACATAGCGGCAATTGAAATAATCTTCTAAATCGTTACGACAACTGCGCGTTATATAAAGAAATAGTTCTTCAGGGTGAGCGGTGTAGGTGAGCTCACTTGTGGTGATAGCTTGTTTGGAGGACGTACAAATCCATTCAGACTATACTTTCCACCTACGGAGGGCGTGAAGCTCCATTACTACGATTTCTGTTCTTTATACCCATACGTGATGAAGAACAATCCGTACCCCGTGGGCGCTCCTGAGAAACTGGTGGGACCTAACCTGCCCTCCATCAATGAATTTTCAAGAAATTTGAATGATCGTTACTTTGGGCTCTCTTTCGTAGACGTACTCCCCCCACGCAATTTATGGATGCCAATCTTACCTGTCGTTATGGACGACAAGCTCATGTTTCCCCTGTGCGTGAAGTGCGCGGAAGAGGATAACGGCGATTGTAACCATATACCCCACCAGCGTAAGATCAGAGGCGTATATACAAGTCCTGAGCTGGCCCTAGCCGTACTCCATGGTTATAGAATACTGAAGATACATGAGGTGTGGAGGTTTCAGAAGCTACCCAACCTTTTCACACCATATATAAACGCCTTTTTGAAGGATAAGGTTGAGGCATCAGGGTATCCGCGAGGAGTTGATACCGAAGATGAAAAGTCTGCCTATATTCAACGTTACCGCGACCGCGAAGGTTACAACTTGATCGTGCCAAAATTGCAAAGAATCCTGGCAAGCGCTTTAGTGCAAAGTTGTGTCTAAACAGTCTATGGGGAAAATTTACACAGAATACCGGCAAAGGGAACATTCATTTGGCACAAAGTTATAGTGATGTCTGGGATTATGCCAATGCTCCCGATAAAGAGGTCATGGAGATCGTGAATGTAGGTAATACTTACATAATAAAGTACAACAACACTGAATTGGCCACAGATACCTCAAGGGTTACAAACATACCTGTGGCCAGCTTCACAACAGCCTACGCCCGTATAAAACTTTGGGGTCTATTGCATTCTCTTGGGCGGAGAGTATTGTATGCCGATACAGATAGCGTGATATTCACAGAGAGGGAGGGTGAATACATGCCCGCTATTGGGGAGTTCCTCGGCGAGCTCACTGATGAGATCAAGGATGAGTATGGGGACAACGCATACGCCGACTCTTTTGTCTCAACAGGACCTAAAACTTATGGGGTACGGGTCAGGTTGGGGGAGGATATGAAATATATCGTGAAGGCAAAGGGTATTACGCTCAACCATGCGAATCGGCGGGTTGTTAACTTTGAATCGTTGAAGGATCTAGTGTGTTTGGACGATGATGAGGGCGAACGACCTCCCCAACTAATTGTAGGCACCCACAATTTTCGGGCATAGAAGCTGGGGGGCGTGAAGGAACTTAGGGGTACGAAGGTGTGCCGTAACACCTATAGGAAACGTTACCAGTTACCTGGTACCTATGATACCGTACCCTTTGGATACCATAACGTTTGATGCGCCTATTGTTAACTTACTTATGACACGTATTTGTCTTGTATATAATCTTTGATGTATCTATTGATTTATTACACGTATTTGTAAATATATATATAACTTGAATATCTCGTTTATTAAATCGTATTTGTAAATATGTATAACTTGAATATCTCGTTTATTAAATAAATCATGTTTCAATTAGCGTTTTACTTTCTCCTTTGTGTGTGTGTGTGTGTGTGTGTGTGTGTGTGTGTGCGTGCGCAGGTGAAAGTTTTAAGCTCCGCCCACTGTAAGATCAGCAACGTGAGTCATGCTACTATCTGGGATTCCCTGCGTGGTCGTCGACTGCAGTAAGCCCTTGAGATCAGACGTGTATTCGCCAGCGTAGAAAAAAAAAGATCAGACGTGTATTCAAATGGCTACCTTTAATATTGCTTGTACAACGTTTATGAAATGGTATTCAGCAAAGTGCCAGGATGTGGTGGATACCGAAAAACTTCCTATTCCCCCCTCCTATGCCTCTTTTAAAACCACATTGGATTGTGCGAAGTTGCAAGATGTACAAATACTCTACGGATGTTCTGGTGAGACCGTTGAAGGCTTTCGTTGCACCGACGATGTGCTGAAGTATGCTGTAGAGCTAAACTTTATAAAGTCTCACATATACCGTGAAGTAAAAGAAACATCGCGTGCAAAAGAGAAACAGCAGATATGGATAATGAGTCTTGCGGATGGGTGATGTGACAAGCGGTATTACGTCATGTTACACCATGTCGATTACTCATACGCTACGACTGAAAATGTGAATCTCGTGATCATGGACAATCTTAAGTATTTTTATCACTATATTAATGTATATCATGATGAGGTTCGTAGTGAGGTTGTGGCTAGTGCCCTGCGTGAGTTTTTAACAGACTTTAGAGACGAGTATCGTTTGATGGGCAGAAAGGAAAAATATGAGCATATGTTCCTCTCAAATAGTGCGCCGGAGTGTGAAGATGTTTAGTAAAACAAATGTGCCTAGTTCGTGAAAATTATCCTGAGGGAAACTGTCTGGTGCGTAGTCTGGTAGTGATAAAACCGAAATTAATTCTTGTAGCGGAAAAACACCTACCCAATATGTACAACAATTCGATTATGGTGCGACTCGCGGATCATACGAGTTCGAACAACCCATTCACGTATCATCGAGTCAGCCGCCCATCGAACCGTTCCTGCCTACCTGCGTGCCTCACACGGCTCATAGTTATCTCAGAGCTTGAACCGAGTGGACGTGCGCTCCTCGAATACGATGGAACTTCCTTTGAGCAGCATTCTCAACGCCTCGTACGATGTGTCCGTGACGAAATCGTTGCGCGTGTTCAGGCGTAAATCCGGTACCGTTAGCTATGTACTGGAAACGGAATGTAGACAAACAAACAAACGGGTTTATTTAAGTGTCGAGGAGATGAATAGAATCTTCGTGATAGTTGAGAAGTGGAGTGAAGATCGTTATAAAATACCTGCTAACGTAGGTACAAGAAGAGAGCAGATTAGTGACGCACCCTCATACGCCGTTGTATGTACGTTGTGTATAAATAACGATCGGCCATGCATTGATATACGGCTGATGTGGAAGAATGCTTCTGATAATAACGCTCTTGTTCCTACGCGAAACCGTTTCATCCTCGACAGAATGTTTGAAATCGTCGGATTCCGCAAGCTGAAACCTATATTAGACGCGCGTGTTACGGATATGCTTTATTTTGATACAGTACTTGAATACGCATACACCGCTCTGCTCGATGGGTTTACCGAGTGTAGGGCTGAACAAGGTGAGAATGGTCTAGAGCTGGACGTTTATTTAAAAAGTTTAGACTCTTTGAAATACCATGAACTTTGGTACAAAGCAATTGATCGGTACAAGGCTGAGCTCACCTACACCGTTCACCCTGAAGAACTATTTCTTTATATAACGCGCAGTTGTCGTAACGATTTAGAAGATTATTTCAATTGCCGCTATGTTGAGTGAAGATGAGTTCACGATTGAAAAGCTCGGGTCGGTAGAAATAAACCCTCGATTGGAAAAGCGTGTTTATAAACTTGTGTTTAATAATGTAGCTAACGATGAACTCTTTGTGCGTGCTTTTGATTGTATTCTAGACGTATTTAAAGATGACTTACCAACCGGTTGTAAAGTGGGAACAAAAATAGTACTGAACGATATGAAAGCCCTTCATATCGAATACAGGTTTCCCTATACTTTAAGCGGTGAAATATTATTAAACCGCATATACTGCGTAATGCAGAGCAATAATGATGTAATTGTAAACTCGATTAAGTGCGAGTTTAGTATTTTGAAAAAAAAAAAGTGAAATGTATTTATATATTTGTGTGATATTTCTCCTGTACTGTTATATTGAAGGATTATATGCATATTCCTCATTTCTATTATTATTGATCATTCAAATGTATATTTATTTCTATATATCTCCATAATTGTGTGTGTGTGTGTGTGTGTGTATATATTTTTTTGAGTATATGCATATTCCTCATTTCTATTATTATTGAAATGTATATTTATTTTCTATATATCTCCATAATTGTGTGTGTGTGTGTATATATTTCTCCTGTACTGTTATATTGACGGATTATATGCATATTCCTCATTTCTATTATTATTGAAATGTATATTTATTTTCTATATATTTATAATAAACAGAATGATGCAATGTTGTTTTACTTAATTCTTTTGGTTAATTATATCATGTTACGCCTTCTAAACCTACTAGCGGAATTCTAAACCAACTTTTAAGAAAATAAATGGTACAATCTGGCAACTGTGTACCTGAGCAATGGTATCTGGCAACTCTCCATCAGTGCAAACACGTGTGTTTTGAGTTGACGCAGATTGTCGGTATCCCTTTCCTCGTGTGTGTGTGTGTGTGTGTGTGTAGATTTGAGAATATGCTAATGGAACGAATTCTTTTAATTGTTTAGTGAGACAACTCTCCATAATAATGCTAAAAAGTGGTATCTGGCAACTCAGTCTTCGATTAGAATTAATTAATTAAATATATAGCACAAACTTTCAACTCAGCCTGAATACATGGCGCTATCTGGCAACTCAAGCCATTTACGCCTTCTAAGCCAACTGGCTGATTAGGAGTCTATAATAATGTATACAATGGTATCTGGCAATAATAATGTTAAAAAGTGGTATCTGGCAACTCAAGCCATTTACGCCTTCTAAGCCAGCTGGCTGATTAGGAGTCTATAATAATGTATACAATGGTATCTGGCAACGCAGTCTTCGATTAGAATTAATTAATTAAATATATAGCACAAACTGGCAACTCAGCCTGAATACATGGCGCTATCTGGCAACTCAAGCCATTTACGCCTTCTAAGCCAACTGGCTGATTAGGAGTCTATAATAATGTATACAATGGTATCTGGCAACTCTCTATAATAATGCTAAAAAGTGGTATCTGGCAACTCAAGCCATTTACGCCTTCTAAGCCAACTGGCTGATTAGGAGCCTATAAGACAACGCCTACTCGGCTGAAGTCTTAATATGCACTTGGCTCCTGCCAGGTGAACACCTCTCCTCCTTTCTCTCCTTTCTCTTGGGGGATAACGCCGCCTCCAAGTTTTATGACCCCTTGTTGCACCTGCAGCATCCCCCACCCCCCTTTGGGGGATTTTTTGCAACACTCCACCACCCATTTGCAACATGTTGCATAACACCCCGCCCCTTGTAACACCCCATTTGCAACATTGCAAAATTGCTTAATAAATTGCAACATTCCTGCACTCTCCCCTTTTGCGGCTATACTACTGAGATAAACCACGCAGTGGACTTCCGAGGACATCCACCAACGATGACACAGCCGCTACAATCCTCGCTCATTTCACAAACAGTCCCCAAAAGTCTCTTCGGCGGTTGTCCGCTGAGACAGGAGTGTCGAAGAGCAGCATCCACCGCATTCTTGAAGCACACAAATGGCATCCTTACAAACTTCAAATCCTGCAGAAATTAAGAGATGATCCAGACCGACGGATGGAATGTTGTGAATGGGCTACGGGACAATGTGCTCAAAATGCCAATTTCCCGTCCACCATTCTGTTCAGTGATGAGGCTGTTTTTTAAGAAATGGTGAGGTGAACCGACAGAACACCCGCTACTGGTCGCAAGACAACCCTCACTGGTTTACTGCTTCAAAGGAACAAGGTGTCGCTCGTGTGATGGTATGGTTGCAACGAGGTAATGGTCAATGTTGCAACGGGGTTATGCAACAAGGGGGTGGGGTTATGCAATGAAGTGGGAGGGGTTAGGCAATGAAGGGGGAGGGGTTTATGCAACAACTCAATGCTGCCAAGGGGGGGAGAGGGGAGGGAGCTTCGGGGGGAGAAGGGAGGATGACCTCCCCCCAAAGGGGTAGCCTTAACCTAAGAGAGAAAAAGAAAGGAGACGGAGGAGGTCTTTGGGGGAGAAAGTGGGATGTCCTTACCCCCAAAGGGAAACCTAACCTAAGCCTTAACCTAAGAAGGAAGGAGAGAGATCTTTATTCCACCGGAGTCCGCAGCATTATGAGCGTCCAGGGGCCAAGCAGGTGTTATATAGAGAGTCGTGAGTTGCCAGATATCATTTATTTATATATGGAGGGGGTTACCAGATACCACCATTTATTTTAATTGATTGTTCAGGTATAACTTATTAGGGTGAGTTGCTAGATACCACCATTTATCTTAATTTTTTATTTATATGAGGATAGTTGGTAGATACCACCATTTATCTTCATTCACACGTGTTGCCAAATAATGTTTTTATTTATTAAAAGCAAGAGCGACTTTCTCCTTAAATTATTCAGCAAGAGAACTAATTATTAAAACGGAACCCAATATTAACAATAAAATAAATACATTTAAACTGAAATACATAAAACACCATTACATCATTCTGTTTATTTAGACGATTTATTGGAAATATATAGAAGAAAAATATACACTCCTATACATACGATGGAATATGTATATAATAAAAAATAAAATAAAAAATAATATAAGAAATACGAAACGTATAATCATCAAAATAATAGTTCAGGCGAAATATATACACACAATTGTATTAAATAATGACCGACTTTCTCCTTAAAGTTGTTCAGCAAAAGAAGTAATTTATTTGAACTTATTGCATCAGAAAAATAACAATACACACCTTAAATGTACATATTCACGATTTGCGAGGGTGCCCTCTTAGATTGGTTTCTGCCCTATGTAGGAGAATTACGACTTCTGACTGATCGAGGCCTGTGGTGTAGTGGATAGCATATCTGACCGGCAATTGGAAGATCCTGGGTTCGATTCCCGGGCGGGTACCTCATTTTTCATTTGTTCGTTATTTCTCTTCATCGTGTGCAGAACGCTCCTCTATACTTACGTCGTTTCTATACATAATATACTGCGTGGTCATTGCAGTTAAATGTATATATATATATATATATATATATATATAGTATATGTATATATATATACCGGGTGTCCGAGAATTATCTGTACAGTTTTTGGCTGTTATTAAAAGTCAACCATGAAGTGTAGAAATTCCAGTGTTGTCCCATTTTACAGAGAAACTCATTAAGTTTTTTCTGATAACAAGTTTTGACAAGTTTTTCTTTTTTGTACGCGGGTGACAGACATTGATGATTTAAAAGCAAGAATCACAGCTGCTATTGAGCGAATTGATGTGGATATGCTGCAGCGTACATGGCAACATTTGGATTATCGATTGGATGTATTGCGAATCACTCGGGGTGCACATATCGAATGTTTGTAACAACGTTACTTTAATAAAATAAACTTTTGAAAATACAGATTCTAAATAATCTTGTTTAAGAATTTTACGTGTGTTATCAAGAATTTTATTGAAAGATGAAATTGTACAGATCATTTTCGGACACACTGGAATTTCTGAAAAACTTGTCAAAATTTGGTATCAGAAAAAACTTAATGAGATTCTCTGTAAAATGGGACAACACTAGAATTTCTGCACTTCATGGTTGACTTTTAATAACAGCCAAAACTTGTACAGATAATTCTCGGACACCCTGTATATAAAAAAAACAATATTTATTTTAGCTAACTTCACCTAAAGTGTCTATTTATTTTTGACAATCCTTTCTGTATATTGTCAGAAGTGAATGAAAAAACAAATTGCATCAGAAAAATAACAATACACACCTTATATATATATATATATATATATATATATATATATATATATATTATATATATATATATATATATATATATATATATATATAAAAGAAAAACAATATTTATTTTAAATAACTTCACCTAAAGTGTTTATTTCCATTCCTTTCTCTGAAAGCATCTCTGAAAAAAAAATGTTTAAATCCGGAGCAGGTGAGCCCTCGAACTGACCGCAAAGGCTAACCGCAAAGGACCATTTGGCCTAAATTCAACCATACAGCTTTAGAAAACCTCTCTTCACTCGTAATATTGTCTGCATCATTGTTATTATCATAATGAAGTTAAAAGAGCATAAATATGTTCATAAGCATCACGTGATTGTTTTCCAATAGAGTAAATTATCCTTTGATTAAGTAATAAGTTTCCTTATCATATTCCCTATGCAACAATATACAGGGTGTAAATAAAGTCAGGATCTATTTTTGTGAAATAATTATTTTTTTCTATTTTTCTTTTCAGACGCCCTTAGAATGAATACAGAAGAGCGTGTGGCAATAGTAATTTGGCGAATCGAGGGAAAGAAATACAATGACATCAGAGAGAAGTTTAGAAGGAGATTTCATAAGCCGGGGCCAATAGACAAGACAATACGAAAATTGGTGAACAAATTTAAACGAACGGGATCTGTAAATGATGAAGCAAGATCAGGACGACCGTGTGTGTCAGATCTTACCGTGAATGCAGTACGCGGAATTATCACTGAGGAGCCACGTACGTCCGTTCGTGCTGCATCACACAGACTCGGCCTCCCGACGTCATCTGTGCACAAAATTCTGAAAGTTAATTTGCAGAAAAAAAGCTATCATTTGCAGGTTTTACATGATTTACATGAGGAAGATTTCCCTCGACGAAGTGCTGTGTGTGCTGATCTCGTAGAACAAATCTGGAGTGATAATTTAATGGACAACATTCTCTTTAGTGATGAAGCCTCTTCCCATACTTGTGGGAAAGTAAATCGCCATAACTGTCGAATTTGGGCAGATGAAAGACCGAATGATTTCGTCCAAAATTGGGAAAGAGACTCACCTAAAGTTAATGTCTGGATGGGTTTAACAAAATCTAATGTTTATGGTCCTTTTTTCTTTGCTGAAGCTACAGTTTCGGGGCTTATTTATCTGGACATGTTGCAGCAATTCCTTGAACCTCAGCTGATTGGGGATAGATTGTTAGTACCGTCGTCTATCAACAGGGTGGTGCTCCTTGTCACTATGCCAAAATTGTTCAGGATTATCTAAATGGACGTTTTCCAAATCGCTGGATCGGACGCGGAAGCAACAGACCTTGGCCAGCGAGATCACCAGATTTAACCCCTTTAGATTTCTTTGCATGGGGCTTTATCAAATCGCACGTCTATCAGACGAAGATTACGAGTCTTGAAAACTTACGTACACGTATACGAACTGCTGCAGATAACATAACCCCGCAAATGCTCCAGAATGTGTTTAGAAATGCTGCGGAACGATTTGAGCTGTGCAGGGATACTGATGGGCGTCACGTCGAATCCTACTCTTAATTATTTAATAAATGTTACCACTTTATCATTTTATGATTGAATTCCATATAATTTCCAAGTGCTTCACAAAAATAGATCCTGACTTTATGTACACCCTGTATATATATATATATATATATATATATATATATATATATATATATAGAGGGAGAATCGAAAAACTGAAGACGGCACACACACACACACACACAGAAAGAAAGTTTTGTTTATTCCATATGGATATAATATTCATAGCATTAATTTTCAGAACAATGTCATCGCCCGGACTCGATCTCTCAACCTGCACCCCAGCGTCTTAACCGCTAGGATATCTAGGGCGCCCATTTATCTACCAACCCAAGCAGACATTCATTTTCATGAGCTATACGCAATTTAATCACACTCCTACGCGAGAATTGGCAAATAGAAACTCAAGCCGAATACATTAATCAAAGTTGAGGATCGAATAGTATGACCGCAAACATATATTTTGCAAATATTTGAAACCATCGTTGTAGAACACACACACACACACACACACACACATATACATATATATATATATATATATATATATATATATGAAAATTATTTCACGAAGGTAACACGTGAAAAATATTTATGATGAATAAAACCACGGAGGAAAGGAAACACAAAATGGTGCTCAAGCGCTTTCGTCTAATGACATCCTCAGGAACACTGAAGTACATAAAAAGGTTAAGCCTATATATAGGTTACAGAAAGAAAAAAAGAAAAAATAAATAACATACATACACACAAACACACATATATATATATATATATACATACATATCTATATATACAAATACATACATACATACATACATACATATATATACAATAAACAGAGAAGTAAAAATAATAAAAAATTATTAAAAATTAAAACCTTAAAGGATTACCAATGAGGCGTACAGATTGTAAGGAAAAATATCGATTTTTAGCACAAGATCAAATGGATTATAAAAATACAAATTTATACTGGAACTCTGCCGGGTTTTAACACAATGCTGCCTATGGTCAGGTTTCGATATATAAAAAAAAAAAAAAAATGCAAATTAAAAGTTAATCGATTTTTAGCACAAGATCAAATGGATTATAAAAATACAAATTTATACTGGAACTCTGTCCGGGTTTTAACACATTGCTGCCTATGGTCAGGTTTCGATATATATAAAAAAATAAAATGCAAATTAAAAGTTAATAAAGTAGAAGACAAGTTTACCAAAGATTTAATGTTTTACACTTCTTATCTAAATCTGTTTTAAAGGAATTCAACATAACAGGATCGAGTTGAAAAAGACCTTTGCTTATGTTGAAGTTATTTGAAAGTTGGATAATGGCAGACTCAAGAATATTTCTATTAACAATGTTGCTTGAATGGAATAAAACTGAAGCATTATTCCAATCAATACAGTGGGCTAACTCTGACAAATGGACAAAAAGGGCACTGGACAACTGTCCTGTTCTAACGGAATATTGATGCTGTTTTATACGTGTGTGCAAATCCTTTCCCGTCTGACCTATGTAAAAGGAATCACATTGTTTACAACCAATTTTATAGATAATGCCTGAATTATTGGTAGGGCTATTTTTTACTATGATATTTTTCACAATATTGTTATATGAAAATACTACATTAATATCCAAAAGTTTAAGTACATTAGCAATGCCTAAAAAGCCCGGGAAAAATGGAAGTACTAAAGTATTTTTTGACAAAGTACGAGTGTTAATATTGACACGATAGAAAGTTCGTTTTGCCTTGTTGAGACAAGATTCCATAAACGCAGATGGATAACACAAATCACTTCCAATACCGTTGATTTTTTCCAATTCGGCATCGATGTATTCCGGACTGGCGATCCTAAGGGCGCGGAGAAACATTGATGAAAATATGGCCTTCTTAGTGGGGGTATCATGTCCCGAGTAAAAGTGTACGTAGGACAAATTGTTTGTCGTTTTCCGATAGATACTAAACTTAAAACCTGGGCTTTCCCTATGTACACGCACATCCAAAAATGGGATTGAATTGTCTTGCTCAACTTCTAAAGTAAACTTAATGGAGGGGACTTGATCATTTAACTGAAGGAGGAAGCTATCCAGGTCACGATTCATGGGCCAGATACACAAAATATCTTCGACGTACCGCAACCAAGGGATGCCAACCCCCAGGATTCTCGGAATATAGGTAATTTCGAAAAACTCCATATAAATATTGGAGAGGAGGGGCGATAAGGGGTTGCCCATAGCCATCCCAAAAACTTGTTGATAATACTCGTTATTGAAAGTGAATTTACAGCCTTTGATGCAAAGCTTAATGATTCCAAAACAATGTGTGAAGGTAGTGGCAGGTCATACTTATGTAATTCTTGGGAGAGAAAGTCAAGCATATCGTCAATCGGCACTTTTGTAAACAATGAACAAACATCAAAACTAATCAATTTATCGTTAGTTTCAGTACGTGCATTATTCAATTTTTCCGTAAGATCCATGGAATTTTTTACATGTGAATCAGAGATAGTTCCGAGAATGGGGGACAAGACTTTGACAAGCCATTTGGAGAGTTTATAAGTAATAGAGCCCACCGAGCTAATAATAGGGCGCATAGGGTTACCAGGTTTGTGGGTTTTAATAAGACCTTTTTATGTACTTCAGTGTTCCTGAGGATGTCATTAGACGAAAGCGCTTGAGCACCATTTTGTGTTTCCTTTCCTCCGTGGTTTTATTCATCATATATAATATATATATAACCAATTCCACAAGTCAGGAATCTTGGGAAAGCAGAGCATAGTATGACCGCAAAAAAAAATGCACAAAAACAATCTAGATTTCTTATTTCCTAATGATATTTGTGTCATCGGATGTTACTGTGCTGTTTCTGGTAACGATCTATGTCAGGATTATGAAGAGTAGCGGCGCTCATTTTGTTTCCTATGGTACTGAGCTGAGCGACTCTGATGAAGATATTCCTGTAACGACTTGCATCCGAACTGGGAAAAATTTAGGATCAAATAGTATGACCGCAAAAAATAATAATGTAAAATATTGTTGTGACAGAGATGGTTGATCAATGTTGCGAGGGATATTGCATAAAGGGGTGGGTTCTAAAATGGGAAAACCGAGAAAAGTATGGGCGCAAATACAAATATTGTCATGGTAGAGACTGCAAGTCGTAATACACGATGTGTGCATTAAATGTACGGAGAGAATATAAAGACACCATTAATCGACCAATCAGGACGTCCAAAGCATGGACCCATAATATAGGTGTTACGATTGGTACGCAATTCTATCATAGCTCCGCCCAGTTACACTGACAACCAATCATTAAACTTACGAACCGCCTCTTAGTCTTTTGGGGTGGTGCTTGGGGATCATGCGTATAAAAGGAAATATTTTCAGCTGGAAGTCACAGTAGTGATTTTCACCAGTGAATAAACATTCCCCCGCCATGAATCAAGAACTTTACAGTTTACCGGATTTATATCAAGATGGTGACATTGTAGCTTTGTCCACAATTAATCATTTTAACGCCGCTGACCGGGATGGATTATTTCCAACGCAAACCGTTAGTGATATTTGCAATGACGCTCCGTACGATCCGACGCAAGGGACTGCCGTAGAAATGTAAGTGCATGTAATTTTATTTTTTGTAGCCAATTATTCGCAAACTTATTTAATGTGCATGTCAGAAAGAGCACTGTTCTGGATTATTTCATGATATATATGGAGGGTTGTAGTAATTCACCTCATCACATTAAAAATACTTCATTTAGGTAACCGCAATTATAGATTAGTTTGTAATTATGCTAAAATCCTGTTTTGATCCATTGAATTTTTTTAATAGCAATCTTTTGCATGTTTTTTTATAAATTCAAATGTTATTCGGAATTATCTCTTAAAGGAACTTCTCTGAGCGGTTCAAAGATATCTTTACATTGTAATACTCTTACTATATGTATACTCTGTATATGTTTTGGGTTTTTATTAAAAAAGATTCAGTATGAACTAATGAATTATTATTTCTCCTTTAAGATCCGATGAGGATTTCACACGTGTTATATATATATATATATATATATATATATATATATATATATATATATATAGAACAAAACATCATACTATACAACGAGTACGCACAATCGGAAAAAGGCTTTTTATCTGTCTGCATACCATTTCATCGTTTCGTTGAGTGTGACACGGGTCGAATAAATTTTAAAAATTTATAAATTCTTTACCATGTGACATATGCATGAGAAATGAAAGGCAGTACATCCCACACGTATTACTAAAATATCCTTGTAGTCGGAATGGGTTCCATACAACTTCGGGATATGCAACTGATCGAGAAATTTTACAATAACAGGGTCACTCCAGGGTTGAGTCCCGAGTCAAGCAAAATAGTACAGGCGGTCCCTATTTTTAAAATAGATTGCAAACCAATGAATTCCTTCATTACCAATGACATCTGTGTCCACAATAAGACTCCCGCAATCTCGCGTAGTTGACAAATTCAATGTTTCATTCTTCGCCACCGATAAATTTATAACGTGTGATTCCTTCACTATTCATTACTCTCTGAAGTGTATTCGCATCCATTTTAAAAGTCAGTGATAACGCCCCTAAATCTGTCTACTTCTATTAGGGCTTGTGACTCGAGGTATACTAGTACACTAATAGGCGCGTCTATAGGCTTGGTGAATTCCAACCTGACTGAGATGTTTCCACTCTGTTGTGGACTTAAATGTGTATTTACGCTGGCAGATAAGTCAGGTGTGATGTCAAACGGATAAAGGTTAAATTGATCAATGAATTCTTTCCGCGTTACCCCATTCCAGAGCTCATCACAATCACCTGAAATATGGACCAGATTACTATATGCTCTCGCGCAAAGCGGTAACACAGCATCTGATGAATAGTCCGTATTCAATGTTCCTCCCAACGCAATGCCATTAACGTATAGAGTTATATTTTTAAGTCCGAAATTCTCGAATTTAAAGGCACTCTTTTTATATTTTCCATTCACCGAAGCATGGTTCTGCATTCCAATTAATACCCTTTTAGGAAGATTTCACAGGGCGATGTTTTCTATCTGTTTCGATGCCAACCCTGCTGGCACCGTGTATAGTTTGATTTGTACTCTGTTAATAGGGTATTTTACTGTGGCGTTTAGTAAATTTTTCTCAATTTTTAGTTGTTTTGGTGAACTTAATTTCACTCGCCGTATGCGGAGGTATGTCTCCATAATGTGAACCACAACGGGTTTTGCTCCCTCTTCTTGATCAGCATCCAGATTTAAGCAGATCTCAGGATTCGTGCAGGTGAGCTTTATTTTCATATCCACCCCATTCACAAGCAACTTCTCCTGAAATGTGAAATCTGTATGCAAGCGTCCAAAACACTCGTATATCTTCTTTTTAGAATTTTTAAATTTGTCCTTTATACTACTTTCGTCTTTGATAATATCCCTCGGCACTTAGAAAGGTATCCTTCGCTTTTTGGAAAAGTTGAGGACATTTCCAGATAGGCTCGTAGGTGATAGTACCCCGTGCCTGCTGATATGTTGACCTGATTTAAATATACGTCACACTGGTTGGATATGGAGTGCAGAAAGTTTGTTTCAGGGTATACAGCATATTTGTCATCGCAGTCCGTTCCATCAGAATGGGCTATACGTAGTCTAGCGTTCATGTGCACACATCTTGGATTAAAAAAGTAAGGGTCTGAGCTGGATATCACGAATTCTATAGGGGCACTGGGGAACTAATTGTGTTTAAAGGGTTAATTGTAATAAAGTCACTGTGTTCAATAGAAACTTGAGTTGGAGGCATTGTAAACTACACGGATGGATGAAGCGTGCCATGACGAGTTAGAAATAGTGTCTCCTCTCTCGACAAGTAGTAAACAAACTATGATTTACAGCATTGTAAACTACACGGATGGATGAAGCGTGCCATGACGAGTTAGAAATAGTGTCTCCTCTCGACAAGTAGTAAACAAACTATGATTCATGAGATCAATGTCCTTAGCTTACATCAGTCAAAAAAATGGTCAACCATAGGCTTCATTCGTTTAGGACACTTCTTTTTTATATCCTTTTACGTTTAATGCCACGTGGTGGTAATCCCTTCTTCCTGCCATTCCTCTTCTTCTTCCCACCACCACGCATTTTTCTCTTTGCATCTTTGACGATTTCGTCCCGTGTACGTTTTAAGTGTTTTTTTAGAGCTTCTTTAGGTTTAGCCCCAGCCAATATGTCTTCTGCAGTGTTAAGACCTGATTGTAGCGCTTTCCTTCCGAGGTATCTGGCACCCCTCTTCAGCAAAGGAACAGCCGTACGTAGTATGGTTGAAAAAATGGACCCAAGTCCACTACCACGCTGGTATCTCACCCCTCGATAGATGGTGAAAGGCTTTCTGTCCATTATAACTCAGTGCGTCGAAAGTGCAGCTTCACTGTTAAGCTCCCGTTACCGAATGGGAAATTTTTACCCTCAATCGTTCTATATATATATATATATATTGAGATATTGGTTATTAGATTAGTTGCGATTCACATAATGGGGTCTGTCATATGTAATACTCAAACTCCTTCCTCTATGGTTGGGAATGTGAGCAATGCGCAGCAGGCGTGCCTGGGTATCCCCAACAAACTGGTGCTCCACTATATTGCTGTAAATATAGCACATGTCTGGGGGTTTATAGCCGTCAACCATTTTCTCCAATTTCAACTGATACATTATGCTGGACAAGTCGTGTTGTGCCTCGTGAAATGTATCTCTTTGGATGACTGATCGATATCGTCCATCGGTCATAATTTTGAACACTCTTTGGTCTTTAATATTTCGGTTAGCGTGCGATTTTAGGGCCATAGTGCATGCATGGGGATCATTGTTTACAATTTCGTATACTAAATCGCCCGTAAGATTTGAGCTTTTTAAACTTACGTTTAAGTCTCTTACAACATCCTCGGCCTCACCATAGTGACCCGGCCCTAGTGTTACTTCTGTACTGTAATACTGTGCATCCCCAGTCTGCACGGTACGCATGGTTTCATCCCGAGTTACCCCGGCTTTTTCACACTCATTACAGTCTCTAAGAATCGTAAAAACGGTATTTTTATAAGCAACATTTAGAAAGAGGGTGTCCAGCTGAATTTCACATATCCCCACCTCATTCACCCCAATTCAATGGGTCTATGGAGCTCTGTTACAAAGTTGGCTAGTGTGTTGTTAGGGTGTACAGACAGGGACGAGGAGGACGGGAGTGTGACGTAGAAATGGTTAGGAGCCATGTTGCATGCTATTTAAGCTTCATTATTGCATCAGCTTTTATATAGGTGTTGAAGCTTTCTGGGTATCCTAGCCATTTCACCAGGTACATTTTTCTCTTTCCTGAACCTTTGCTTCCTAAAATTTTCTCAATTTTAAACACATTTTTTCTTAAATTAAATGCCACTTTCTGCAACTCCTCGCGGTAAAAGCCTCCTGCGATTTCTTCCCCATTCAAATCTTCAACGTAATACATCATTATCTCATCTTTAGGTCTCATAGCCCTAACTTTAAAAATCTCACGTGTCCATCCTTGCTCAAATCCCTTCGCGAATTTATTTCCCGAACGCGACAGCCTTACATAATCATTGATTTTGAAACGCGCAGAGTGTGGTGGTGTTCCATCTCTTCTCACCTCTGGGCGCGTACCTCTTTCTAAAACTTCGTTAGGTGTTGTCCCAATCGTGCGATGGTGTGAGCGGTTGTAGGATGAGGCCAATGATTCCAGAATGTCTAGAAATCTGTGTGTTTTTATGTGTAAAATAGCGGTGCATGCGTTCCTTTATGGTACGTTGAACTCTTTCAGCTAAAGAAGCCTTATGTATAGAATTGGTAGTGTAATAGCTGATATTAAACTCTGTCAACATGTTCTGAAAAGCACGGCCTATAAATTCTTCCCCATATCCGTACAAAAATAGCCAGGAACCCTGTTTTCTTTTAACATCAGCGTTTTGGTGGCTTTAGCAACTGTTTCAGGTGATTTATTTTTCAGAGGAATTAGCCACAGATATCTAGAGAATACATCTATTATGAATAGAATGTAGCGGTAACCATCGTTATACACTGAATATCTTTGCATGTCTGTTAAATCTGCTTGCCAAATAGAGTCAATCGAAGCAGCTGTTGTCTTGGCTGTTTTAAACCTTTTTCTCACAGGCTTATGAAGTGTATAAGCGTCCTGCTCCCGCAAAAATCTCTCAACATCTTTTTTCCTACTCCGTAAACACTTCTGTACAGTCTATCTACGCCTCCGTAGGAGGCTGGGTTAGAAATAATAACGTCTTCTTAATATGTTAGCCATTTGCGTATTTTAGAGGCACGTGGGTAGGGTTGACCGTTGTTTAACCTCTTCTTTCTCCTCTTCAAAGGTGTTACCGCCGGGGGTGATGGCGTCTTCAATTGTGTCACGTGCGTCGCATGTTCCAAGTCTTTTAACCTGTTCAGATTTCCTATCATTGTTTTGGGGACATTTATTTGTTGTAGTCTTGCTTTAATATGCTTCCATCCTGATGGTGAGGGCCTATCCCACTTTCTCACCAGATCATGGACAATGTCTACGATATTCGATCCCTGTACCTTTGCTCCTTCCACAATGATCTCACCTGTATCGGTCCATTGTATGGCGGGGTCCTCATTCAATAGATTATAAAGACTTAAACCTTTATTCCTCAATGTATGTGGGAGGGTGCTTTTTAATACATGCTCGATATGTTGTGGCCGACCCATTAATCTTTGGTTGGTCAGCTCTATCGTCGGACACAGGTCCTATGTCACCATGTCCATCGTTCCCCGTGCTGTGCCTAATAACCACGGGAATCTCTGTCGGGTTCTTATAATTTTCGTACTCGTGAAGAAATTTCTGCAGAGCTTCTTGGTATAAGATTCTTTTCTCATCAGGTGTTTTTTCACTGTTTAATAGGGCTAGCAATTCGCTTTCCATTCTTTTAAGCCTGCTTTTACGGGGATCTAGATCCGTGTCTGGATTCTTTGAACTTTGCAGTGAAGCATACACCTCGTGTGGAATCACTACCACTTTCTTCATTATATTAATCTAGTCAGTAAAGGACCCAAAACTGAAAATAAGATGGGGAGGAATGACCCTCCTCTTTGTACAATAATTCGTTTTTTCTTCCCTACAGTTTGACTTTTACGAGCGAGTGCACGTATTATGTTCTTGTAACGGCGTAGGCGAGCCTTCTGAGGTGGTTTCATTGATACATTGCAATTTATAACGTTAAGACAGATTTCACAGATGCATTTTAAAAAGTCGGAGTCGATATTTTTAGCAAACATCTGCTGCATTGCCCGGGGCAGTCGATGATAGATTTTTATTAATTCATGGTATTTCTTTAGCCTCTTTGTCATTCTGGAATATACACCGTTTCAGGCTCGTTTGGAAATATATTCGTTCTTAGAAGCACCCTAAACGTGTTTCGCGGATGAAGGTCGCAAAGCAAATATCCGTAACGCGGCTTGTAGCTTCTTTATAAACTTCCAAAAACTCCTTACGCTGATTCGGGAACATTTGATTGGCTAATACCCCAATTTGTGATACATCTCTACGTTGCGCGAATAAGACTAGATATTGTGTATTTAACGACACATCGCGCATGTATCTATTTTTGAAAAATAGATTCTGATTGATGAAGAACACGCTTATGTTAAGATGGTGGGAGAATACTGTAAATGTCTCGGCAAACGTTTTATCCATCTCCAACATGAGATCGTCAATTACAATGACTGTATGTTCATTTCCCTTTAACGAATTAACATCATATACACCTTTGTGGAACAAAATATCATCTTGGTACTCGTTGAACACTGATTGATACGTCGAATAGCACCATATAACTTTATGCACAAATTTTGAGAACATCTCTCCCTTTTCTTTAATGATTTTAAGCATAAACACAGTTTTACCACATCCTGTAGGGCCAGATATAATACATGTGGATGGGCTCGTGAACCTGAATTTTTCTACAGAATCCATTTCTAACACGTCACACCCTAAGTGGGTCATTTACAAAATATAAATTTGAGTGCTGCTCCTTATATTTTGTTTTCTTCTCCACAGAACCGTGAATGACGATGAGGTACAGCACCCCATCATCGATATACAGATGACCCGACGAGTTGTGATCACAGAATCCATCCCCGCTGACGAATCCTCACCAGCGATACCTGTAGCACGCGCCATTCAAAGCGGAGGCACGATGAAGAGCCCACCACGTCAGGTATAAAGCGCGCCAGGATTGAGCCGGTTGTTAGACCACCAGTAATAGAGCCCCAACCTTCTACGTCTTACGACACAACCCCCACAATAGTACCTTCCTCAAATATACCCCCTTATTCAATTCCGGGTACATCCTCCACAGCAGCTTCTCGTTCTGTTGAGGATGGCATAACATTCGAGTTGGTGCGCACCGCTACCCCACCCCAGCCTTGACTAGAAATCGGTATATAGTCAGGGTTGATCCTAGATCCATGTATAGCAATGGTGTTGAACACGGACTACGGCGCATAGTTGAACGTATTGTAGAGTTTGCCCTTCAGAACCGCGACGAACGTGAAGTCAGGACGAGGCTGTCCTTCGGATTCGGGTCAGATGACGGAGATGTAGATGATTTTTGGGTAGTAATACCGTTCAGACGTTTGGCAGCTGAAGATATAGAGTATATATTAGGCCGTATAATGCAGGCCTCTCAAAGTAGTATAGCCTTCAATATGGACAACTTCACGGTAAATATTGACCGTGTATTCCGTGTTGCGGGTCATAGTGCCACACCTTATACTCTTAACTTCAATTCTCAGGCTATTTATAGACGGCATATAAACGTCGATCGTGGTTGCGGCTTTATAGCAGTAGTCTTGGCTCGTATGTTTACTGTACTAAATACACGGTAAAAACATTTGGTTGCCTACGGTAGTGGAGCGTGCCCGTAAACTAGCTGTAGACTGTAAACTTGAGTTTGACTGTAATATGGGTCCTGAAGAGCTGAGAAGGGTAGAACAGGAAATGAATGTTCGTATAGTTGTATTTGGAATGGATGATCGTCGTAGGACTGTGTATGTTTTTAAAAGCAGTGTGAGAGATCGTACAAGCCCCTACTTATTTTAGGACTGTCAGGGACAACGTATCTCCCCATCCGTAATATAAGGGACCTTTACGCGAGTTATGATAAAAGTCGAAAATATGGCGACATCATGATTTGTGTAAGGGTGTATCGAGTTTGCGGATGATATAGTGAAACATTGTAAATATTGCCAAATGGTATGTGAGCAGTGTAAACGCTCCAAATGTGAAAGCCGTGTAGTCGAAGCTGAGAAGAGGGAATGTGATGTGTGTAGTCGCACATTTTTCAATAATAACTGTTTTGAGCTCCATAAATCAATTGGCACGTGCAGGAAAATGAGAATCTGTGAATGTGGTATGTTTCATATGATGGATAATTGGAGGAATTTCAAGCATAAATGTGATGAAATTCACTGTTCTACATGCCATGAGAAATATAAGGCGGACGGAGTAAAGCATGTATGTTATATGAAAGACGCTAAGCCTAAAAATAGCCCTTGTATAACTGTGTACTACGATATAGAAACATACACGAGCGCTGAAACCAAAGAGGTTATTCCACATTTACTTGTAAGCCAGACTATCTGTGATCAATGTATGGAGATCGAGTGTGATGAGTGTCACAAATGTGGTAAATGGACAAACGTTTTTAAAACGAATGCCACGATAGCCCTGTGAAACTCTTTGCGTCCTATATTGTCAAGTTAGCAAACAAGTTAAAAAAAATGACTGTGTATATTCTCGCCCATAACGGGGCAAAATTTGACACTTCCTTTATAAGGAGGTGCTTGAGCACGAGTCATCTGAGATATTTACAGGTGATCCCTTGAAAAGAGGCAACAAGCTAAGACAGATGCAAATAAGAGGTAATGTACAGTTTAAAGACACTTTATTATTCACACCTTTTAAATTAGTGAAGCCTCCTATTGGTGAATTCCTCGGTGAGTTGACTGATGAGATTAAGGATGAGTATGGAGACACCGCATACGCCGACTCTTTTGTCTCAACATGGCCAAAAACTTATGGGGTACGGGTGAGGGTGGGGGAGGATATGAAATATATCGTGAAGGCTAAGGGTATCACGCTCAAGCAGGCGAATCGGCAGGTCGTTAACTTTGATTCGTTGAAGGATCTAGTGTGCTTGGATGATGATGATGATGAAGCGACTGGCCGCCCCAACTAACTGTAGGCACCCACAATTTTCGGGCGCAGAAGCTGGGGGCGTGAAGGAATTTAGGGGTACAAAGGTGTGCCGTAACACCTATATGAAACGTTACCAGGTACATGGTACCTATGATGCCGTACCCTTTGGATACCATAATCTTTGATGTGTCTATTGTTAACTTAATTATTACACGTGTTTGTAAATATATATACACCTTGAATATTTCGTTTATTAAATAAATCGTGTTTCAATTAGCGTTTCACTTTCTCCTTTGTGTGTGTGTGTGTGTGTGTGTGTGTGTGTGTGTGTGTGTGTGTGTGTGTGTACAGGAGAAAATTCTAAGCTCCGCCCAGCGTGTGTACAGGAGAAAGTTTTAAGCTCCGCCCACTTGTATGATTGATCACGTGACTCCTGCTACTTCCTGGGCTTCCCTGCGTGCTCAGTTGACCGCAGTAAGCCCTGGACCTCAGACGTGTATTCTCCCGCGTAGACAGAAAATAGTAATGGCTACCTTTAATATTGCGTGTTCGACGTTTATGAAATAGTATTCTGCAAAGTGTCAAGATGTGATGGATACTGAAAAACTCCTTATTCCACCCTCCTTTGATGCTTTTAAGGCTACATTGATTCGTGCGAAGGAGCAAGAGGTACAAATACGCTATGGCTATTCTGGCGAGTGCATTGTAGGATTTCGTAGTACAAGTGATGTACTGAACTATGTTGTAGGACTAAACTTTATAAAAGCTTACATATACCGTGAAGTAGAAGAAACAACACGTGCAGAAGAGAAGCAACGGATATGGATAGTGAGCTTTGTTAAGGAATGGTATGATAAGCGTTATGTCATGTTGCATCATACCGATTACTCGTACCCTGCGACTGAGAATGTAAATCTTGTCATCATGGAGAATCTTAAGTATTTTTATCACTATATTAATATATATCATGACTAGGTTTGTAGTGAGGTTGTGGCTAATGGCCTGTGTGAGTTTTTAACAGACTTTAGAGACGAGTATCGATTGTTAAACAAAAAGGAAAAACATGGGCATATGTTTCTCTCAAATAGTGCGCCGGATTGTGAAGATGTTTAGTTTGTAGAAATGAACGTCTGGTGAGTGATAAAACATTAAAACCGATATAAAATGTGTTTAGTTCGTGAAAATCCCCCTATGCAAAAATGTCTGGTGCGTATTCTGGGGAGTTGGAGTAATAAAATTTCTCAAGACATCTACCCAATATAATGGGATACAACTATTCGAACAGCGCCGTACACGTTTCATTAGCTTATGGTGTGACTCACTCCCCCGTCGAGCCGATCCATTGCATGTGGCCCATAGTCATCTCAGAGCTTGAGCCGACTGGACGTGTGCTCCTCGAATACGATGGAACTTCCTTTGAGCAGCATTCTCAACGCCGTGTACGATGTGTCCGTGACGAAGTCGTTGCGCGTGTTCAGGCGTAAATCCGGTGTCGTTAACTATGTACTGGAAACGGCTTGTAGACAAACAAACAAACGGAATGTTGTTTATTTAAGTGTCGCGGAGATGAATAGAATCTTCGTGATAGTTGAGAAGTGGAGTGAGGATCGTTATAAAATTCCTACAGGTGTAGGTACAAGAAGAGAGCAGATTAGTGACACCCCCTCATATGCCGTTGTTTGTACGTTGTGTATAAATAACGATCGGCCATGCATTGATATACGGCTGATGTGGAAGAATGCTTCTGATAATAACGCTCTTGTCCCTACTCGAAACCGTTTCATCCTCGACAGAATGTTTGAAATCGCCGGATTCCGCAAGCTGAAGCCTATATTAGACGTGCGTGTTATGGATATGCTTTATTTTGATACGGTTCTTGAATACGCATACACCGCTCTGCTCGATGGGTTTACCGAGTGTAGGGTTGAACAAGGTGAGAATGGTCTAGAGCTGGACGTTTATTTAAAAAGTTTAGACTCTTTGAAATATCATGAGCTTTGGTACGAAGCACTTGAGCGGTACAGAGCTGAGCTCGCCTACACCGTTCACCCTGAAGAACTATTTCTTTACATAATGAGCAGATGCCGTAACGACTTAGAAGATTATTTCAACTGCCGCTATACAGTCTGAAGAAGAGTTCACGATTGAAAAGCTCGGGTCGGTAGAAATAAACCCTCGATTGGAAAGGAGTGTTTATAAACTTGTATTTAATGTTGTGGCTAACGATGAACTCTTTGTACTGAATAGTACTGAACGATATGAAGGCCATTTATATAGAGTACAGGTCTCCCTATAGCTTGAACGGTGAAATAATATTAAACCGCGTATACTGCGTAGTGCAAAGCAATAACGATGTGTTGTAGACTCGATTACGTGTGAGTTTAGTGTTTTGCGCAGTAGAACAAAGTGAATGTATTTATTTTCAATATATTTAATTATTTAACATAATTGTGTGTAATATGTATATATATATATATATTATATATATATATATATATTATATATATATCCCTGTACTGCTATATTGACGGCTATACGTTTCGTATTTCTTATTTTTTGTTTTTTTATTTTGTGCAGTAGAAGATAGTGTATGAATTTATTTTCACTATATTTAATTATTTACATAATTGTGTGTATATATATATATATATATATATGTATATATATATATATATATTTCTCCTGTACTGCTATATTGATGGTTATACGTTTTGTATTTCTTATTTTTATTTTTTTTCGATTTTATTTAGTAGAAGATAAGTGTGTGTATTTATTTTCAATATATTTAATTATTTAATATAATTGTGTGTGTGTGTATATTTCTCCGTACTGCTATATTGATGGTTTATATTTTTATTTTTGCTTACATACATATCCTCGTTCATATTTTCTTATACTATTATTATTTTTTATTTTATTTTGATCATTCCAATGTATATTATTTTCTATATATTTACAATATTTCCGTCTAAATAAGCAGAATGATGTAATGGTTTTTTTATTTAATTCTTTTGGGTGTAAACGATAATTAATTATACCAAATGGCCTGGTTACGCCTACTAAACCGACTGGACGGATTTCTAGCCAACTGTCAAGAATATATGCTTTAATTAAATAAATAGCACAATCTGGCAACTCAACCTGAACAAGCCTTTACGCCTTCTAAGCCAACTGTCAATAATATATGCTTTAATTAAATAAATAGAACAATCTGGCAAATCAACCTGTACAAGCCATTTACGCCTTCTAAGCCAATGTCAATAATATATGCTTTAATTAAATAAATAGCACAATCTGCAACTCAACCGTACAAGCCATTTACGCCTTCTAAGCCAAATGGCGGATTAAGCCAACTGGCGGATTTACACCTTATAAGACAGCGGGCGCTCGGTGAAGTCTTAATATGCACTTGGCTTCTGCCAGGTGAACACCTCTCTTCCTCTCTCTCCTTCTCTCTCTTTCTCTTGGGGGATAACGCCGCCTCCCAAGTTTTATAACCCCTTGTTGCTCTTGCAAACATTCCCCCTCCCCCTTTGCATAGCCCCCTTCGTGCATTACCCCTTCCCCCTTCTTTGCATACCCTCTTCATTGTACCCCCACCCCATTGTTGCATAATCCTTTGCAACATCAATGTTATCTCATTGCAACATTCTTGCACTCGTCCATTTTTCGCCCATACTACTGACACTGTCACAGGAAACGCCTACTTGTGTATGCTCAAACGAGTAAGCATTCCCCAGTGTCTTGAACACAGATGGGGATTTCCCAACATGGTTCCAGCAAGATGGTGCTCCTGCCCATTACAGCATAAGTGTAAGAGAGTGCTGCACCGACAATTTCCTGGTCATTGGATAGAACGTCGAGGCTTGTGGAGTGGCCGGCGAGGAGCCCCGATTTCACCCCGTTGGATTTTTACTCGGGTCACTTGAAGGCGTTGGTCTACGCGGAGAAAATTCAGAGTGTGCACATTTGCGGGAGCGCATCATCGACGCATCTAACACCATCACTCCTGAGACATTCGCCGTGTATTTGCTGACTGGATAGCTCGTCTGCATTCGTGTATCAATAATAATGGTGGACACACTGAACACATTCTGTGAATTAAAAGCCGTTTTTTATTGCCGTTTTTATCATTTTGCCCTATGGTTCCAGACTTATGGGACCACCCCTGTATATATATATATTGTTACCGTGCCGGGTGACTAAGGCTGTCATACAATTATTTCTGACCAAATTATACCAAAAACCCGGCAACAGTATCTCGGATGGGTTACCTTAATAACAGAAGACAACAGGTGCAAAACTAAGGGAACAATAAAACAGGCTGCTTTCAAAATAAACCTTATAATTATAATTAGTGAAATATATACACGTATTACAACAATTCATAAATTCAATGAGAGCATAATAGTAACAAACACTGGCTAAATAAATGTTTTCTTTCCTTTTTAACGCACGCCAGACACCTCCCAGCAGGTCTGCCAAGGTCTAGACCAAATAGTCTTTATCCGGCTAAACACCTCGCACTACGAACTCCTGTGCCGTCGGCCAGTCCTTCGCTGCAGAACGTGCCTAAGAACGTGCACACCTCGTTGGTAGCCCACTACGACTCCTGTGCCGTCGGCCAGTCCTTCGTTGCGAACGTGCCTAAGAACGTGCACCAGGTAATCCGTTGCAGCGGGAAAATGGCCTGAGGATGACAAACGACCGATCGTAATGTCGAACGCTGGGTGTGGGGTAGGCCTCCACACACTTGACCATATATATATATGGTCAACGAAACCAGACCCTGACCTTTGACTCAACCAGAAGGAGAGCACCGATACCTGCGAAGTAGCAACTTGAGCAAACCCCCATCCCCATGAAAAGTACGATACACAAATATTTACAACACGTCCAGCTCATATCCTAATCTAACAAAATTTATTAATACCCAACCCAAACCCATTCAATATAATAACCTCGTTTAATTTTCAGAAACCTAATTTAAATTAAAACAAGTCATAGTTTAAATCTTACCCACAACTTGGGCCGAGACGCCTCACTCCTCCGCTCTGGTGGTAACCTTGGCAATCAACCCTAACAAAGGAAACATTTAACTTAAACTTATATCTAACGAAATAAAACAACCACCTTTCTATAAATAAACCGATATTTATACCAATATTTTCAATATTACCACAAATAAAATAACCACTTATTATAAACAGCACTATTTACCTTAAATTATGCTCCACTTTCCTTAAAGATTTACAGAAATCCAAAAAACTCTCAATTCTCTGACCATAAATGCTTTCTATGCCAGCAGACCAAACAATACCAAGATTCCACCAGAGCAGAGTAAAGCTCTGCACGAAACTTCTAGAAGGTTTTTACCAACCACCTACACATTGACCCCAATAATTAATTTTATTAAGGTAACCCATCCCGAGATACTGTTGCCGGGTTTTTGGTATAATTTGGTCAGAAATATTGTATGACAGCCTTAGTCACCCGGCACGGTAACATATTTGGCGCCCAACGTTTTATATTTGCTTTTTTTTAATGTTTTTATATTTGCTTGTTTTGTATTTTTTTTCTGTAAGTTAGTTTTGTTTTTTGCGTGAAATTGTGTATATTTAATCATTTTGTTTACGTTTTTTTTGTTTTAGGGATATATATTGCGTATATACTCGTACATTGGGTTTGTATTTTATTTATTTTTTTTCTTGTATAAGGTTATTTTTACACGCTTTTGGCCTATATATTTTAGGCGGGTCTTTTACAGGGTTCAGGTCTTTGATTCTATTGTTCTTTTCTGATAATTTTCGTAACTGTCTGGTGATGAAAGTAAACAGGCCTGCGCGTTAGAGGCAGTGTTTCAAGGAGAAAAATCGAGTGATAGTGGGGCAATGATGCATTTAATGAAGTTTCAGGAGGCTTTAAGTCACGAATCGGTTAATATAGATAGTGTGGTGGTTACCTTAGAGTCTGTTACAGAAGCATTGAAGTATAAGCAAAAGGGAGCTATGCCAAAAGGTACGTCGGGGAAAAAAGTGCAGTACCAGGTCAGAGAGGATACGTATGAAGAGAGTGACACGGAGCCTGATGAACGACGAACGAGGCAAAAGAAAAAAGTATCGCATGGGTCTACGGCAAAGACTCGTAAGTACACGACGGATGGTAGTACAGATACTGAGGTTGAAGAGTCCAACAGGGTCAAGGTGGTAGGTTTTGGTTGAAAAGGTTATTGGAGTTAGAAAAGGCTGGAATTTCTCACCAGGAGGCGACTAATAGAATTTTAATAGTAATAGCTGGTGAGCTTCTCGAGATTCTTAGGTATGATAAAGAGGTTAGGAGTGTTAAGGCAGTTAAACCGTTAAAATTTGGTGTTGAACGTATTCAGATATTTGATGCATTTATGGAAGATTTCGAACGGTACGCGGGTGAACAACTTGGTAAGAATAAAAACAGGTGGATAGTAGAGCTTAGGAATTTTCTAGAGGGACCAATTTTAAAAACCTATTACAGTGTGTATCGCCCGAAAGTCTCTTATACGACCATCATAGCCCGCCTTAAGAACTGGTGTAAGGAAGAAAAAGATAACGAGCAGACTGAGTTACAGAGAGAGTTTTGGCGTATGGAAATCAAGAAAGGAGAACGCTACAGTGATTTTGCCCTAAGATTGCAAACAACTTACGAGGCAGCAGTTCCTGAAGGTAAACGCGACGTGGAGACTTTGAAAGGTCAGTTTTTGAAGTCTGTTCCTTCTAAGGTAGCACGAAGAATTAAAATTAGGCTTGGAACTGAGAGAGAGTGTGCCAACGTCAAATGGAAGGATATGGTAAGGTGGGTTCTAGATGAAGACGAGCTTGAGGAAGAAGAGAAGGTGGTACGTAAGGATGATGCTATTCCGGTCTGGACTGCCTTTCCTGAGAGTGGTATGAACATGAATGAGGATTCTCGGATGTCGTATGCTGGTGCGGTTAGGCAGGGTGAACCATGGATGCATGAGTGCCTCAAGCTCTTGATTATTGCTTTTAGTCATCCCCATAGCAAACACCACCGTACTGTCAACTTTACTTTCTACTTTTACACTTCCGACGTACTACTGCGGCAAAATATTTGCTCCCTTACCTGCTTCCCTTTCACCCATCTGCTCCACTTAAAACAAATCAGCAGCCTCGGGATTCAATTTTAAAATCTTATTACCTGCATCCTCACTTTCAAGCGCTCTATCAACAGCCCCGGACTCGTAATTACAGAGCCGGGGCTAATTAGTTTCCCTTATTACCGTCGATCGACTTTTTCCCTTTCACATTCTCACGTGCATTCTCGAGCATAGGACATCTAGATATGACATGCCTTCCTCCTCACACAAATAACATTTAGGTTTTCTTTCCCTGGCCTTGTGGTCTTTTCCCAAAAAATCACCCCTAACATTACAGTCACTCACCATGCTGGTCACTCCCCACACGGGCCACCATACCAATATTTTCAAATATTACACAAATAAATAAACCTTTAATTATAATTAGTGAAATATATACACGTATTTACAACAATTCATAAATCAATGAGAGCATAATAGTAAAACAAACACTGGCTAAATAAATGTTTTTTTTCCTTTTTAACGCACGCCAGACACCTCCCAGCAGGTCTGCCAAGGTCTAGACCAAATAGTCTTTATCCGGCTAAACACCTCGCACTTTACGAACCTGTGCCGTCGGCCAGTCCTTCGCGCAGAACGTGCCTAAGAACGTTGCACACCTCGTTGGTAGCCCACTACGATCCTGTGCCGTCGGCCAGTCCTCGTTGCCGAACGTGCCTAAGAATGCACCAGGTAATCCGTTGCAGCGGGAAAATGGCCTGAGGATGACAAACGACCGATCCGTAATGTCGAACGCTGGGTGTTGGGTAGGCTCACACACTTGACCATATATATATGGTCAACGAAACCAGACCCTGACCTTGACTCAACCAGAAGGAGAGCACCGATACCTGCGAAGTAGCAAACTTGAGCAAACCCCATCCCCATGATAAAAGTACGATACACAATATTTACAACACGTCCAGCTCATATCCTAATCTAACAAAATTATAAATACCCAACCCAAACCCATTCAATATAATAACCTCGTTTAATTTTCAGAAACCTAATTTAAATTAAACAAGTCATAGTTTAAATCTTACCACAACTTGGGCCGAGACGCCTCACTCCTCCGCTCTGGTGGTAACCTTGGCAATCAACCTAACAAAGGAAACATTTAACTTAAACTTATATCTAACGAAATAAAACAACCACTTTCTATAAATAAACCGATATTATATACCAATATTTTCAATATTACCACAAATAAATAACCACTTATTATAACAGCACTATTTACCTTAAATTATGCTCCACTTTCCTTAAAGATTTACAGAAATCCAAAAACTCTCAATTCTCTGACCATAAATGCTTTCTATGCCAGCAGACCAAACAATACCAAGATTCCACCAGAGCAGAGTAAAGCTCTGCACGAAACTTCTAGAAGGTTTTTACCAACCACCTACACATTGACCCCAATAATTAATTTTTACCCATTACGCAATACATGAAAACAAAAATACGTTATAAAATATCCTTAACACTTGCGTTTCAACTTACTATACATATCACAGAGCAACTATATCAAAATTTCCATAGAGAGTTACTGTACATAATTAATAAAGCTGAACCAAAAAATACGGAATACAAAAATTAAAAAATAATCTTTACAAAACATGGAAAAATTATCAACACTGTTACAATATATATATATATATATACAGGGTGGGCCGAAAGTATGGATCCATAGGAAAATATTTATTTTAATACATAAATTACAACAAATGATAAATACTTAAAATGAATATCAACTTTAACTCGTAAATGCGTATCCGTGATACTGTACAGTGGTTCGTACTCCAGTATAAACAACAAATTATAACAAATGCTCAAATTGGCGGCCTCTGACATCGAGACACTTAGGGATGGAATTTATGATTTTTAATAATTCTTCGAATTGACGTTCTCGAGATGCGTGTTTCATTTGATAATCTTCTTGTTGACTTTACTGGACTGTTCGTTAAAGTTTCACATACCATTGCAGAGGTATTTTCATCAGTTGCAGTTTTTGGACGACCAGAACGCCGTCGATCATGTACACTTCCTGTTTCTTTGAAACGTTTAAACAACTTGCCAACAGTCGCATGCGTTACTGGATGCTTATCAGTCGGCGCACAGCAAACCCAGCTGTTCATCCTTCCATACAATAAAATTGGTTGGTAGATAATGTGTACCCTGGGTAGCTTAGTGGTTAAGACGCTGGCTGCTGATCAGGAGGTCTTGAGATCGTGTCCCGGCGAGGCTTTTGTAACTTCTGATCGACCATAATGGGTTGTGGTTCGGATTCCACGTTAAACTGTAGGGCTAAGGTGGCGCAACAAGCTGATCTTCGTCAGAATGAACAATTCGGGCAGAAGCAAGAACCAAGGTTAACTAAGGTACGTACACAAAAGATGAAGTGATGAATTTACCCAAGAAAAAGACTCCATTGGATTTATAATTAATATCGATAACTTGACAGGACTTGGAATTCATTGGGTGGGTGTGTATTTCAGAAAGAGCAAATATGTTGCTGCAGTACTATGATTCGTTTGGGAAATCGCCGTTTCATGATCCAAGTATCACAAAATTCCTAAAACAACTGCATATACCTAGCATTATATCGAATCCTTTTAAACATCAAAGCAATTTTAGTAATGTATATGAACAATACTATTTGATGTTTATGTTGTACATGTTAAGAAGCTTTTCTTATGAGGATTTTTTATAATTTTAGCAAATACGATTCAAGCCTAAATGATGAATTTGTATGTAATCAGATAAATTATCGCTTTACATTTATAACTAAAAAACATTGTATAATGTAGTAAGAATGAAGTTCTTTTATTTATATTTCTTATGTACCTTGTAAACTCTGGACAGCGTTATTAATTCTTAACGTTATAATTGTAGAAGTGTAAGTCTTATAGATGCATTCTGTGCATGAATGAATTAATGTAACCTTTTAAAATATATTTGTACACCAGTGTAACTTCTAATTTAATAAACGAATATATGATTTTCTGTATTATTTTTAAAATCCTGCATAATACCCAAAATTTTAGAGTTCTATTATTATTATATATATGTCCGCGAGTTCCTCTCTTGCGATCTCCAATGCACACGACTCATCTGTACCGTCATGAGCCAGGTGTCTATTTTTATTTTGAAGAAGTCTACGTTGACACCAGTAATGTTCCTGATCTCCTTCGGTATTTTCTTTTAAAGTTGAGAGTGTCCCTTGTTTGGGAACGAAAAACTTGTTAGAAGATGTATAAATGGTTTAATGCATCAAATATACATATATACAGGAATACCCCTTCTTTGCGAGCTAATTGGTTCCGGAGATCGCTCGTATTGCAAGAACTCGCAAAGCTGAACATTATTTCCCATAGACACAATGTTATAAGCAAGAAATATGGACCGTAAAATTTTTTTACATAACAAAAATAAAAATAATCTTAAATAAAACGCAAATCAATAATTTAATTACGAAACTTACCTGGTTTTAAAATCATCGTCTTCTACTACATCAATGTTCGGAAGCATATTCGCTTGTGTTGAAGCACTAGACACGTGAGAAGTAGAAGGCTTGGAATTTTTTCTTGAAAAAGGAGTCTAGCGTTGTTTGCTTTGAAGACATCTTTTTTTTTTTTCTCTATATAAATTTCTTGATAACAAGCAATATCATTTCTAATGTTTGCAGCAACTTTGAACTTCGCTCGAAATTTGGATCTTGTGACTGAAAAATTTTCATGGCAGTTTCTAAAAGCTTAAATGCTTCATCGAGTCCTTTAAGAGTGAATGAAGTGGGCGTAGATGCTTCAATCACAGTTTCTTCCTCTTCTTGTTTTTCCTGTTCTTCCATTTCAATGAGGTCTTCATTTGTGAGCTCTTCATCATGTGCTTCAAGCAATTCCTCTACGTCATTTACAGAAACTTCAAGATTTAATCGATTAGCAATGTTAACAATTGCTTCTGTATCGTTTTCTACAATCTCGCTGTACGTTGCTCGCTGTACAGTACAGTATTTCAATGTTTCTTAGGTTATTTTGAACGTTGAACTCTTGCGTGCAGTAATTCTTTTATCATTTTAAAAAATTTTATTAATTAAAAAAACACTCGCAAAGGCGAGTACTCGCATTGCAGGGACTCGCAAAGGGAGGTATTCCTGTGTATATATATATTATATATATATATATATATATATAGTTCTTTTTTATATACATATATACAGTAAACCATCGTCCAACGCGGGGGTTAGGTTCCTCGAGGACGGCGTGTTTAGGTAAATCCGCGTTGAACAAACTTAATACCTTATGGGATAAATGGGGATACGTGAACGCGGCTGCGTAAAGTTTCCCATTAATACTTAGATATGTAGATTTTTTATTCACACACAAATGAATTTCCCGACCTATATTGTATATGAAATAAGAACATAATAAAATCATAAACATAATGATATTTACATATGATAAATAAAATATATTAAATAAAAATAGCACGCATCTTTTCTTCACTCTTTCGGATGGTGCATATGGTAGACTCATTCACATGATACTCACGCCAAATGATGTTATTCTCATACAACTACGGAACTTATCTAGAATCTTTATTTTTTCGGCTAATGTCATAACCTTACGACTTTTCTTCTCTTCACTATCACCTGCAGATGTTTTACGTTTTGGTGCCATACTGTTGTCTAAGGGTAATAGCAAACAACGGCAAAATACGACAAAAACAATCCAACACAACTTCACTGAACTTAACGCGGTAGCGGGACTGAGACAAAGGGTGATGCGAGGGGTGACGCGAGAGGGAGGGAGATGCGGGAGTTTTGGAGAGTGTAGGAGAAAACACTAGAGTGCGCACTGACACGCGTACAGTACTACTGTATTAGAATGTTTTTGTGCGGACCGTGTATAATAAATTTTCCGCTTTCGACAAATAATTGTTCGCATTTATTTTCCGTGTATAAGCAAATTCGCGCTGGACAAACACGCGTTGGACGAGGGATTACTGTATTTATATAGTTACTTTTATATACATATATATATATTTATATAGTTACCTTTTTTCATCTATTTTTTAGAGTTAGCTTTAATTAATGTTACTTTCATTTTTTACAGGTCATTATAAAATGAGTGCTTGGAATATTGACGGATTACCTAAAATAGTTTAAAAAAATGTGAAAAATATTAAGTATGTCTCGTAGATGTGTTAATGATGCCGACAATTTTTGCTACATTTGTGGAGAATTTACTGTTAAAAATCAGAAAAGGTGCTTTACTCCTCTTATAAAAAAAAGCTTATCATTTGTACTTCGGATGCAAGGTAGGAGATCAAAATAAACCTGGGCACCCCATATTTGTTGCATTTCATGTTCAAGCCGTTTCCGACAGTGGATTAAAGGTGCTCGTTCATCTGTCTTTCGCAATACCAATGATTTGGAGAGAACAACTGGATCACCTAAATGACTGCTATTTCTCTATGCCTAAAACATCAGGATTCTCTGCAAAAAACAAGAAATCCATTCTATATCCTAATTTGGTATCGGCAATGAGACCTGTCGCTCATCGTCCAGATTTTCCTGTTCCAGCACCACCCGAAACATATACAATAGAGCAGGGCTTCTCAAACGTTTTTCACTTGCGACCCCTTTGGATCAGACAAATTTTTTCGCGACCCTTCACTCAATGTCATAAAAGCAATAGGTATTAACACTGTATATTTATGAAAAAATAATATTTTCAAATGTTTCTGCGACCCTAATAATATTTACGCGACCCCTAGTTTGAGAAGCGTGGCTATAGAGGATGAAGATGATGATGAAGAGGTAAGTGCTGAAGCAGGTCCTACTAATGATCCAGATTTCAATCCTTCCACTTAACTGAGCCACACATGATCTCTCAAGCGAAGCTCAATGATCTAGTTCGAGATCTAAACCTCTCTAAAAATCAACCTGAGGTACTTGGTTCAAGATTACAAGGGTGGAATCTTTTGGAGAAAACACAAACATAAGTCTGTTTCGTAACCGGGAAAAAGAATTTGTCCATTTTTTCAATGAAAGAAAATCTTTGCTATTGCAATGATGTTAATGCCCTGATGGAAGCATTTGCACACGAACACAAAATTGAAGAATGGCGGTTGTTCATTCATCAAAACTGAATTTGAAAGCTGTTTCTGCTATATAATGGAAATTTTTTCCATCAGTTCCCATTGCTCATTCATTTCACCTAAAAGAATCATATAAAATATGGAATATATTTTAAACAGCATAGAATACATAAGTGTAACTGGAACGCCTGTGATGACCTAAAAGTTATAACTCTTCTTTTGGTAATGCAGCTGGGTATGCGAATATTGTTGTTTCTTATGTGAATGGGACAGCCGTGCTTAGTCTAAGCATTACATTGTTAGCGATTGGCCAACTAGACAACTATCAGAAGGTCAAAAAAAACATTTGGCATAAAAGCCTTGTTGAACAAAAAAATTTTATCTACCACCTTTGCATATAAAGTAAGGACTGATGAAAAATTTTGTGAAAGGTATGGAGCGAAACAGCAGAGGATTTCAATACATTAAAGAAAAATTCCCCAAAATCAGCGAAGCGAAAACAAAAGAAGGAATATTTGTGGGACACCAAATACAAGAATTAATGAATGATCTACAGATCTACAGAAGCTAAGGCTAACAAAGACCCTAAGATCCACTCTAAGGCTAGCCCGAGAGAAAGGAGAGAGTAGGGGGTTAAGAGAAGAGAGGAGAATAAGGGGTTAAGTAAGGAGCAACACCTATCATTCGTGGGTTAACATTCATTCAGAAAAAGAGGGAAAAAGTCTCACCATCATCATCCGCCGGCCACTGCCGACAAGTCAGAAAAATAGTCGGAGAATATAGGAGAGGGGTGAAAGATGAAAAGAAGTAAAATAAGAACGCTTACAAACCATGCAAACACAGTCTTAACTCACTGTCATACCATGCAAACTACAAACATGCAAGAAAAGAGTTAGACATGCAAAGTAAGGAGGATAAGAAAAAAAAAAAGTAGGTAAAGTTAAACAAAAAGTGGGTTAGTTTACGCTATGAGCTACATCTACATTCGTGTTAGTCTAATTTTTTTTTTATTTTTTTTTATTTTTTATTTTTTTTATTGCTGGCATCACGCTGGCATGTCACAAGCTGGCATTCATCGTCAACAGACTCATCCTCGAGCACCACCACCAGAGCTCCTGTTGTTAACTTTCTTTTTAATTTTAAACAACGTTAATATTTTTAAAATGTCTGTCAAGACGGTTCTTAAACACATTAACGCTGGTAGAATGAACGACTGACGCGGGAAGATTATTCCATTTATCAATTACTTTAAACGTAAAGAATTTTTTAGCGATATTAGTAATGAAACGTCTGCCACGCAACTTGAATCCGTTATTGCGAGTATTACTATTATCGAAAGTGAACAATTTGTCAAAATTTACGTTATCGATGTTATTAACGATTTTGAAACTTCAATAAGCTCCCCCCTTAATCTCCTAGTTTCGAGTGAATACAAGTCTAACACTTTAATCCTATCTTCATAAGGCTTATTGCGCAATGCCGGAATAAGTTTCGTGGCACGACGCTGAACCCTTTCTAACCTATCAATATCCTCACGCAAGTACGGGCACCAAACTGAACGGCATATTCCAAATGAGGCCTGACTAGGGACTTGTAAAGGGGCAATATAATATCCTTCGATTTAAATTCGAAATTACGCGCTATGAAGCCTAACATCCTATTAGCTTTTGCGCAAGACTCCAGGCACTGGTTCCTAACCTTTAAATCTTTAGTTACGCGTACGCCTAAATCTACTTCGATGCAGTTTTAGAAGGAAAAAAATGCTTGGGAGCGTTTAAAATCCGTCGCGACCAATTTTTTAGGTAGCAACAAAGCACTAAACTATAAAGAGTTAGTTAAAATAATGCTGGTAGCATACCATGAAATGGGGTGTAGCATGTCCTTAAACATTCACTTCCTCCACTCCCATTTAGACTTCTTTCCTGAGAATTTGGGAGCTGTGAGTGATGAGCATGAAGAACGCTTCCATCAGGCTATTTTAAAGTTGGAAAAACGGTACCAGGGCAGATGGAACCCTAATATTTAGCTGATTACTGTTGCATTGTTAAGAGAAGCTTCTCGTATATCATACAAGCGAAAATATTCCACTAAATCATTTCAGTAGCTTTCTATTTGTTTATTTAGCTGTATTTGTATAATAAAATAAGTTGTTTATACAGTACTTGTATAAAACTGCATTTTTCTCAAAACCTCTATGTGATAGAAAAATTCTGAAAAAGGATTCGAACTTAGCATGAAAAATTTATTTAGAATCAACTATGTTCATGCAGGAACCAGAAAAAAAGTTTAGTTCTGTTAATCTGTGTAATCTTTCTATATTTACCTGAAACAATGTCATGACTGACAAGTGACTATTGCCACAAGTATTCTCTGCAGTAAATTTCCCAACACAACATTGTCAAACGGTTTCGAGATAAATCAAACGTGACAGTAAACATCTTCAGTGGTTAAATTCTATAATGTGTTTAGTTGTCGATCTCAACAATAATTTGTCACTCTTCATTTGTTTAATTGAGTATAATTTTTGTCGAGGCCGTGCGGGTGATTTTAATTTTCACCTCAACCCTGTTAATGAGCTACTCTTGAAAAGAGAAGTCGCTCTGTAGGTACTTATTTTATGTTACTTTATGTGAGTTTGAACGAAGGCGCAGGATCGACCTGTGGGATTTGGTAAAGGAGGGAATTGGTGTGCATAACAATTAAAAAATCTTATTTTTCGATTTTTTTTAAATTTTTCTTTTACACTTTTTTCTGCTTCAGGGGTATAATGCCTGAGGCACGCAATGGGTTTCCTTGGCATCTTTTGAATAATTAAGAACATTTTCCAAATATGCACGGAAATGATAATAATTTGAAACTGCGGAGACATTCACTTGATTTAAATATACTGTATATCGCACTAACTGATCATTATATGCAAAAAGTTAGTTTCAGGATAGATCGGATAATCATCCTCACAATCTGTCCCATCAGAATGCGCTATTCGTACTTTTGTATACAGATATATATTGCTGGGATCGTAAAAGAATGAGCCTGCACTGGGTATAACGAACTCTATAGAGGCGGTCCAAGATCCAACTGTGTTGAGCAGGTTAATCGTAACATAATCGGAAAATCGAACTCCTCTATAGATATTCTGAGTAGGTAGGACGTTAAAAAGGGGGAGTTCAGATTTATAGCACTCGTCGCTGTGTGGGTGGACTAGCTGCGTCATGTTGAGTTGCTTAGAGCAAATACCAGGTCCGACTTTACACTGCAGAACCCAAATACCTATGAGAGATAATACAAAAATACTGTTTATACCAGTTAAAGAAATCAACCTTAGGCTCTACGCAATTAGAACATTTCTGATTTTTTAGAAGTCTTTCTTTTTCGTTTTACGCCTCGAGGTGACGTCTTCTTCTTCTTCTTCTTCTTCACTGGGCGTTTCATTTTTCTTTGCCGTTTTTTAACCCCTTTACCGCGGATTCTCCTTTTCACAACTTTTTCGCGTCATCAATAATTATAATCAAACTTCTCGTACGACGTAATTTTCTTTTCAAAACTTCTTTAGGTTTGACACCAGTCATCGCATCTTCAACCTTGTTAATACCTGATTGTAGAACCTTCCGACCCAGATATTTGGCACTACATTTTAGTAAGAGGACAGCCGTTCGCAGTATAGAAGAAAAGATCGAACTGAGTCCATTACCGCATTAGTATCTCACACTACGGTACACGATTAAAGGCTTTTGCCTTATACTGTAACACGCCGAAAATGAAGTTTCACTGTTGAGCAACCGTAACCGAATGGATAGTTTTGACCTACAACCATTTTTATATGTATCACAATACTGTTTAGTAGGTTAGAAACAACTTTGACATAATGAGGATTATCACACATTATGCTCATACTTTTTACTCCATGATAAGGTATATGCATAATGCATAGCAAACGCACCTGACTGTTCCCCACAAAGTGATGCTCCACGATATTACTGTAAATGTAGCACATAGGAGGGCTGTCTAGCAGACTTTGCAATTTCAGCTGGCACAATAAGCTAGCCCTATCATCCTGTAGTTCGTGAAAAGTATCTCTTTGGAAAGCAAAATTGTATCGTCCATTAGGTACAATCTTGAACACCTTTTTGTCCCTGATATTTCTTTTCATCTCCGATCTTAACAATAGAGTATGTTCCGATCCTGCAATCCATGTAACACATATGATTTCGAAAAGTAGATCACTTGTAAGTTTAGATTTATCCACGCTTTTACTTAGATATCTTACAATATCCTCCATGCTGTCATAATGGCCAGATCCTAGTGTTATTTCGGTGCTATATTACTGTACACCGCCGTTCCGTGCTGAACGCATAGTTTTATTCTTTACCACACCCACTTTTTCAACTTAATCGCGTTTTCTAAGAACCATTAAAACGCCTTGTTTCTCTTCATTGCTTAAAAGCTTGTTATTCAGTTGAAATTTACACAATCCCACTTCGTATGACTCACGTTCCAAACCGATAGGCCCACGCAGATCTGTTGTGAAGATGGCCAGAATATTGCCAGAGTACGTACCCAGCGAGGCTGTGGAGGGCAGTGTGACGTAGAACTGGTTAGAAGACATGTTGTATATTATATTAATCTTATTAATGCACTATAGGCAGTGGGCTAGATAGGGTTACAGTGCACCACCCCAACAAAAATTCTTCATGGGCGTTTTTGAACGCCCAAAAGACCCATTTTGAAGAAAAAAGATGTTAACATTGAATATTTTTGGTCTCACTACAACTTATTTATTTTAAAGAATACAAAATATTTCTCAAAATATTTAAAAAAGATACGTTTGTGCATGCATACATCATTTTATGTTAAGTTCCACAACAACAAACCGGCTTAACATTGTAACTTAATACGTTGCTCGTAAAAGATATAGGGTCACAAATACGAATACCAGTATTATACATGCTAATCAATATCTGAGTCCTCAAAGGAGGATTTTTCAAGCTCTAGGCCGCATTCTTCATCAGAACTCTCTCCATTTGAATTTTTCTCCAGTATGTCTACTCAGTTTTCTAAAATAAGACCATCATTCATAATCACCGTATGTATAACATTCTTTAATGCACCAACATCATAAATCCCTTTATGAAATAAGACATCTTTGTAATCGTAAAAAATAGGCTAGTGGGCTGAATATTACCAAATAACGGTGTGCAGGTTTGAGAACAATGCATTTTTATTTTTAATAACTTTAAGCATATCCATGCTGATGGACTTGTCAAACTGAATTTTTCTAGAGACTCCATCTTTTGCGTGACACGCTCTTAAGCAATGTTTTTATCAAATATAAATATTTTTAAAAGTCCTTCATTATATTCACTAATCTTATGTTCTTTTCCAGAATGATGAATGGTACCGCCCACCAGCAAGAACTTGCTGAGGATTCAGAAAGAACTCGAGACGTCGCACTGAGACTTTCAACTTTTTCTGCTGATGATGAGTGGGATCGTGGGACCGGTCCGAAACCCTCCATCCCGGATATAGGAAGACGCACTCGAGGAACCAGCCAGGAGCATACCGCCTCCACAGCAGTTAAGCGGTCGTTGGCAATGGATTCTGCAAAACCCTCCACATCAGGTGTGGTTTCAAAACGTTCAAGATTCGAGTCGTAAACCTCTGAAGACAATGTCGCCACTAATATCAGCCCCTTCGTCACCATACCCACACGCATCAGCGAACTTAAATGGGACAGTGTCACCTCAGCCTTCCACGTCTATCGCAGCACCCACCTCAAGACCCTTCTTCTTCTGACGCATCTATATCCCACCAGTGTTGGACACTAAAGCGTTAATCTGATAACAGTTAATTAACGAAGTTAACTTTTTTTAACGGACTATTAACGGAAGTTAATTTCCATTTATCGTTATCGGACCAGTTAACTTCCGATAACTCGATATTTAGTCTGTTAAAGTCCGTTAACACGTTAACTGCGAGGTGTCATTCACGGAAGATCACCGCTCCGCTAATGAATTCAAACCGCCATAACTTCAGTCTGCTTCCAGATCTCGCAACGGGAGGTTGTGCGCTTTTTATTGAAGGTAAGAAGGTTCTTTTAACGTTAGTAAAAGTCCTATAATATTATATATATATTAATACGTATGGAGATACGTATGGTAAAATGTACGGTTGAGAAAAATTAATTTATAGTAATGAATAATGAATAAGTATTTTTACACTGCGTTAGTAAATCTCTAAAAAAGTATATATAGTATGTAAAATTTGAATAATAGTTTTTATTCACTGATTGTAATATTGTCGTCGAATTAAATAACAATTGCGTATATTATATAGACAAAATATTTTATAGACAAAATAATTCATGGACAAAGTATTTTTATTTTATAGACTAAATAATTCAAGATAAAATATTTTATAGATAAAATAATTACATAGAGAAAAATTACTTCTATTGAAAATTCACAGAAAAAGGTTAAGTAAAATAAAATATTTTATATAACGTAATATTATATATTATATATTATAATATTATTATAATTAATAATATTTTGAATTAATTTTGCTATTTTGTTTGAATTAATATTTTATTAGTTTAGTTACATATTTTATACGATGATATTTTACTTTTTTTAGGTTCTTCTGTATTATCGTCAACTAGACAGCGTTCAGTTCTCTCTTACCAAGCATTCTCTACAACTTTTAAACTTCAACCATGGAGCACCAAGAAGAAGTTCTCGACATTGAGATCGCCTCTGTCTCAGGCACTTCTGAGTCTCAGTCTGACCAGAAGCCTTTCCAAAACAAAAAAGTTGCAAAACTTGATAAAATACAGTTAAATACCTATTTATTTGGATTTTGCATAAATAAACATTTTCTATGGGTTTTAAAGCTTTTTCCTTGATTTTTTTAAATGTTAGTAAAGAAAGGTTATCGTTAACGGATTATCGTTAACTTCCGTTAACTTTGTAGTAAAATTATCGGATTATCGTTATCGGAGTTAAAAATTGGGGTTAACGGATTATCGTTATCGAAGTTAACTTTTTGGTTAACGGTGCCCACCACTGTATCCCACACAGAAACAGCTCATCCTTCAGGCACGGGTGTATCAATCATACTGTTATACAATGTGAGTAACACCCCCGTACTGCTTAGGAACAGGTACAACGTTAGGGTTGAACCACGGATCGTTTATGCTGATGGCTTCGAACAAGTTTTTCTCAATGTAGTTCGAGGCATCGTCGCATACGCAACGTAATGAGGGGTGGGAGACACGGGTGAGGTTGGCACTTGGTTTTGAGCCAAATGATGAGGATGGCGATCTGTTCTGGGTAGTTATATCCTACAGACGCCTGATGGAGGAGGATATTGATTACATCTCCTCACGTATTGCACGTATTGAGAAATCGATGCATAGTGGGTCACAATTCAACCTGAAGAATTTCATGATCGATATTGACCATCTTCCATGTTGAGTGCATGACGCTACATGACTGTGATTCTAGCGTTAATATGGCAACCAGTAATATTTGGTTAGGTACGGTTATACACGTTGATCGTGCGCAAAAGTCGATTGATCTTGTGGGCTTAATTTTTAGTGTAATATGAGCTCTGAAGAACTGGTGAAAGTGAAGCGGGAGAAGAGAGTACGAATAGTTGTTTTTGGTTTGGATAAACAAGGTAGAACAACGTATGTTTTTAAGAGTCGTGTGACAGGTCGAACAAGGCCTTTGCTTGTTTTAGGATTGGTAGGGGCAACCTACCTTCCTATTAGACATATTAGAGTGCTTTACGTCAACTATGCTCAAAGCCGTAAGTATGGACGTCATCAAGATTTGCGTAAGGGGTGTCTTGAGTTTACGAATGATTTGCTTTGTAAAGATTGTCATATGGTATGTGCTCAGTGTAAAAGTCCTAGATGTGTAAGCCGAGTGGTAGAAACTGTGAAAAGAGATTGTAATGACTGTAGACGTATGTTTTTCAATAATGAATGTTTTAATCTTTATAAATGAATAGTAAGTGCAGAAAGTTACAGATTTGCAAATGTGGAATATTTCATACGATGGGTGAAAGCGGTACATTCAAGCATAGGTGTGATGAAATTCATTGTCTTACGTGTCATGAGAAATATAAGACATGGGGTGAAGCATGTTTGTTATGGGAAAGCTACCAAGACTAAAAATAAATCGGATATTACGGTCTACGCTGACATAGAGACCTTCGCTAACCCTGAGACGAAAGAAGGTATCCTTCATTTACTCGTGAGCCAAACCCTCTACGACGAATGTTCGAATGTTGAGTGTGATGAATGTCACAAGTGCAAGTGCGGTAAGCGTACTGATGTTTTTAAAGCTTTCACAACGGATAGTACTTTAAAGTCCCACCAGAAATAATAATATAAATTGTACTACACTGCTTTGTTTCTATAAATGTTCCTACATGTTTATATAGGTGTCATTTAGTTGTCGAGAAAGGAACCCAAAATGTGTATCATTTCAGTGACTAGTTACTAAAATATTTAGTTTTGAATAACAACAAAACCTATACTTTTTGGTGACAGAGTGACCGCACATGCTGTGAGAATCGTTCTTAAAGGGCTAAGATGAGTATGACAGAGTCACTCGTCAATTCAAAAAATGACTCTGTATGTTCTAGCGCATAACGCTGCAAAGTTCTATAGACAGTTTCTCTATAAGGAACTGCTTGAATCTGTTATCAACAATATTCACAGGTGACCTCTTGAAAAGAGGTAAACTCGTGCAAATGCAAATAAGGGATAATGTTCAGTTCAAAGACACATTGTTGTTCACACCTTGTAAGATAGCTAAGCTACCAAGGTGATGGGGATGGATGCCGAGGTTTCAAAAGGATATTTCCTTTACACGTTCCTCACTTGCGACACTTTAAACTACATTGGACTACCCCTTCTCCCGAACATTACTTTAACTACGACAGTATGTATGCCAATGAACGAGCAGACTTTGATCGTTATTACAACAGTTTCAGTGAAGATACTCCGTACAATAGCGAATGAGTTTGAACGTTATTGTGTGAGTGATGTACGTGTGTTTAGAGTATGCTTCCAAACTTGCTCACAACAAAGGTGAACTGACCATCAAGATAAACGGCCGTGCCTTCTGGGCTGACGGGTTGAGTGAGGAACCCCGCACCGATGGGAAGACAGTGTATTCCTTCCGCGGTTGTCGTTGGCACGGATACCCAAGGCCTGAGTGTGGTATCACAGGGGACCTCCACGGCAGATCCCCTGCTGATAGTCTGGCATAGCCCCGTACTCGAGATCAACTTATAAGTTCTCAGTTCACTGACAGGGTATTGTGGGAACACGAGTATGATGAGTGGATGGAGACCAAAGAGCAATACCGAGACGTAATGGTCATCAAACGTTCAATGGTGGTGGACCCTCTCAAGTGTGACGACAGTTTGTTTGGAGGGTGAAGGGTTCTCCCCAATTACCTTGTCGTTACACCCGTAAATCTGGGAAATAATATAAAGAATACAAAGGAATACAAAGGACACCAAGCAGCAACAGACCGGCTGGTCCCCACGAGGCTGTCTGTTTAAGAAGGAAGGTTAAAAGAAGTAAGAAAATTTGAAGACAAGTGAAAGTTTTAAAACAAAGCAGAGAAAAGAGGTTGAGAGTAGAAAGGAAAATTAAAGCTAAAGTAAAAATTTTAAAATACAGAGGAAGGAATCCAAGTGAAAATTCTACAATAGTTCCACGAGCTAACAAATGCTTCCAACTGGGAGTTTAAGGTAAGATAAGCATCTGTTCTTTTTTTAAAGGATTCGATCGAATTACTTTGAACTACGCTGACTGGCAATCCATTCTACAAATTAACTATACGATTGAAGCAAAAATGTTTAACTTCGTTAGAATTTCAGACCATTACAGCGAGCTCTATCTGCATTCCTTAAGGTGAAATATTTTTTGGCGTCGACATTATCGAAACCTTTAATCATTTTAAAAACCTAGATTAAATCTCCTCGAATTCGCTTTTTGACAAGAATAAATTTAACTTTTCTAAACGGGCAACGTACGATTTGTTTCCAAGTCTAGGAATTATCTTAGTAGCCCGTCGCTGCACTCTCTCCATTCTGTCTATATCCTTTCGTAAATATGGGGACCAGAACTGAACGCAGTATTCTAGGTGGGGGCGTACTAAGGAATTATATCATGTTAGCATTGTTTTCTCCAACTTCAATTCAAACGATCTACCAATAGATTCTAAAATTGTACGAGTATTTGCTTTTCTGACCGCTTTGATACACTGCTTACTCGGTTTAAGAGTGTCGGCAACAATAATAATACCTAAATCTTTCTCTTCCGTAACATTTGTTAGTGTGTTGTCGCGCATAAAATACTTTTCTTTAACAGTGTTTCTACCGATATGCAACGTTTTACATTTATCTATATTAAAATTCATTTGCCAAATTTCCTTCTCACTCGAGTAAGTTATTAATATCTTCTTGAATCTGAACGTTCTGCCGCTGAGTTTGTTCGTCCGCAAAGTTTGGTATCATCCGCAAATTTTGAAATTATACTCTTAATTCCCAAGTCGATGTCATTGATATAAATAATAAAAAGAACTAGTCCCAGGACTAAGGTCGCCAGATTTTTCAAATGCTCGTGCGGGACAAAAATTTTTATGAGGTTTTTTTAAGACCAAATTTTTTTTCAAATTGAAACTAGATTTCTTCAACGGTTACATCAAACAAAATTAGAAAATTTTTATTAAAATAATACTTAACAATTAAACAGCGTGAATAATAGTGAAATTATTATACATAATACTGAAATATCGTAAATAATATTTAAATTATCATAGTATATTAAATATTGTAGTATACATCGCTTTACTAATTATATTATGACATATGTCAATATTTTTCTGAACTTTTAATCGTCTTCAAAATTTTAGCTCCATCTTCTTCTGATTTCAAGTATAACTGAAATTTCTTGCGAGTCATGATTGTAAATATATAATTAATTCAAAAATTTATAAATAAAATCAAGTGTGTGGCATGTTCCTCTTTCACGCAAAAACTTTCACGCAAATGCAGCAATTTACACCTGAACGATTTCTTATAAAAAGTAGACATATTTACAGATTTTATTTGAATTATACAATCTCAAGTTGTATGGTCAAGCAATCGCGGGATTCACACTAATTCAAAACTTACAATATAACTACAGCCGAAAAACTGCAAACTCGTGGACAAACACAACATTTTATAAGAGTTATGTAATTTTTAGGATGTTCTAGAACATTCAACATTACTCTACACGAATTCTACAGGATCCTACATAATTCTAGAAAATTCTAAATTAATTCATCCCGAAAAAATTTGCTTAAAAAATATTTTTTGCAAAACATTTTGAATACAAAGACTAATCCCTGATAGTCCAGGATGTGGCCCAGAGTTCGTATAAATTTCTGGGTGCAGAGGTTTTGACGATTGATCTAGACTAATTTTGGGGCGCAGAATCCGAATTTTTCTATGCCATCGCACCAAATTGGTGCGAAAGTGGTCAAAATGGCAAAAAATTGGCAAAAATGGCAAAATTTTATCAGTTTTTCGTATTTTTGTCATATTCTTGATTTGAAAAAATTTTTAAGGGCAATTTTTTGTTTGAGAATCTGTTTTTGTAACATGCTGCTGCCTGAACCAAGGAAACTGACAAAAATGTCAAAAAATAACAGCAAAAATAGTAAAAAATTAAGTAAATATTGTCAAAAAATCGCAAAAATGAAATTTTTGGCTATTTTGGTGCATAAACTAGCTCTAACCAATCATATCGAACTAAATAGTCAAGAAATTATATATTAATAGCTCTGCAAGAATTTATTAAAACAAAGTATGCACAAATGTCTAAATTTCGGGTATAAATCGATAAAAATGGCACTGTGGAATATTATTAAACATGAGAAGGACTTATATTCTTCACAAATGAGAGGTTCCGGCCAGTTTGAAAATCGTGACGAGTATGATATTCATCATGAATACTCCAAGAGCCATGCCTTATCGAGCTCCAGTAGTGTTCAAGCTATTCAACAGTATATTTACAAGGTTGGAAACACATTGAGCAAAACATTAGATGGCAAACCATTCAGAAACATTGCTACCGGTGAAGAGGATAAAGAGTCTTATACATATCACATTACTTGCCTGGATAGAGGAGATGTTGCTTACAAGAATTTCAAAACCGAACGGCTTGAGAAAAAAACAGAAACTTTGTTTGCAGCAATTAAGAGGCAAAAACCCGCAACAGCGAGGAACACTTCCAGAAAACGAAAGGAATACGACATAAAAAAAGAAACCATTGCAGCACTGAACTACATTGCATTTGCTCAGCTCAGGGAATTTCCATTGAATCAATTACTTTTCCATGAAATTACACCTCTTCCATTTTTTCTTGTAGACAGTGATGGTTTTTTGAAGAAATCTAAGAAATCGGAATTGGGATCGGAACTTGAAAAGAAACTGGGTGAAGACCTCCCATTGTTGTTAGAAGGGAATGATGCAATGATCATAGATTTTATGGCTCAAGTAAGGAAATTCCCGTGAAAAAAGCAGTGTTGAAAACATTTGGTGAATTTGCACATCATTTTTAAATATGTTTTTGAGTATGGGATCCAAGTCAACCACAATTCATATCTTATTTGAAAATTACAAGGCTTCAAGCATCAAGACTGGAGAACGATGAGCCGATCAATTGCGCATTCGAAAACAAATTTCCATAACATCACCTGAGCAGAGGCTTCCAATTGACTTCAACAAGTATTGGAGTTCCACAGATAACAAGGCAAACTTCCAAAAAAAATTTTGTCGGCTTTTTCATGGAAAACTACCATGGAGATAAAGTAATTGTACTGGGAGGTGGTACTCTTGAAAAACATGAAGTTTGTGTCCAATTCCAAAATGGGAAGGTCTGCGAAATTCCTGAGTTTTGTTCTTCACAAGAAGAAGCAGATGACAAAGTGATGTTACATGTAAACTATGTGGTGGATAAACCAATGCCTGGTGGTGGATAAACCAATGCCTGGTGGTGGAGCTACAGTTTCAGTAGCTACCAGTGATACTGATATCTTTGTGTGCCTCATCTACCATTTAACAAAATGGATTGAGCATGGCCTGAAGGAATTATGGTTTGTTAAAGGCTCTGGAACAAGTCGCAAAATCATTCCTCTGCATGGCTTGCATCAAAAGCTTGAAAACGATTTGATCCAAGTTTTACCTGCCTTGCATGCTTTAACTGGCTGTGACAGTGTCAGTAAAGTAGGCACAAAATCTAGTGCACTGAAGCAGTCAAACTACTTTCATGAAATTAAGGACTTTGGCAAGGAACCACTTACAGAGGAAATAATCAAAGATGCCGAAAACTTTCTGGTTCATTGCATCAAACCCAAGTCAAAATCCATATCATTTGATCAACTAAGATCTGAGCAATACTACAAAACTGGGGACAAAATCGATTTTACTCAGCTTCCTTGCTCTTCAAAAAGTATTAGACTGCATATTAAACGGGCATATCTTCACTGCAAACTTTGGCTTGACTCTCCATATGGCTCCATATCTGAAAATTTAAATCCACTTGACTATGGTTACGTAAAGTCTGATGAGGGACTTTTGGAACCTCAACTAACCGATTACCCAGATAAACCTCAGGATTTGATTGAACCTTGCAGCTGCAAAACCTGTACCAAGAGGTCAAAATGCCCTTGCACTGCGTCATCCATACCATGCTGCTCATTCTGCAAGTGCAATCAAAGAACATGCCAAAATCCTAACGCCTGAATTTTAGCAGGTAACTGAATAAAATTACAGATGAACAAATCTGTACATTGTACTTCTGTTGCATTTTCATGGTGTCGGAAGATGATACCACAAAAGCCATAGTGCTTTTATTTATAAATAAAAGTTTCGAATAAACAAAAAAAAAGAACAGAAAAAAAAAAATAGGGCCTCATCATTAAATGAGGTCGTTCCCACTAAGTTAGCTATAACTTAGCCCATTGCCGTGGTGCTGCACTGGGAAGATGCACCTGAGTGACGGTAACACTCTTTCTCAATCACATAAGCGGCCTTGACAGTTTTTGTCATTTTTGCCAAACTCTTTGCCACTTTTGCAAGATTTTCAGTCAACTTCATCATCAGAAATAATACATGATCTTATCTCACAGTCTTTTACAACATGCAAACCTAAGAGTTTTATAAAATTAGCACTATTTTTTATATTTGTCTATTTTTTTCAAATATTCTACAACCATTTTTAATCATTGTAACCCAAAATTTAGACATTTGTACATGTTTTTGTGTTAGGAAATTTTAGTAGAGCTATTAATATCTAATTTCTTGACTATTTAGTTCGATAAGATTGGTTAGAGCTAGTTTATGCACCAAAATAGCCAAAAAATTCATTTTTGCGATTTTTTGACAATATTTACTTAATTTTTTACTATTTTTGCTGTTATGTTTTGACATTTTTGTCAGTTTTCTTGGTTCAGGCAGCAGTATGTTACAAACACAGATTCTCAAACAAAAAATTGCCCTTAAAAATTTTTTCAACTCAAGAATATGACAAAAATACGAAAAACTGATAAAATTTTGCCATTTTTGCCAATTTTTTGCCATTTTGACCACTTTCGCACCAATTTGGTGCGATGGCATAGAAAAATTCGGATTCTACGCCCCAAAATTAGTCTAGATCAGTCGTCAAAACCTCTGCACCCAGAAATTTATACGAACTCTAGGCCAGATCCTGTATTATGAGGCACGCCGCTAGTTACACTTTTCCAGTTTCTAGTTGCCATTAATGACCACTCTTTGTTACGTCCACTAAGCCAATTTTCGATCCATTTGAGAACATTACCATCCATTCCGTGAGAATGAAGTTTAGCTTATAATCTTCCATGTGACACTGTATCAAATGCCTTTTGAAAATCGAAATATATAATATCTATTTTTTACTCTCGTCATAATATTTACAATATCATTAAAGAAGTCGAGCAAATTAGTAAGACAAGAACGATTACGTCGAAAGCCGTGATGTGAATCTTTGATTAATTTACTAATTTCTAAGTAATTAACTATTTTGTCTTGAACGATCGTCTCCATAAGCTTACCAACTACTGAAGTCAGGCTGATGGGACGATAATTCCCGGAAGCGATTTGTCCCCTTTTTTATATATTGGCGTAGTGTTTCAAGTTTCCAATTGAGCGGAACTTCTCCAAACTATAACGATATATTATTATTAAATATATATATATATATATGTGAGAGGAGTGACTATTGCGCAGTTCACTTCTTTAAGTACCTGAGGGAAGAGCTTATTTAGACCGGGAGTTTTATTAGAATTAATTTTACCTATGGCTGAGAGAACTTCGCTTTCATTAATGGTAAAATCGTGAAGCTTTAAATGATCATCACTGAACATGATTACGAGAATGGGAATGTTGTTCATATTTTTGTTAGTGAAGATGGAAGCGAAGAATTTATTTAAAACGTCCGTCATTTGTAAGTCATCGTAAATTCGTCCGTTGTTTTCGCCTATGAGTGGACCAATAGTCCGCGAAGTTATTTTTTTTCCTCACATAATTATAGGATTCCTTCGGATTCGATTTAATTTGGGTCACTATATATTGCTCATAGTTGCGCTTACTTTTTCTAATAATTTTTTTACTTCGTCGGAAAAATTATTTGATTCTTTAAATTTAAAATACGCGTTCCTTTTCAACGTTAAGCTACTTTTAATTTCAGTATTCCACCATTTTGGTTCAACAGACTTCGCCAGTCTCTTTTTACGTAATGAGATATTACTCGATTCTAAATGTTTAAAATAATTATAAAAAGAAGTCACTGTGCCATTAATATCATCGTGCGATAGAGCCTCAACCTAATTATGGGTCGAAAGTTGCAGTTTCATGATATGAAATTTAGCTCTTTTAAAATCCAAAATGTATTCTAGACTCTCCGAATTATGATTATGGACATTAATTTTAATTTCAAATGTTATCTGCCTATGATCACTGATGAAGAAGTAGTCTCCTCCAAAGACATTATCAATTAAGTCTAGGTCTGTACTTAAAACTAAATGTAGAATATTGCGTTCTCTAGTGGGTTCCTTGACCATTTGAAAAAGTGAACTTTCGAGCGAACCCTCGTACAGTCGGCGACCGGAATTATACTGTAAAGGACCACCCCAGTCCCTGCAAGGTAAATTAAGATCTCCCATAATTATTGCATCATGTTCGCTACTTACATAAAAAATTAGTTCCTGAAGCCAATTATCACTATCGACAGTCTGAGAGGGAGGCCTATACAGGCTATACACTAAACCTATAATTAATTTCTTTCGTGAGTTGTCTTTGATTTCAACAAATGTCGCATTTATATTATTAATTTTTGCAATGTTTTTCATTATGGGTTTTGAGTGTGACTGAACGTATAATACTGTACCACCACCCCTTCTTTCTATTCTATCATTGTTTAACATTTCATAACCTGGGATATGATATGCTCTGAGGAAATCTCTATTCTCTGTATTTAAACCAGGATTCAGTAATTGAATCAATGAATAATGAGGACTTTACTCGGGTTATATGATTACGAAATTGAGAGCGAAAGCCAACTTAACCTTAAGTCTATCTGGGTTAAGCCTACCAGCATACGTGGAAAAGTCGTATTATTTAAGCCTATTTCATACAAGAGTAGGCCTTGAGTTCACTAGATGCCAACTACCGTTTGGTTCGACTTTGGGCTTACCTTTTAACACACCACTTTGATTAAATTACCAGAATTTACCACACCCACTGGGAACGATACTACACAGTAGGTTAGCTCCTTAAGGACGGCGTCGTTAGTGTCCACATGGTGAGTGTTTAGACAATTGTTACTGATTCAATTATGGCCATTACTTAACCCACCATAAGTCACAATCGGGTATGAAACACGCCGAAAAAATGTTACACACAGACCGTGCATGGAACAAGGAACTCTTTTGGGAAAATTAAATCCACTATAGTCCGAATAAGTAATGGTAAATGACAAACACTATAATGTTTCTTTTTCATAATGGAAGCCTAACGTGACCAACGGGTTACTCGCAAAGAGGCCCTAAAATATAGCTTCCTTCACCAGCTATCTGCTAAGCAGATAGGATCCAGCTTTGGAACAGGATCTAGATTGGTACTAGAACATTGGCACTCCACCCACTTGGCACTCCCCTTCCCCCTCCCCCCATTATCTTTACTTCGCACTCCCTCCACATAATGCTCCCATACTACTATATTAGCTGCATCTTGGTCATTTTTCTATTACTGATCCATTCGCATTTTCATTACACGCACTTTTTTTTTGTTTTTTTTAGTATTAGCTTTGGTTAGTTGTTATTTTTAACTTTATTATTACTGGTTTCATTACGTGTATTATTTTTATTTCCTTTTTAGTCCTAATTTTTTAGTTTTTAAATTTATTATTTCAAAATAACTAGTTGTATCACTTATTATCTTAATGATTATTATGTTTTTTAATGGGACTTATCTCCTGCCAATAAAGGTTATTATTACCATTATCATATCATTACTGTCAAAAAGGTCTGTTCTACCACTTCTAAGCAGACGAAGAGAGCTGTACCTCAAATGTATTTGTTACGAAGGCAGCACGCAGCGGAAACCCGGAAATTTGTACGCCAACATTTGTACGACGGAAATTTATACGCCAGAACATTTAAACGACTGGAAATTTATACGCCAAGCATTTGTACGACGGTAATTTATACGTTATACGCAAGAAATTCATGATCAGTTAATAAAATTGAATTTGAAACTAGGTAAGTTGAAATACAAATTATCACAAATTAGGAAATTACATATTACAATAATTAAATGCATAATTGAAACTAGATTTCAGCTTATCAATTTAGGAGAAAATGTAACTAGCGATATATAGAACGAATGTCATTTAAAAAATCGGAGAACAAATCTTGCGGGTTTTTTCTCATTAATCTCCAGACCTAACCTAACCTAACCTAACGAATGTCATTTAAAAAAATCAGAGACCAAATATTGCGGGTTTTTCTCATTAATCTCCAGACCTAACCTAACCTAACCTAACGAATGTCATTTAAAAAATCGGAGAACAAATCTTGCGAGTTTTTTCTCATTAATCTCCAGACCTAACCTAACCTAAACCTAACGAATGTCATTTAAAAAATCGGAGAACAAATCTTGCGAGTTTTTTCTCATTAATCTCCAGACCTAACCTAACCTAACCTAACCACCTGTACCTATTCAATAACCATTTACCTACCTGTTAATCCTTTAATGCGCTGTGAAACATGATAAAATTTAAAATTCTTCAAATTGAAATTATTTTCAAAATATTTAAATAATGTTTACTTTTATTTATTTAGTTTTTTTTTTGCACCCGTGCTTATGTTTATATAAAAAAATGAAGTCACGGTTATTATCATGGGTAGATCGCATACTTAAGTCAGAAAAGTCGTATAAATGTTCTGGCGTACAAATGCTGGCGTATAAATTTCCGTCGTACAAATGTTGACGTACAAATTTCCGCACACGGCACGCAGCGATACTTCCGTCTGATGGAATTAATGTGACAGCATCAGAATTCTTAAAGACCCACAGCATCAAGGACAGCCAATGCCAAACGATGTAATACGCATGTCTTTGTAGTGTCAATGCGTGCGGTCTACCCATGACTCACGAAACACGTGCTAATTCTGACTCTCGAAGTACATGCGGTCTGCTTCTAACTCACGAAACGCATACCCATTTTTACTCATGAAATGCACGTAACCCCTGGCTTTCGAATTGCCTACATTCTTTAGTGCAACGTCATCGGAGACATAAAATGTGTTCATGCACCACCTGAAAATGACTGATATATAGACTATATATATATGATACACACAGACCGTGCATGGGACAAGGAACTCTTCTGGGAAAATTAAATCCATTGAAGTTCAAATAAGTAATTCTAATGGTATATATATATATTATATATATATATATATATAATATATAAGTATATAATATAATATATATATATATATATATAAAGCTCAACAATGAGACGCCGAATTCTTACGGAGAAAGTTGTTTTATTTAAAAGAAAAAATACTGTAAACTTTAATATATATATATATATATATTATTTTTATTTAAACAAGAAGTAAAGATAAAATCATGCAAGGAAATTACCTTCAAATAAAAATACATAAATTAAGAATGAAAACGGAAAATACATTAAATGCATTAACACGAATGAAAAGCCTGTACCGAAGACACAGTCAAAGCTATCATCAAAAGATTTTAACTCAGAGACTTAACCCAAGCCTTAATTTAACCCGAGTATAAGAACTGGACTGATGGTTCCGAGAAATCTTGACCGGTATTGTTATAGCTAACGTGAAGAATTGACTATGCAAACATTACTTCAAGAATATTACCGTTCGTTTGGGATTTTGCTGGGAGTTTGGGGTATTTTGTGTTTGAAGAATAAGAACGTTATTGAGAACTGGTTGTTCGTTTAAATATTATTATATATATATATATATATATATATTATATATATAATATATATCTATATATATATATATTATATAATATATATATGTGTGTGTGTGTATATATATATATATATATATAATACAAATTTATTTTAGGCAGAATAAAAGATACTTTATAACCATTTAATAAAACTGTGAAATAATTAGCAATAATAAAAATTTGAAAAACTTTCACACAGAATATTTTCAAAATAGATATGAAACATAGAGGGATAAAAAGGGGGAGTAAGGAAAAATTCGTGTCAGAGTGCGAGGGTGGGGGGAAATGGCGAGGAGAACATTTTGGGGTTTCCAATGTGTGCGTCTGTATACATTTGCGTATGTATATATATATATATATGTGTGTACGTGTGTGTGTGCTTGTGTGCGTGTGTGTGTCTATATTGGGGTAAGGGGGGGGGGGGGTTATTAATAGAAGTAGGAGGTAAAAAAAAGTTGGGCGGGGGGGATTTGGTGGAATTTTTGAAAAAAGGTTGGGGATTTTTAATGACTTTTCTAATTAATATCGCGTTTTTAGGCCTTGTACACTCTTTGCCTAATGATGACGTGAGCATCATTTTGAAAATTAATGATTTTTGGGTCAATGTAACGGATGATAAAGTTAATCCTAATGAAAAATATTAATGATATTCCTTCCTTATTGAACTTAATGGGAAACCTTCAGCAAAAACAATTAAAATTTTGGGACCTTCAATATATTATTATTATTATTATTATTATTATTATTAACATGTTAATAATTACCAGTTTATAGTTCGAGAAAATTCAATTATACAGGGTAATCCAAAATCCAAAAAGGTTCTCCTAAAAATAATGTGCAAGGAGTTATTTTTGGAATACTCTTTCCAGTTACCACATATATATATATATAATTTCATTTTAGGTCTTGTTCCTAGGGAACCTCAATTTAATGCTTTGACAATTTACTGCAAACGTTTCGGAATTTCTTCCACTTTCAGTGCTAAGTTAATATTAATATTAAGTTAATATTAACTTAGTACTGAAGACGGAAGAAATTCCGAAACGTCTGCAGTAAATTGTTGGAGCATGATACAAGCTTTAGTTCTCTTATTTATCACTATATATGATAGATTTCACCTTATGTGACCAAACCTTCATTCGACCAGTTTCGAATGAAGTTCCACCTTGTCAGCGAAATTTATAATATATATATATATATATATATATATATATATATATATATATATATATATAACAAATAATAAAACCAGCACTTGGTAAATATCTTGTTTCGGAGCAGACTTTCTCCATCGTCAGGCAATCTAAAAAAAAACATTCCATACAAGGTACAAGAACTAAATTATGTGCAATCCTGCTTATTAATAACAATGAGTAGCATTCATTTTTAGATTGCCTGATGATGGAGAAAGTCTGCTCCGAACTGTCGCGATTGAATTAACAAAAGATGTTTTACCAAGTGTTGGTTTTATTATTTGTTAGAAGACTCCGCTTCCCAAAGGACAAGTCTATTGCTGATATATATATATATATATATATATATATATATATATATATATATATATGCGCCTCGGTGGTGTAATGGTTAGCGTCGCTGATTACGAAGCCATCGGCCCCGGGATCGAGACCCGGTGACGGCAGGTGGTGCGCAGCAAAACCCAGCAAATTCCTTCCACACAATAAAGAAAGTGGTTGGTAGATAAATTGGTACCCTGGGTAGCCTAATGTTTAAGACGCTGGGCTGCTGGTGGGGCGTGGTTCGAATTCCACGTTAAACTGTAGGTCTAAGGTGGAGTGAAAAGTTTGACCTTAGTCAGAATGAGCAATTCGGGCAGTATATATATATATATATATTAGCTGCTTATTTTGTTTTGAATATTTTCAAGTTTCAGGACTTAATCTTGAAAGTGGCAATGCAGAGTGGCGTCATGGGCCCTTGGGGGTTTTATTTGTATACTTTATTTAGAGTCATGGACCAAGAATTTATAGTTTTACTTGGCAACACTTTGAACCACACTTTGGTGAAGAGGTTTGTCTCGCTTGTGAACAATATCTGAAATTGTGGGCTGGTTAAAATCATTGATGAGGTGCTGTGGATTAGAGATTAGGTTAGGTGACAATCCTAGTTGTGTTAGGTCATCGTTTCCAAAACTTTTTAATCGAACGCCTCCTTCAAACTGAAGTCAATCCTTCTTATTTCAACTGCAAACGGCATCCAAGAAATGTAATTTAATGGTACCATAATAAGTTGGAAGTAGCATTAAAAAGGAGTGTTGCATTTATTAATATACTATAGTACATGTCATGCTTTCTAAACAATTTTTACATATAAACCGGGTACTATACAGGGTGTTTCAAAAGACAGGAATCATAGGACTATTTATTTTTCAATTGTTTTAATTATATATATATATATATATTAAAAATATTTCCTAGAATTCCGGACATTTGAAGCACCCTGTATATACCCAATTTATATGTAATTATGAATAAAATTATTAAAATTATCCATATTTTTAATATATTTCTTCTTTGCTAACCTCCCCACGTTAACCTTCAGTATAAAGTGTTGTTCCCCAAAAGCAAAAGCGCTCCACAATTTAACAAACGCTGGGTTAAGTTCATTTGTAAGGTTAAAAGTGTCAATTGATGATTTTAACTTTCCATAATTTGGAAGTATGACCTCAGTAGTGGGTGAGAATATCGATTAACTCTTGCGTTAGGGAGTTGGACAGAAAACGAATGAGAATGTGTCGAAAGTCTGATACTGCGTGCTCTCCTTAAAGGAGGAGGCACGCAGTTAGAGAGTTCAGAAGATCAGTGTCCGTTATAAAAGCGATAGTAAAGAGAGAGTGAGGCAACATTGCGGCGAAGAGAGAGGGGTTGCGGATAGTCAGTAAGAGGCGGGGAATTGACGAAACGAAAAACCTTTGATTCCATCCGGTCAAGTAGAGATGGATAAGTTGAGCCACCCGACACGTGACGAGCGTACTCCATACAGGGGCGGACAAGACCCCTGTACAGAGACAGCAACTGAGGAGGGGGGAGGTTGAAGAAACTGCGGAGGCGGTACAGCACACCTAACCTCTTAGAAACTGTTTCAGAAAGAGAGTATATGTGATCTTTCCAGGAAAGATCACGAGAAAAGGAAACGCCAAAAATGTTAAGAGAAGAGGAAGGATTGAGTTGTGTCTTGTTGAAAATAAGGGGATAGTCGTGTGGAATATTTATTTTAACGAATAGACAGATGAAGGAACTTGGTTTTTGAGGCGTTGACAGCCACAAAATTTTCTCTACCCCAATTAAAGATAGTAGAAAGATTATAAGTCAGGTGCATTATAGTCGTCTCCCGCGAATCATGGAGTGACTGTTGAAAGGGTCGCTTTGTGAAGCGGGTGGAGAAGCGAGGGGTGGAATCATTAGCATATGAGTAAATAGACAGGAAGTGCGACTTAACAGATCATTGATAAATAAAAGGAAAAGATTGGGTGACAGGACAGAGCCTGAAGAACATCAATTAATAGCTTTAGGAGAAGAACAGTGACCGCAACAACGGCAACTATAGATCGTTCAGAAAGGAAATCAGAGATGATGGTACAGATAGAAGGATAGAAACCGAAGGAGGGCAGTTTGGAAATTAAAGATTTGTGCCAGATTCCATCAAAAGCTTTTGATATATCTACCGCAATGGCAAAGGTTTCACCGACAACTTAACAAGACCAAACAACCGACAAGTTAATGTGGGTTAGATTAAGTTAGATTAGGTTAAGGTAGGTTAGGTTACGCTAGGTTAGGTTTGGTTGTTAGTTTTTAGAGTGTCGATTGTTTGGTCTTGTGAACGAAATGGGTATAGGTCCGATAAGCCATCTTACAAATCTTGGCGTATTTTGATGAGCAACCTACTATGAACCATAAACTATGTACACGGCGAACAAAATTTAAAATCCTGTGTATGGATAATTCCGATAAAAATGTTTGACAATGATACTTCGTGCCTAAAGCGGCCTGCAGTGGTCTGCATTGCGGTAATTTTTCGTAGTATTTTGTGAAAAGAATAAAATAAAGTAGCCTATATATTTCTTACCCATAATTTACGTTGTATATATTTTACACACATAACTGAATTTCAAGTTATAATAACAAAATATGCCTCTCTCTCTCTCTCTCTCTCTCTGTGTGAAACCGAAAAGCATTAAATTCGACATTGTAAGAACAATAATTCAAATAAGTCTTTACATATCTTCCATAAATAAACAAATCTCGGAGCAATGAAATTCTCATGTTTCATGTATATATAAACAGTGAAACATTTTTTCAAACTTAAACTTACTCTATTAATATATACATCTTAAACGTTTATAATATATATATATATATATATATATATATATATATATATATATATATATATATATATATAATAATGAAAATATTAATGTGAAGCAAAAATAGCATCAAATACTAAAACAAAAAAGAAAAAAGTGCATAGAATCAGAGAAACGTGTCTTTTCTCATTTTGGAAATGCTATCCTGGCAACAGGCAATTCCCCATTAACAAAAACATGAGACAAATCCCCCTCAAAAAAGGGAATTTACCCTAAAGTTGTTCTATACGTATTAAGAGGGGATCTAAGCTACGTTTTTTCTCCCCTCCCGTGAGCTCAGCTTTAAGATTTCGAAATGAGCAGAGAGTTGCCAGTTACGTTAAATTTGAGGTTCCTTTATACCTGTATATATATATATATATATATAAAGTTTTTAAAAGTTTTTAGATGTATTTGAGGTTTTATATTTTAAATACAGGAATGTATAATACAAACCTGGCCTATAATTTTCATATTTTATAACAATAATGATAATTACAGTTAGCTTCAGTATACGAAAATACAAAACAACGATCTTATAAGCAAAACAATAGGACGAAATGCAGTTTAAAAAAAAAAAAAAAAAACATATCCGAGTAGAAAATAAATAAATAAATAAATAAATACACGCGTTGGCAACTCAATCGCCATACCGATAATAATTTTTCGCGGACAAATTCCCATACCAAGGTTAAAAGTTTAACTGACTTCAAGTTATATTTTTTAATCGCAGAAAGAATTCAGGCCTAGGTGGAGAGGGGGGGGGGGGGGAGATGACGGGGTGGCAGGGCAGAAGGTCCCCTCCCCTAGACCTTATCTACGAAGGGGGAGAGGTTATTTAAGGAAATAGGATGGGGGGATGGGGAACGGTGAAAGACATTTCAAGCTAAAGAAATACATTTGACCTTTTCACTGCCAGCGATGACAAGTGCCTGGCACTGCTGTCTGTATTTCCCCTCACAAATTAGAAAGTAAGAAAACTAAACCAAATCCGAAGTAGAATTTCGCTTGTTTAGATCATCTTTTTTAATTAAATAAATGCATTTATAATGATGTTTCTCATTATATATATTATATTATATATATATATATATAATTAATTTTGTAATTTTAGGAAAATGCATTTTTGTTTTGTATTAAATTTATTGCACTGTTATATATATATATATATATATATATACACACACCTTAGTGTGAAGAGAAACCGACGCCTGGAACATCTACAAGGTATATATATATAATATATATATATATATATATATATTGCAATTTTATAGATAAAAATAAAAATAAAAATAAAATTTTATGTTAATAGAAAATTGGATTTTTTCTTGAAAAATGAAAAGTCAAACATCAGAAAAGAAAAAATAAAAGAAAAAATAAAATAAAATAAAACAGAGTTGCCATTCATTCGCTTATTTTTAAATTAAATAAAACTGTATCTCGTAGTTCCGCAGGAAATAATATCGCATTTTAGTAAATACAGTGTTATAAACGTGAAATAAATCCATAGATATAACTCTATTGTCGATTAGTTTAGGATAAACTCCGTTAATACTAAATATTTTATTAAAAAAATAAAATATTTTCGCTAAAGAAAGTCTTATAACAATCAATGAAAATTAAATTTACTAAACATAAAAAGGAGAAGTTACCCCATAAAAATGAATTTAATCCTAAAATTAATATAATTTTGCCAAGTTTTAAACTTAGTTCGGATATTAACATCATCATTTAATAATAATACGAGTAATAAATGGTAAAAAGTAATATAAAATTGATAATATATAAGGAAAATATTGGGAAATAAGAGTAGATTTAAATGAAGCAAATAGTGATGTTTGGCAACTTTGGTGTCGGCCGGGTTAACTCGGAAATCCAATAATCCAAAATAAATCGTTTGGAAGAAGAAGAGAGAGAGAGAGGAGAGAGGGAAAATACCTTTCCATTTTATTACTTTTCCTTATTTTGTTCTCCTTTTTCTTCCTTGCTTTGATTTCAACGAAGCAATTTCTTGTTTTCTTTAGTTGCTATTTTCGTTCTTTTTTTTTTCTTTGATATTTTCACTGAAATGGTTTGCGGTTCAAAATCTTTTAATTTTCCTTCCATTGTTATAAGGTGTACAGTTGTAAAGAGTTTAAAAATATCATTTATTTAAGTATTACTTCAGTATCACTGCATTCTAACAATGAACGAATTGCCCATATATATTATATATATATATATATATATATATATATATATATATATCACACCTCTGAATCATAAAAATCTTCAAAACTAACCTAATTTTAGGAGGATACTACTACAAAACTTAAAACTAAAAACTACACAACTAATTAGAAAACAAACTAAACTTAGTAGGTGACGAAGACAATTTTTCCTCAGCATTTATAAGGAAGAACAGCATTTTCACCAATGATGGTTTAGATTCCGTAAGAGGGTATAACTGAGTATGTAATCAAAATTTCAGGTATGTTTTGGGCAGGACATCTATCTTTATTAATGAGTAATTGGGTATATACCCAGTGAAAGGCTGAAAAGGAGTCTTAAACCCCAGTTCTAAGTTATTTTTATTCCCTTTCTTTCTGGCAGATATTGTACGTGAAAAAAAAATTATTATATATATATATAAACAGAGAGAGAGAGAGAGAGATCAAAACTTGGTCAAACTTCTTAAATGCAAATTAAATTTGGTTATTCTTCGCTTTTGCAAGGATATTAATTATCATTTATTTTATTACTTATATTTTATTTTCAGTTAAATTCAAATTATCATAATTTCATATAAAATGTTAAATTTAACATTAGTCTTTTAAAATTTGAACCTAATTCGGGGGCTTTTCCGTTCTATGGGCACCAACCAAACTAAATTTGCGTTTGAATTATGATTAACAAAGTATATTTCAATAAATTTAATTATGTTTTAAGGTGAAGAAAATTATTTTTATTCACGAATTAGGTTAGGTTAGGTTAGGTATGACCAATAATAATGATAATGTAATGTAATGTAATTGCCACTCACCCCTCTCAAGTAACTATTATAATCTACTATTGTATTACGATTCATTTGAAGTTCTTTCTCACAAAACTTAATTTTAAGTATATTCAGTCTTCCATTCTGTTCCTTTTAATTGTCACGAATGTATATAGCCTAAGTCTTTGCTCGAACTAAGAATAAGATGGCCTATAGCCTACGTACAATTTTCAACACAAATTATCATCAAAATTTTGAAGAAACGACAAATATTTTTTGTTTTTATTTATGTTCATAGCTGTTAAATTAAATAAATTAAATTTTTCCTATTCAAAATGTACCGATTATTAATAAAAAGTTAAAATAAGTTTTTAAAATATTAATTTTTCTCATTTCAATGGTGCCCATAGAACGGAAAAGGTCCCTAATTCATATTTGAATACGAAATGCTATATTACAATTATATATATATATATATATATAATCGTAATATAGCATTTCGTATTCAAATACGATATATATATACATATACATACTAGAAGCCATCAATGAAACGGAAAACAATATCGACCGAGCGCTTTCGCGTATATTTTACAACACATTTTCAAGGTAATATATATATAATATATAATATATATATATATATATATATATATATATAATACGTTCCTGTAAGCATTCCATAGTCGTCAAAAATAACTTTTTTCTTTATGTTCAATTTTGGCGCTGAGGTCAGTTGTAATTCATTGTCAGTTAAACATAAGAATGTTAATGATGGTTTTATGCCCATCTTATGCCCGTCTTTGCCCATCTTATGCCCGTCTTATGCCAGTCTTTGTAGTTGCACGTGAGAGACTGAACAAACCCAAATGGGTTGGTCACTTTTCTTATTTTAATGTGGGTGATGAGGTGGATGGGTTCATAAGGTCGATTATCCCCTTCGTTATAAATGGAAAAGTGACCCTTACAGATGATATAGATTAGATTCCTTATTGTTATTAATGTTGATAAACTTTTTTCTTTTTTATTTTAGGTAAGTTATTCCTTAAAAACTTTGGTTTATTTTAAATCTTTTTCTTTTTTTAATTTGAATAGAAGAAAAAGATTTTTTTTAGGGATAACTAAATAAAACTATTTTGATTGAATTATATTAAAGGTTTTATAGGAAATATTCATTTCTTCAATGCTTTATATATATATATATATATATATATAGTTTCAGGTAGACCAGTACTTTGAAACTTGTTACAAAGATCCTGATTGGTCAAAATTGGTCACTTGAGAAATAACTAACAATTTTAAACGATCGCCTGACGCCCTAACCTAGCGTACGAGTACTCTGGTCCCAGTGAAACTTTATATATATATATATATATATATATATATATATATATATATACCTGCTTTAGAATGTTAAATGACGTTCACGTATGAAAATGAACGAAAATGATTGAAATTCACTGAAAATTATTAATTATTTTAATGAGATTATATATATATATATATATATATATAGAGAGAGAGAGAGAGAGAGAGAGAGGTGATAAACAAATATTTCTTATATTTCCATTTTAAATAAGTGATTGGTTGAAAGGACTTGGTGTCCAGAGAACCACGCCTTCCTAAAACCAGTCTTCCTTAACTGCGCAGACACTATCTGGAAGGAAGGAAAATTTATAGTGACCAAGCGCCTTCGTGTTTCTTTAGCACATGAAAACGTGTTCAAACTCCCCATGACATGTATACTTGGAAGCGCAACACTTTGTCAATTTTAATTATGCTTGTAGTTGTTCTTGCATATCTCTCTCTCTCTCTCTCTCTCTTTATATATATATATAGGTAGACAGCATTAGCTGGTTAGCGTTGCTGACTACGAATCCATTGGCCCCGGGATGGAGATTCGGTGACGGCAGGCGGCGCGCAAAAAAACACAGCAGTTCATCCTTCCACACAATAAAGAAAGTGGTTGGTAGATAACTGGGTACCCTGGGTGGCCTAGTTGTTAAGACGCTGGGCTGCTGGTGGGGCGTGGTTCGGATTCCACGTTAAACTGTAGGTCTAAGGTGGAGTGAAAAGCTTGACCTTCGTCAGAATGAACAATTCGGGCGGAAGCAAACCAAAGGTAGACAGATAAGTAAAAAGCTAGAAAGACGGACAGTCAGAGGTGAGCGCGACGCGTGAGCCTAACGTGGAATCCAAACAAGGCAATCTCTCTTCCTTGCCTAAACCGGAAATCTCTTTGGAGTTTCAACGAGTGTTACTTTGAAGAAAAAAGATTAAATAGCGGTTCGAGCTGCACGCCAGGAGATACCAAGGACCTTCGCCTGATTCCTGGAGATTCGATGGGGGGTTTTACCTCCATAATATGTAATACAAGGACTGTTACTTTTTTCCTTGATTTCTTTGACACACCGCCTGTCAAACAACACTATATAGTAGTCTTGGGTATTGTTTAACTAAGGTCTGGCAGAAGGCCACGCCACCTAAGATGTTGTATTGGTATAAATGAATTTTATAGATTTTTTTTTTTTGTTCATTATTGGAATGGAATCCTTATAAAGACCTAATCACACTTGCAGGATTACCAACTCTGTTACAAAAGTGGTTATCTTATTAGGATACAGAGATAACAGGAAGTTGGGGATATGTACGAGTAGTATTTTTTGTTCAGTAATACAATGAATCTAATAATCACTCATTTATTTGTTAGTGACTATTTTAGTCACGAATAAGTCACCCATTAAAGCAAAAAAAAATCATGATTTCACTCGCGGTTAAATTAACATTTGGGGAAACATGTTTAAAAGTTACACATCTTAGATAATATAATATGAAGTATGTAACTGCTTTTGGGGTTCCCTATTTCCTTCTTTGGGGGTTAACCCCACTGTATTTATTCAGATCTCTCGGTGATACGCCCAAGCTGGATATGGAGGGGTTAAAGGTATCGATACGCTTAATCTAACCTATAACCTAACCTAGTGTGACCTAATTTAACCCAACCTTACCTAACATGGCATAACAACTTCTATTTACCTAACCTTTTTAAGTTGACCTAACTTAACCTATCTTAACCTAATTTATAACCTAACCTAACGTTACTTAACCTAGTATAACCTAACCTACAGCCATAGAGTCAATAATTCTCTTGTCCATAGTTTGGGTGAGTTCACGATTTATTATTATTATTATTATTATTATTTCGCTAAATTATCTGGAACTTCTGAAGACAACTAAACAATTGATCCAAAATTTAATTACAAGATCTATGAGGGTTGCCAATTCGGTTTTGTTCGAAAGAATCCGTTACGTTAACAAACGTGACTGTCATCGACCAGTTGAAAGTGGGAAACCCGTTTTCTGTTTCTTGAAGCTATATTTTAAGAAAATATGTTTCTGCAGTCAATATAAATGAGGTAGAGGTAAATACTAAATGTGATAATGCCTATAGTCACCTTTTCTTTATTCCGAAATAGAATGTACAGTTGCCCGCATACGTAATGTTCCTCGCCTCACGTACGACTCCGTACATGTGGCAACGCCGCAGTGATAGTCGAGGTACCCCAACCGGGGGGAAGGTGGGATGGCGGGGGAACAACCTAGTCCAACAACATATAACACAGACATATACTGTATATCTAAACTCTAAAGGACAACTGAATATGCAGTCATTGACATAAAGGAAATTATAATGTAATGTCTGTGTTCATAAAGATAAACAATTAGTATCATCGTGAACAGCGTTGAACTCCATGTAGTTTACTAGACTTATAAGTAACTAGCGAAGCGACCAGGCGTTGCCTGGGTGGAAGTTTAACGCTATATATACACAGGGTGTTTCAGAACATGTGGAACGCACTTTCAGGATGGATTCAGGACCTGAAAACAATTAAAAAATTTATATAAACATATGCCCGAAATCGTTTTGTTTCCGAGTTACAGCCCATTTTGTGTTCCAGCAATTCTTTCCGCAAACTGTTTACAAACCCTGCTTGCCGACAATGTTTGTGTGTGTGTACGAGACTTATTTCATGTATGGCCTTGCCGATTGTAATGTTTCGTACACTCTATGACATGTTTCAATATCGGTGAGTGTAAAGCCATCAGTCAGTCTGAGGTGCATCGCGGTGTTTCACTGTTCGTATTCGTAACTTCTTACCGTGAATAAGTGCAGTCCAGTGACAAAAAACAACCTTAAAAGTTTTTGTGCTATTCAGTGATAGTATGCATTTGAAGTGAGAATGGAGGCTTATTCAAACAGAGAAATGGCAGACATGCATCTCATGTATGGACTTGCCGAGTGTAATGCGGCCGCAGCAAACGTCTGTATGCGGAAAGGTTTCCAACTGTTAAGTTGGAGGAGCGGGTCCTGAATCGCGTGGAGGAACATCTGGTGTCAGCACCCGAAGGATAGCAGCAGCAGAGGGTGTAAGATACACAACTGTGTGGAGAATTTTACGGGAACAACAGCTTTATCCATATCACATTCAGAGAGTACAAGGTCTTACTGAAGCTGATTTCCCACCACGAGAGGCTTTTTGTACTTGGTTCCTTCAACAGTGTGCTCGCGATCCTCTTTTTCTGTCCTCCATGTTGTTTTCTGATGAGGCTGCCTTCACAAGAAATGGCGTGATCAATTTTCACAACACTCATCACTGGGCAGAAGAGAATCCGCATGCCATCATCCAGTCAAGGCACCAACAACAATTTAGTATCAATGTATGGGCAGGACTTATTGCCGACAACTTAATCGGTCCTTTTGTTTTGCCTGGAAGATTAACAGGAGAATCCCATTCCAATTTTTTAAAGAATTACTTTAAGCGATTTACTAGATGAAGTTCCTCTTGGTGTCCGACGTCATATGTGGTTTATGCATGACGGCACTCCTCATTTTAGTCGAGTAGCCAGAGACTATTTGGATGATCATTTCCCTGATAAATGGATAGGCCGTGGAGGACCCATTGCGTGGCCTCCTCGCTCCCCGGACCTAAATCCACTCGATTTTTACCTGTGGGGTCATCTGAACTCCATCGTTTACGTGACACCCATTGACAACGTTGAAATGCTTCGCCAACGTGTAGAACAAGGATGCCAGAAAATCCGAGCAATACCTGGAATGTTTGAACGCGTCAGGCAGTCTATGACGAGGCGTGTTCAGGCGTGTATTCAAGCGCAAGGTGGTCATTTTGAGCACTTCCTTTAAAGGTAAGGCAGATACTTGCTGGAACACATAACGGGCTGTAACTCGGAAACAAAGCAATTTCGGGCATATGTTTATATAAACTTTTTTCATTGGTTTCAGGACATGAATCCATCCTGAAAGTGCGTCCCACATGTTATGAAACACCCAATATATATATATATGCCCGGTTAGGTTAATTGAATGCCGGTTAGGTCAACTGAATGCCCGATTAGAGTAATTGAATGCCCGGTTAGGTTAACTGTACGCCCTTGACGATTGGTTAGGTTAAGTCTTGATTTTAGTTAGTTTTAACGAAAATATCACAACTTAACCTAACCAATCGTCAAGGGCGTACAGTTGACCTAACCGGGCATTCAATAATTTTACCATTGGTTTCGATATATATATATATATATATATATATATATATATATACTGTGTATATATAACCTCGGAGGCCAACGCCACATAGCCTATATATATATATATATATATATATATATATATATATACACCTTACCTTACAACCTTACAAAGGTTTCCCGCGATGAGTCCTCATTTCACGAAGGTCAAGCTTGTCGCCCTCCTCTCGAGTTGGCCTGGTGAAGTAGTGAGTTGGTTTCTTGTGCTCTCCACCTCACATAGCCAGGTACGCCCGGCTCATCAGGGATTGTTCTGAGCCAGGCGTCTAGTCTTCTTTTGAAGATGTCCACTGCAACTCCCTTCGTGTTTCTTAGGTCTTTGGGCAACTGATTAAACAGTTTTGGTCCTCTCACTACAAAACTATTTTCTTTCAGGTTAAGGATGTTCCTGTCTCACCTTCAATTTGGGAATACGACACAGTCTACCGTTTCTACCTACCACCGTTGTTTGGAGAGTTATAGGGTTCAGAGTAAGATTAGGGACTAGTTTCTCCATTATTTTCCAAGTGTAAATAATGGTGTATCTCTCTCTTCTCCTTTCCAGTAAATATAGGTCTAGTTCGCGTAACCTTTCCCAGTAATTTAGTTCTTTGCACCCATTGATCTTGGCTGTGAAGCTTCTCTGGATCCCTTCCAGCTGTCTAATGTCTTCTTTTTTATATGGGAATGTTAGGACCGAGCAGTATTTTAATTTGGGTATGATCAGGGTTTTCAGTAGAGGAATCATTACATTCCTATCCCTTCGTTTAAAGGTTCTCAATATCTGTCCCGTTATTCTCTTTGCTCTGTTTACTGCTATCTTATTTTGTGTTTCAAATTTCGCATCATCTGTCATTGCAACTCCTAAATCTTTAGCTCCGGAATTTCTCTGAATTTTCTGTCCATTTGTTTGGGGTATAATATTCCATGGATTTTAGGTCTTCTCTTTTTCCATACCGTAACAGCGAAATTTCTCGGTGTTAAACTTCATATTGTTGTCTTCCGTCCACTTGTAGATTCTGTTTATGTCGGTTTGTAGAGATTCTATGTCTTTTGGGTTTCTTATTTTTCTACTGGTCTTTGTGTCATCGGCAAAGGATGTTACTGTGCTGTCTTTGGTAACGTCCTCATCTATGTCAGTTAGCATGATTATGAAGAGTAGTGGAGCTAATACTGTTCCTTGTGGTACTGAGCTGAGGGCCTCTGATTCTGATAAAGATACTCCTTGTACTGTAACGATTTGCCGCCGCTCACTAAGGAAATTATATATCCATTTTCCTACTTTCCCTACTTTATGTATTATGATTCTATGGTCACACTTGTCGAACGCTTTAGCAAAGTCTGTGTATAGTACATCATAGTTTTCATTACTTTCAAGTGCATCAATAATGTTGTTGTAGTGTTCCATTAGTTGTGATAGGCATGATCTGCCTGACCGAAACCCGTGATGGTTATCATTGAATTTTTCTGAGTTTCCAAAAAGTCATAGATTATCTGTCTAACTATTCTTTCAAATATTTTAGTGAGATGAGATGTAAGCGACACTGGCCTATAGTTTTTGGCCTCGGATCGATCTCCTCCTTTATATATTGGGACTATGTTTGCGCTCTTTGCGCTCTTGGATGTCACATCATATATATATATATATATATCTATATATATATATATATATATATATATATATATATATATATACAGTGCCCGCGAAAAGTATCCGATCACTGAAGAAAATACAATATTTTCCCTTAATATTCAGAGACACGTAATTCACTTTCTATTTGTTCTAGCGACATCTGGTAACTTTGAGGTTGCTCGCTGATATGAGAGCTATCCAACGCATTCTCAAATTAGTGTTCTGGTAGCCTCGTTGCGGGTGGCTGTGTCTCAAATTTGTCAGATTTCACTGTTTGTGTAAATTTCTTGATATTTTTTTTTTTTTTACAGAAAGTGGTGTAAATAAAATTTATATATAATGTGTGCTAAAAAACAACTTAAGAGTGATTGTCGAGGTGCTATTGTTGCTTTGCATGCATGTGGGAAATCACAGAGACAGATAGCTAAGGAATTAAACATATCCCAAAGTACCGTTAATTTATGGGTTTCACGGGCTAAGAACAATGGTGGCCTAACCACGCCAGTCCCTAAAAAAACGATCTGGCAGACCGAGAAAAACAAATTCGCGAACAGACAAACTTATGAAACGTTTAGTATTGAAAAACCCAACAATAACTGCGAAAGAAATAAAATTTAATATGAATAATTGTTATCTGGTGTTTCTGAACGAACTATCCAGGAGCGGCTCCAAAAAGAACTCGGATTACCATCTCGCCATGCTGCTAAGAAACCGTTCATTAATGAAAAATGCGTAAAAAACGTGTCGCATTTTGTAAAAAATACATTCATTGGACTGTTGATGACTGGAAGAAGGTTTTATTTAGCGATGAGTCGACATTTTTGACATTCAGAAGTTGTCCAAAAAAGGTTCGCCGGCCTATTGGCTCAAATAGGATGGACCCTAAATACACCCTAAAGACAATGAAACACCCTCCAAGTGTGATGGTTTGGGGTTGTTTCGGTACTATGGGCGTGAAACTTATATTTTCTTCCGAAGAACACAACTATGAATGGTGCACGGTATTTAGCAATGCTACAGGATAAACTTCTAATGGCAATGGCAATCCAAAGGACAAAAACATACATGCATGATGGTGCACCATGTCACAGGGCCAAAATAGTGACAAAATGGATTACTGACAATAAATTTAATATTTGGATTGGCCTGGTAATAGTCCAGATCTCAATCCGATAGAAAATCTGTGGCTAATAATAAAAATAAGGTTGAATGCCACGACACTGGCTCAGTCGAAAAATTACAAGAGGCCATCAAAAGGTATGGTGCAAGGAAATATCAGTGGAAGTTTGTCAAAACTTGATTAAATCCATGCCAAAACGTCTAGAACAAGTCATCCAAACCAAGGACAGATGACAAAATACTAATATAAGGTTAGTATACATTTAAACATTGTTTTTTATGTAAAAAAATACAAATTTCAGGGTGATCGGATACTTTTCGCGGGCACTGTATATATGACCAACGCCACATAACGTATGTTCTTATATATAAACACACACTGTGTGTATATATACTAGAGTTCCGCCCATTTTATGTCACTATATTTTATGACGTGTCTATAATATCAGTATCTTTCAACCAATCCGGAATACAGAGGCCTCCAGCCGCCTCAGATAACCTCGGAGGCCGACGCCACATAGCCTATGTTCTTCCCCGGCCTCAGTTACCCCTATCCTCCAAGTCTCATTCAAATCTGGCAGTGGTTTGGCCGGCTATCAGAAACAAATAAAGAAAGTTCGCAGGCAGTTCGACCGTCACAATTAATTACACTAGGGAACAACATTTTTGTTTCTTGAAAGCTATTTGGTGTTTCTTATAGAACTTTTGATGCTGATTCCAAATATGGTTTCAGAATTTTTCTATCACCCATAGTTTTCGAGAAAATAATATTTCCATTTACTCAGAGTTTTTCCCAAAATATTAGTTAAAATTAAGTGTACTAATTTAATTTTACTTTCTTTTTTTTTCCAGGTTAACTATATTTAATAGTATTTTTTGCATTAAAAAAATATAGCTATTAAACAAACAGATTTTTAATAAAAATAAATTTTTTTTTCAAGTTTTGCTCAAATTTTAAATTTTTCATAATAGAAAAAATTGGTTTTTCATTCAAAAAGTTTTCCGTGATTTCAATAATTTTCCGCCAGCATGAATCGAAACTGTATTAATCCCAGATACATTTTGCTACGTATGTGGAGAACTGACCATAATGGCACAGAGGAAGACAATGACCCCACTCGTGAAGAAGGCTTACGAACTTTACTTTGGATGTAAGGTAGGCGACCAAGACAAATCCTGGGCACCTCATATCTCATGCATTTCCTGTGCCGTCACTCTTAGGGGTTGGATTAAAGGTACCCGCAAATCTATGCCATTTGCCATACCAATGATTTGGAGAGAGCCCAAGGATCACCTAACGGATTGCTATTTTGTATGACTAACGTTTCAGGATTCTCTGCAAAAAAATAAACATAAAATTCAATACCCAAATCTGCATCTGCCATGAGACCAGTACTACATGACGATGATAACCCAATTCCAACTCCCCCAAAGTCATGGACACTGGATGAAGAGTCTGAAGTTGAACCAATGGAAAATTGATGACACTAAAGATACAGACTTTCAGCAACCTGAATCAAATAAATCACGTATGATAACGCAGGTTATGCTGAATGATCTCGTGAGAGATTTGGACCTTTCGAAAAAGAAAGCGGAATTATTGGGCTCCAGGTTACGTGAATGGAATTTGCTGGCAAAAGATACAAGCAATCGGCGTTCCGCACTCGCCAAAAAGATCTGATGCAGTATTTCTCCTCGTCAGGTGGTTTATGCTACTGTAATAATGTAAATGGACTGCTGTTAGCTCTCGGTCATGAGCACAAATCTGAAGATTGGCGTTTATTATTGACTCTTCGAAGCTAAGCCTCAAGGTTGTACTACTTCACAATGGAAATAAATACCCTTCCATTCTGTAGGGCACGCTGTCCACATGAAGGAATCTACGAAAATATGAAACTCATCCTTCAGCAGATTAATTATGACCAGTTTCGTTGGTATATATGTGGGGATTTAAAAGTCGTCGCGCTTCTTCTGGGAATGCAGCTCGGTTATACGAAGTTCTGCTGCTTCCTTTGTGAATGGGACAGCAGAGCCAGAGATTCGCATTACTTTGTAAAGGATTGGCCACTTCGTCAAAAATGTATCCCAGGACTGAAGAAGTGTCTCATGAACCCCTAGTTGACCCCAGAAAATATACTTACCGCCACTTCACATCAAACTTGGCATCATGAAAAATTTTGTCAAAGCAATGAACAAGGAAGATGGCATTCAAATATTTGAAGAAAAAGTTTTCACGACTTACGATGCAAAGATAAAGAAGGGATCTTTGTTGGTCCCCAAATCAGAGAGCTCATGAAAGATCAAAAGTTTGATGATGCCTTGAGAGGAAAGAAAAAGTGGCATGGGAGGCCATGAAGAATGTTGTCACAAATTTTCTAGGGAACATCAAAGCCTCTAACTATGAAAAAATAGTGCAGGACATGATGAAGCATATAGGTTATTGGATGTAATATGTCACTAAAAATCCATTTCTTGCACTCCCATTTAGATTCTTCCCTGAAAACCTCGGCGACGTAAGCGATGAGCAGGAGAAAAAGGTTCCACCAAGATATAGCTACTATGGAGAAACGCTACCAAGGGAGGTGGGATCCGGCAATGTTAGCTGATTACTGCTGGACATTGATGCGAGAAGCTCCTAATGAAAACTACAAGAAAAATCAGTGACAAAGAAGTTTTAAGAAGAATATTTTAAATGCCAATCTGCCACTAATATAATTTTTATGAAGTATTTTTACTAACTTCTATACACTTTTGGAATAAATATTAAAAACAAATTTCTCAGTAACCTTGGGTGATAGAGAAATTCTACGGCTATATTCGGAATCAGCGGAAAAAACCTATAAGACCGACTTGTTCACGTCCAAGAAACAAAAAAAAGTTAAAATTTGTTCCCCAGTGTTATTAGTATAGATAAGGTTCCATTATGATTCCTGCAAGTTTATATGAACAGCTACCACAATACAACTTTATATATACTAGTGAATATGAACCAAAAAATAGACATTACACAACCAACCTCCACACTCCCTCATTCCCCTTCCCCACCCACCAGTCTTCTTTCTATTACTCTTGCTCATCATTATCATATACTTATCATCCTTTTTTAAATGTTTTTCGCTTCCATCTTCAACCTGTTTTGTTCTTCACATACCCAGTTTTGTGAGTGGTGAGAAAGTGTTTTGGAAGCAGTAGACAATGATACTCCAGCTTTAGCAGCTATTTGTCTTTGAGTGTTGCCTTCTTTATGGAGAACAATAATTTTTAACCTATTCTTGTATGAAATTTCTTTATTTGGAGCCATTATACTATCTTATCTGTAAAAAAAGTTAGAAGATGAGACATTTTTTGTATTAAAGTTTAACAAATAAGATATTTTTAAAGAAACTTGCGATTACATGAGGGTATAAACATGTGCGAGTCATTAAATCTTTAAAACATGTTATTACATCAAATTGAATAGTATATTTACCAGTAAAGAACCTGGCCCTCATTACCAAAATCAATAAAAACTAGTGGTGTACTGATTCATCGGTATTGGCAGAATCGGCCATTTTTTGGGCATTGGCATCGGCCAAATTTAGCTGATTCTTTTACTGATTATTTGAAATTTTAAAATTTTCATTACAAAACAAAATCTATATTTACAGAAAATTCAACACCAAAAAACACTATGATAATTTATATTAATTTCAGTGTAATTATATAAAAATATTTTACATTCACAAAAATGGCAAAGCATGATAAGTTAAGTTGGCCATAAATTTACAATTTCTCGACTAGCTAATCTCTAAATATTACAAATATTGTAATGTAATTGTAATTGGTTGTGTAATGTTTATTTTTGGTTCAAATTCACTAGTATATAAAAAGTTGTATTGTGGTAGCTGTTCATATAGACTTGCAGTAATCATAATGAAACCTTATTACTGTATAAGACTAGTAAACTACGTGGAGTTCAACGCTGTATACGATCATATTAATTGTTTATCTTTATGAACATAGACATTACAATATAATTACCTGTATGTCAATGACTGCACATTCAATTGTTCTTTCCTGTGTTCATAAAGATATATGTTTGTGTTATATGTTGTTGGACTCGGTTGTCCCCTCTCCTCCACCCCACCTTCCCCAGTTGGGGAACCTTGACTATCACTGCGGCGTTGCCACATGTACGGAGTCGCCTGTGAGGCGAGGAACAATACATATACGGCATCCGTACACTTAAATAAAATGAAACTTTTGTATACAAAATAATAAGAATTGCGGGTAATTTTGTTTCAGAAAAAAAGATGCTTTAACAGCTCAGACCGTCTTAATACGTACTTACAGGTCTTAAAAATACTGATAAAGCCTATTGATCATACCTTTAAAATCTTAAAATACCCAAATAACAAAAGGCCTAAAATGGTCTTAAAAATGCTCACTTATGGCAAGTCTTTTTAAGACTTTTTTAAAAGCCCTTTTAACTGATTTCGAAAACTATCAAGGGAACTTTACACTTATTTGAAGACGTAAAAAAAAAAAATTTAAAACAATTTAATTCCCTTTTCACTTATCCTAAAAACACTTTGAAAAGACTCCATCACTCGAGGACTCATATCGTTGAAAACACACTGGAAAAAAAAAAAAAAACAGATTAGATGTCCAAAATACAGTTTTGGCGTTATGTACAAAAGTATCGTAATCACAGTTAGATTAAACACTAGCTTCTAAGTAGCGGTACTAAGAAATTCATAGTACCGTACAAAAGAAAGAGATAATATGAGATACACGAACCTTGAATACCGGAAAATCTTTACACTTTCCATTTTGAAAAAAAAAAAAAAAAAAACGTATTCTCAAAATTTAAAAAATTAAAAATTAAAAATACCTCGCTATATTCTCCAGTCACAAAATATTCTCTAAATTTAATATATGCGTTAGTCTTTGTAAATATTCAATACCCGATCAGAATGGCAATAGAAAATAATCAATAGAAAATATGAGCAGGTTTTGAGCAACAAAAAAAATTGTTTTGCATAATTTCTCATATGCATTTTCTCACGAAAGATGATCCTCAGCGCACGCACACACACACACACACACAGACACGACACACACACACACACACACATATATATATATATATATATATATATTACTACCAACTACATAATAATAAGAAGAAGAGAAGAGGAGGAAGAAGAAGAAGAAGAAGAAATTTAAAATTTCAAGACTTGTATTTTTTCACTAATTTTCTTTATATCTTCCGACGCTGTATTTATTGTACACAAATAAAGGGAGGGAGTATTGGCTTGGTGGGAGCATGGTGGGGGGTGCTGGGTTATAAAAGAATAAATACGCTTCCCCCCAAAATACCCCTATTCCACTCAGAAGGGGATAGTTATAGGCCCCAACCCCAATCTTAAATACTGAAGAAGTAAAAGACGTTTCAGCTGAATTCCACAACAACAATCAAAAATTTTGACTGAAGTTTTTGACTGAAATTTTTGATTGAAAACTGACCGAATTAATTCCTGTCTTAAAGGAATGAAGTAGTTTTAGCTTCAGTTCAAATTTGTTAGTTTCTTCCATTAACTTGTGCTGCTGTTACCATTTATATATATATATATATTATATATATATATTATATATTATATATATATATATATATATATATCATAAATGCTCTTTAAAACAATGGAATACTACGATATAATATACACAGATTTTGCTAAAGTACTCAACAATTGCGATCGTGGTATAATAGCACTAAAATGAAATATGGGAATAACGGGCAAAGTGGGAAATGGCTCTACAACTCTCAGAGAGCGTCAGCAAATTATTAAAATTGAAGGTATATTATCATCAGAATCGGAAGTATGCAGCTCAGTTCCACAAGGAACAGTATTAGCCCCACTCCTATTCATTATCACGCTGACAGACAATAGTATAGTATCATCCTTTGGTGATGATACAAAAATCAGCAGAAAAATTAGGAAGGCAGAAGAGATGGCCCTACAGACGGACACAAACAGAATATACAGATGGTCAGAAGACAACAACGTGAAATTTGACACCGAAAATGTTCAGCTCTTGAGATGTGGAAGAAATGAGGAACTAAAGCAGACAGAATATTATGTTCCAGACAGACAGGAAATTCAGAGAAGCATGAAAGGGAAAACTTTTGTAGTTATAATGACCGATGAAGAGAAATTTGAGGCACAAAATAAAATACTGATAAACAAAGCAAAATGAGTTACAGTACAGTTACTGAGAACCTTTAAAAGAAGGGACAACAAAGTAATGATTCCCCTGCTAAAAACACTGGTTGTTGCCAATGTACAGGCAGATTTTACATAGTGGAGCCACCTCGATGGGCCGAAGTGGCCCCTAGTGTGCCCACTATAAAAATTTCTCATGTTCTTATGTTCTTGTGGTTCGGAACCCACGTAAAATTGTAGGTCCCCTCCGCCACCACGGAGGGCATGCGCAATACACAATTACGAACACAGTTAGGTAGACCAGCCATGAGTGGATCCTAGGGTCTTTGTTGGTCTGAAACATTATAACATATAAAAAAGAAGAAATTCACAGAAATTTCAAATTTAAGATCGATAGCTGCAAAGAACTCAATTACTGGAAAAAAACTACGTACATTAAATTTATATTCGCTTGAAAGAAGAAGAAGAAGAAGAAGAGAGAGAGAGAGAGAGAGAGAGAGAGAGAGAGAGAGAGAGAGAGAGAGAGCCTACACCATAATATACACATGGAAAATAATAGAAAAACTATTACCTAACCTCAAACTGAATCCCCAAAACCATTCGAACAACCAAATAATGTATAATGAGTGCATAATGTTCCCAAACTAAAGGCCAGACAAGCAACATCCTGAGAGGTGAAGGAAAAAAGCTTGGTTGTCAGAAGGCAAAGCTATTTAACCATTAACCGAAGAAATAACACCACTGATGTCAAAATACAGTAGAGGTCTTCAAATGAAGACTAGACGCATGGCTCAGGACGGTCTCGGATGAGCCATGTGAAATGGTTATGTGAGATGGAGACCTCAAAACAACATCTCTCTCCTACATCAGACCAGGTCTAGAGGTGGGACCACTAGCCTGAACGCCGTGTGAAGAGACACTGACGCACAGAACATCTACAAGGGTACTATATATATATATATTATATATATATATATATATATATATATATAAATAAATAAATAAAAAAAAAAATTTTTTTTTTTTTTTTTTTACCCCAAATAATATATTTAATTCAATTTAGTTATTTATTTTTATTCGTGACGAGAATTTGAATGTGAAATATACGTATCAAATCTCATTTTAGAAGCTCAGAATTTTGTGATCACAAACAATTTTTTATCGTCTCTTCATCACAAATAACCTCTTCACAAAATAATCGTGACAAAATCATTAACACGTTTGCGTCACAGATCGCTATTAATATATTTTATAACAAAAATTAATCCTTGTTCGTTGTACGTCAGTTCAAATTTTTGTTTGATTTTCCGTTATTTGGTCACTTATAAGTCATGATATTATCACTACTATTAATAGTACTTAATAATATCGTTATTTAATTGTATCATCATGAATAGATACTAAATGAAGGCAAGTCTGCATATAGCCTAGTGGTTAAGACGCTGGGCTGCTGATCGGGAGGTAGTGTAGGTATAAGTGGAGTGACAAGCTTGACCTTCGTCAGAATAAACATTTCGGGCGGAAACAAAAACAAAGTAACCAAGGTATATAATATATATATATATATATATATTATATATGCAAATTTTCCTTCACCAGGACTTGAAACCAGTACCTTTTGAGTAGAAGACGAGAGCGCTGTCCACCATGCTTTCTGCTCAAAAGATACTGGGTTCAGACACTGGTAAAGCTGTTTCGCATTGCACAAAATCATACATGTTCACGCGTGATATATATATATATATATATATATATATATATATATATATATATATATATATATATATATATATATATATAATCATCGCTGCACCCATAGTTAAACTGGAAGTATGAAGAATTAAACATCTTTTTACACATAGTACCATTCCACCCATACGCCCATACACCCATGACACACTTCAAAGATCATTACCAACTGTGAATGAACAGTTTTAAGAAGTGTTCTGTATTTAAATGTAGACTATAACAAAAATAATCACTTCCCTCACTCAAAAAGATGACCCAATCAAAGAATTTAAGTTAATACACAAGTACACCGGAATTCCACGACCTCTTCTTATTTAAGAACAATGCAAAACAGTCAACCAACCAACCAACCAACTCGCTATCAACCAACTAAATGATGAGTAAATAAGTAAATGTAAATGAATGAATCGCAGCAAAATATGAGTTTTGGATTTTACTGTAAAAATGGCCAATGAACAAATTTGCGCTTTGACAAAAAGACTTCGGAACAACGTATTTTCTCCCCCCATTTTTCTAAATTTAACCAATCCCCCTCTTCCCCCCCCCCAACTTCAACAGTTTCTTCCCTTCCCCCAAAACTCCCTCTTCAGAAACATTTCCAAATCCCCACCTGTGCTCTCATGAAAGAAGAAAACCACGTGCAAAAAAGACCATCGCTTTTATACTTTTCGGAGAAATAGTTCATCTTCTCAAATCTCCTCATTAGCCAATGTCGGTCAAGTTACTCATGTTCTCTGCTGATGCGCACTTTAGCATAATTTATATGGGAGTACACTCATATACCGTGTGTGTGTGTGTGTGTGTGTGTTTTACGAATACAATGATTAATTTTCATATGTGAATTACTGCTGTGATTTATGAGTCCTTTGGAAGAATTAGCAACTACGTAAAACGAACTTTATATTAATCTCTCTCTCTCTCTCTCTCTCTCTCTCTCTCTCTCTCTCTCTGTATATAATAATTATCTCCCAGTCATTATATTTATGGGTCTTACACAATATACGACAGTAATAAAATAATAAAAATAATATAATATTCATATAAATATTATATTCGCATAAATTTGAAAAATAAAATACTAATAAATTTCTGGAGCCCGTAATATATATATATATATATATATATATATATATATATATATATATATATATATATGATGAATAAAACCACGAAGGGAAAAGAAACACAAAGGGGTGCTCAAGCGCTTTCGTCTAATGACATCCTCAGGAATAAATATTTTTCACGTGTCACTTTCGTGAAATAATTTTTCATATATATATATATATATATATATATATATATATAATCATGCCTGAATACCGGCGTCCGTAGCTCACTGGGTAACATCGTTTCTCTACAAACGAAGTGAAGAGATTGAGGTCGGAGTTCGAATCGCAATGGTGCTGGTAATAATCATACAGGAGTTGAAGCACTGGGTTTCATTAGTTGGCCTGAGCCAGTTTCTGGCCCTCCTGACTGATTAATTATTATCACGCATGAACAGGCACAATTTATATAATGCAAAAATGCTTCCACAAGGAATCGAACCCAGTACCTCTACAGCTAAAGCCAAGTGCGCGGACCATTACTCTATAATGAAATGAAAGTTATGAAATATTGTGCGTGTTTAAGCGTGATATTCCATCTATTGATCCTCACGGTTATAATGGAGACTGAAATGAAATGCTTCATTTCCTTAAGAGCAGAGGGTTAGCACGGAAAGAACCTCTGGACGCGAAAGCGTTATGGGTTCCCTCGAGTGTTGAAATATACCTATACTTAACTTTTTACCTTCTTATAACGTGATGGTCAGCGCCCTCGCCTTCTACTCAAGAGCTGCTGGGTTCAAATCCTAGTGCGGCATTTGTGTGTGTGTGTGTGTGTATATATATATATATATTCCTTTGTTTCTTAAAATATATCGACTATTGTTTCCAGATAGTCTACAAATACTTACATTGTAGTACACACACACACACACACACACACACATACACACACCATCATTTAACACGTTAACAACGATTTGCTTGCTTGCTTTCTTGCTTCCAAACAAAGCAAGGAAATCCTTCAAGTTGATGTTTAAAAATGCTTGCCATGCACACGATAAAAAATGAGAATTATCTTTTTATTTCTCATGGATGAACGGGCAAATATATCAAACAGGCATTTCTTCGATATAACATGTAAATTAGATGTCATACTACAAAATGATATATACACCCGCATTATATATATATATATATATATATATATATATATATATATATATATATATATATATATATATATATATATATATATATGGGAGACCGTCCTCTGCGCCCAGATTATGTAGCGACCCGTGGTTCGGATCCCACGTAAAGCTGTAGTCCCCCCGTCATATGACCTCAGATGTTGCAAAGGAGGTTAAACAACCCAATTAAAATAAAATATATATATATATATATATATATATATATATATATATATATATATATATATATATGGATCATCACTTCAAGTGCATTGAAATTCCTATAATTGAATTAGCAGTATTTTACATATATATATATTATATATATATATATATATATATATATATATATATATATATATATATATATATATATAGAGAGAGAGAGAGAGAGAGAGAGAGAGAGAGAGAGAGAGAGAGAGAGAGAGAGAGAGAGAGAGAGTAGACTAGGGATGAAGAGGGATAGATAAATACAGCGTTCCTCTTAATTCAGTGCATTGAAAAGCTTTCCCAGGGATTGTCTCATAATTCACAGGAGGCAGGTGCGAATCCAGAGTTTCAGGGTATAGTCCCCTATTTAAGGCCCCCGTTTGCTTTACAGCAACGGGGAAAAGGGGAGAGGGAGACAATGACGTCATCAGTGTAGTTTGTTTGTTAACTTTTAGTGTACCATTTCTAAGTGCTACATATATATATATATATATATATATATATATATATATATATATATATACACACAATATGTAGTGGTGCTCTGTGTGAAAGATGTTTAACTTCATACTTCCACTTAAACTATTAATATATATATATATATATATATATATGCTGCAAATCCACAAGGAAAAAGAAAAATGATTCCAAGGCCTTTCGTGTATTCAGAGCTACACCTCGTCAGGGAAGCTCTGAATACACGAAAGGCCTTGGAATCGTTTTTCTTTTTTCTTGTGGGTTCGCAGCATTCATTAATTTCACGTGTTTAATTGTGAAATCATATATATATATATATATATATAGAGAGAGAAGAGAGAGAGAGAGAGAGAGAGAGAAACGTAGGTATAAGAATTTGCACGTTATCAAATCTCCTGGGAAATCGAAATACCCCTTGGGGTACTCTGAGCACCCCCTCTGACCCCCTCCATCCTCCCCTGCCAGCTCGATCATGTTCCAGTTTCGGAACCATCAAAGACAAAATGATTCCAAGACAAAATGTAAACAACCAAACAATATGAAAAGAAAAAAGAAAAAAATAGAAGAAAAATATGCATTACACTTATTTTTAATATCTACGTACTATGTGCGCGGTTAGAAATATATAACCTTTGGTAACCTTTGGTTACCTTTGGTTAGCTTCCGCCCGAATTGTTCATTCTGACGAAGGTCAAGCTTTTCACTCCACCTTAGACTTACAGTTTAACGTGGAATCCGAACCACGCCCCATGAGCAGCCCTGCGTCTTAACCACTAGGCCACCTAGGGTACCCATTTATCTACCAACCACTTTCTTTTTATTGTGTGGAAGGATGAACAGCTGGGTTTTGCTGCGCGCCGGCTGCTGTCGGGTCTCGAACCCGGGGCCGATGGATTCGTAGTCAGCGACGCTAACCACTACACCACCGAGGCGCATATATATATATATATATATGTATGTATGTATGTATGTATGTATGGGATGAATTTCATAATTAAACACGTGAAATGAATGAATGATGCAAATCCACAGGGAAAAAGAAAAATGAGTCCAAGGCCTTACTTCTGCATACACGAAAAGGCTTGGAATCTTTTTTCTTTTTCCCTGTGGGCTTGCATCATATATATATATATAAACTCATTTAATCAACCTGTCACAAAACCGTGAAAACCCACACACACACATACACACACACACACACACAGGATGGTGGCGTCATAGATATTCATAAACATACATACAAACGAACAAACAAATTTAATAAACAAATCCATTTAATTTTAACGATACCCTGAAATTTGGCAATTCGCTCGACCACGCTGTTTTTACCCATGTATATCCACTTATGCCCATTACACACAAATTGATTGCATCCTTAAATAACTCTGTGTCATTCCAGTCGTGTTTTTAATTTAGGAGTCACAAAGCAATAATTAAAAACCCTCTTTCCTGAACTATATATATACATCGCGTCTTTAAAAAAAATGGAGTTATCAGGAAATTCCTGAAAATCGTCCGTCTCCATATGGAATTTTATCTTCGACTAAAATCTTTTACCTCATTTTGGCTAAATTATATAATATTATGGGTGTTATATAAGGCATATACAAGTAATATATCATCGTGTGTGTGTGTGTGTGTGTATATATATATATATATGTGTGTGTGTGTGTGTGAAGTGAGAGAGAGAAGCCAAAAACAATATATGGTTTACAAAACTTACCGTGTATATTTGCTAACACACCTGTATATCTATCCATCCGTTTATCTCTCTATCGGTCTATCTATCTAACTATCTATTTATCTATCTACATAATTATGTATTTATCTGTCTCCCTCTTTATTTGCCTGTCTGTCCTTTCTCCTATTTTACTGTTGACGAAAATTATCCAATAAATTAGAACAGTGAGAGCTTTGAGATGAGCTCAGGAGAAAAACTCGTGAACTAAACGAAAGAAATGGATTTAACTTGATTAGCCCTTGATTTAACTTGACGTAAAGTTAACACTCAATCTAAGTTCACAAATTTCCCGATACTAACTTAGAATACGAGCAGAAACGTGTACATGTGTACTTTTACCTTGTGAGTGAATATCATACTTAGACATATTTATATATGTTCATATATTCTTTGTAGTCACTATATATATATATATATATATATATATATATATATATATATATATATATATATATATATATATATATATATATATATATATATATATATATATATATATATATATACAGTATATATATATATATATATATATATATATATATATATATATTGCGGTGTAGTGGTTAGCGTCGCTGACTACGAATTCATCGGCCCCGGGATCGAAATCCGGTGGGAGCAGGCGGCGCGCAGCAAAACCCAGCAGTTCATCCTTCCACACAATAAAGAATAGATAGATAAATGGATACCCTGGGTAGCCTAGTGGTTAAGACGTTGGGCTGCTGGTGGGGCGTGGTTCGGATTCCACGTTAAACTGTAGGTCTAAGGTGGAGTGAAAAGCTTGACCTTCGTCAGAATGAACAATTCGGGCGGAAACAAAACCAAGGTTAACCAAGGTTATATATATATATATATATATATATATATATATATATATATATAACCTCGTAGTAATTCCGTGCGTTGGTCTCTCTTCACAGAAAGTCATGCTGGTGGCCCCAACTCGCTCCTCTACCTGGCCTGGTAAAGGAGCGAGTTGCTTTCTTGCGATCTCCAACGCACATAATCAGGCACACGCGGTTCATCTGGTACCGTCCTGAGCCAGACGTCTAGTCTTCCTTTGAAGAATTCTACGTTGACACCAGTAATGTTCCTAACCTCCTTCGGAAGCTGGTTAAATAGTCTTGGCCCCCTGACAACCAAACTAATTTACTTTAGAGTTGAGGGTGTTCCTTGTTGGGCCTTTAGTTTGGGAACACTACACATTCTACTTTTCCTATTTTCCACTGTTGTTTGGGTGGTTATTGGGTTCATCTTGAGGTTAGGTACCAGTTTCTCCATTATTTTTTCATGTGTAAATTACAGTGTATCTCTCTCTTCTTCTTTCCTGTGAGTATACGAGCAGATTTAATTTATGAATGCTTTCCCAGTATTTGAGTTCTTTGCAGCCATCAATCTTGGCTGTGAAATTTCTTTGGATTTCTTCTAGTTTATTAATTTCCTTCTTTTTATATGGAGACGTCAAGACAGCAGTATTCGAGTTTTGGTATGATCAGTGTTTTCAGTAGGGGAATCATTACTGTGTTGTCACTTCTTTTAAAGGTTCTCAGTAACTGTACTGAAACTTATTTTGCTTTGTTTAACGCTATCTGATTTTGTGTCTCAAATTTCGCATCGTCGGTCATTATAACCCCGAAAACCATTGCTTCTCTGAATTTCCTGTCTATCTGGAGCATAATATACTGTCTGTTTCAGCTTTCTTTCTTTTATATCTGAAGAGCTGAAATTTCTTTGTGTTAAATTTCATGTTGTTGTCTTCTGACCATCTGTATATTTTGTTCGTGTCCTTCTGTTGGGTTTCCACCTTTTCTGCATTACTGATTTTTCTGCTGATTTTTGTATCGTCTGCAAAGGATGGCACTATGCTGGTGTTGGTTACTTCAGTGTCTATGTCTGTCAACATGATAATGAATAGGAGTGGAGCCAATACTGTTCCTTGTAGAACTGAGCTGCATACTTCCGATTCTGATGATGATATACCTTGGGTTTTTACGACCTGCTGACGTTCTCTCGGAGAAGTATAGATCCATTTCCCCACTTTGCATGTTATTCCCATATGTCTTATTTTATGTGCTATTACATCATGATCACATATGTCAAACGCTGCAAAATCCTTGTATATGACATCGTATTTTTTATTTCTGTCAAGTGTGTCTATGATATTGTTATAGTGTTCTATTAGTTTTGATAGGCATGATCTTAATCGGAATCAGTGCTGGCTATCATTGAAATTTTCCATCTCCAAGAAGTCATAGATTTCCTCTCTAACTATTCTTCCAAATATTTTGGTGAGAGGGGACGTCAGTGATACTGGTCTATAGTTCTTTGCTTGAGACGTATCCCCTCCTTTATATATATAGGGAAAATGTTCCCTCTTTTCAGGATACTCATTATTTCCCCCGTGTCCAAGGATCTTCTCTATATTCAGTATAAGGGTGTAGCTATTTTATTTTTACAGTTTTTAATCAATAAGACGTTCCATTTGTCTGGACCTGCAGCTGAATGTGATTTCATTTGTCCTATAGCTTCCGCTATATCTTCTGGGGTAAAATCAAAATCTGTTATACATTCTCCTTGTAATTTCTCTGCAAAGCATGCACCTCTGCCAGGTACCACTTTGTCACTTTTTGGGGTACTGAAAATTCACTCGTACTGGGCTCTCAATGTTTCAGATATTTCTTTTAAATCGTCAGTTAGTTAATTATTTTCTTTCTTTAAGGGCCCGATAGCGGTGCGCGTTCTTGTTTTCCTTTTCGCATAACTATAGAAGTATTTTGGGTTTTCCTTTATTACTTCTACCGCATTTTCCTCTTCCCTCTCTGTATGGCCCTTAAATAGGGTTCGCATTTTCTTATGAATACTCGACAGTTTTTCTTGTATTATTTCCATGGTATTGTTGTCTGTGCAATTAATTAACGTCGCAGCTACTCTCTTTCTTTTGTGGGTTATTGTTCGCCTTTGCCTAGTCGAAAAACGAACTTACATTCACAATATTTTTTATATCAGCATTTAAATCATTCCATAGTTTCAATACAATGAAAATGGGTAGTTTTTGAGATGAAGACAATCTAAATTGAGGTATAACATGCTTTGATCTATTTCTGGTCTGATACAAGTGGATTTTACAAGTGGAGTTACAAAATATCTATTTACCCATTTTAAGTTAATGATTTTGTTTTCACAATTATAAATAAAAATAAAATGTGCCAGTTTGATTACACCAACGAACTTTAGTAGGTTTAGTTCTTTAAATAATGCACTAGAGCAGTGGTTCCCAACCTGGGGTCCCCGGACCCCTGGGGGTCCGCGAAGGTAGTACTGGGGGTCCGTGAGCGTTCAATATTTCGAGAGGCTCCAATGAAAATCGTACATTTACCCACGATAAGGGCGCTCAGGCTAAAATTTCAAGTTTCCTTGCTCTTGGCTGGAATTATTAATACTTTTTTTAATAGGCTGTATTTTAATTGCATACTCTTATATGTCCTTTATTTGATAGTGAAAAATGAGAAAACGAGTTAATTATTAGTTAATAAAAATAGTTTGTTTGGTAGACGGAATCTTTCAAAAACATGGGGTCCGTGAGAAAAAAATAAAAATAAAAGGGGTCCTTTGTGGTGAAAAGGTTGGGAACCACTGCACTAGAGTGATCAAGGAAATCAGCATCAGATAATAAACCTTATTACTCTTTTTTGGGTGACAAAGATACTGTTTATAGCGTTGTTAGCGGAGTTTCTCCTAAACAAGGGTGTAGTACTTTATATAAGGAAGAACAAGAGTATGATAAAGAGTGAATAAAACCTTTTTAGGGACTACATTTCTTAGTTTAAACATTATAGCAACGCTCCTTGAAATCTTTTTCGCGATATAATTTACATGATCTACAGATCTACAGAAGCTAAGGCTAACAAAGACCCTAAGATCCACTCTAAGGTTAGCCCGAGAGAAAGGAAAGAGTAGGGGGTTAAGAGAAGAGAAGAGAATAAGGGGTTAAGTAAGGAGGAACACCTATCACTCGTGGGTTAACATTCATTCATAAAAAGAGAAAAAGACTCATCATCATCATTCGCCGGCCACTGCCGACAAGTCAGAAAAATAGTCGGAGAGAATAGGAAAGGGGTGAAAGATGAAAAGAAGTAAAATAAGAACGCTTACAAACCATGCAAACACATTCTTAACTCATTGTCATACCATGCAAACTACAAACATGCAAGAAAGAGTTACAGACATGCAAAGTAAGGAGGGGATAAGAAAAAAAAAAAAAGTAGGTAAAGTTAAACAAAAAGTGGGTTAGTTTACGCTACGAGCTACATCTACGTTCGTGTTAGTCTAATTTTTTATTTTTTTTATTTTATTTTTTTTTTATTTTATTGCTGGCATCACACGCTGGCATGTCACAAGCTGGCATTTATCGTCAACAGACTCATCCTCGAGCACCACCACCAGAGCTCCAGTTGCTAACTTTGTTTTTTTACTTTAAACAACGTTAATATTCTTAAAATGTCTGTCAAGACGGTTCTTAAACATATTAACGCTGGTAGAATGAACGACTGACGCGGGAAGATTATTCCATTTATCAATTACTTTAAACGTAAAGAAGTTTTTAGCGATATTAGTAATGAAACGTCTGCCACGCAACTTAAATCTGTTATTACGAGTGTTACTATTATCGAAAGTGAACAATTTGTCAAAATTTACGTTATCGATGTTATTAACGATTTTGAAAACTTCAATAAGCTCCCCCCTTAATCTCCTAGTTTCGAGTGAATATAGGTCTAACTCTTTAATCCTATCTTCATAAGGCTTGTTGCGCAATGACGGAATTAGCTTCGTGGCACGACGTTGAACCCTTTCTAACCTATCAATATCCTCACGCAAGTACGGGCACCAAAACTGAACTACATATTCTAAATGAGGCCTGACTAGGGACTTGTAAAGGGGCAATATAATACCCTTCGATTTAAATTCGAAATTACGCGCTATGAAGCCTAACATCCTATTAGCTTTTGCGCAAGACTCCAGGCAGTGGTTCCTAACCTTTAAATCCTTAGATACGCGTACGCCTAAATCTACTTCCTCGTCAACGCTCGCTAACTCCCTATCATCCATCGTGTACGTGTAATTATTGTAGGGAGAACCTATATGCAAAACTTTACATTTGTCTACGTTAAATTGCACCTGCCACTTATCTGTCCACTCCATAATCCTATTTACATCGTCTTGGAGCCTATTACTATCGTCCTCGTTAACAACCTTACCGCCTATTTTAGTATCATCCGCGAATTTTGACACGTTACTAGTCAATCCTACATCTATGTCGTTAATGAAAATTACGAATAGCAATGGGCCTAACACTGAACCCTGTGGGACACCGCTACCTACATCTAACCACCCCGATTCACTACCATTAACTACGACCCTCTGTCTCCTAGCACGAAGCCATTCTTCTAACCAGTTAACTACCTGACCGCGTATACCGTGCGCTTTGACCTTCGCAATTAGTCTCCTATGCGGAACTGTATCGAACGCCTTTTTAAAATCTAAATAAATAACGCCAGCTGCTCTATGCCTATCGTATTCGCGCACTATTTCGTTATAAAATTCTAACAAATTAGTTAAACAAGACCTATGGCGTCGAAACCCATGCTGACTACTATTAATCAAATTTCTACTTTCTAAGTGATCGATGATACGATCCCTAACTACGGATTCCAAAAGTTTACCGACAATTGACGTTAAGCTAATGGGCCTATAATTGCTAGCTACTGCGTGGTCGCCTTTTTTAAAAATAGGCGTGACGTTAGCTAATTTGAAGTCTTCAGGAATAATCCCCGTTTCGAGTGACTGATTAAAAATCTTCGTTAAGGGGCCTACGATAACGTCTTTCAAATCTTTCAAATGTCTGGGATAAAAAGCGTCAGGGCCTGGAGCCTTGCTAACTTTTAGCCTATCGATATAATGCGCAATCTCAGCCTCGTAAACAGTTATTTCATCCAAAATAGTCTCGCTACTAAATGGAACGATATCGTCCACGTCGGGGACATTATTTACGTCTTCTACGGTAAAAACTGTCGCAAAAAAGTTATTGAAAATACCCGCCATCGCCTGAGCGTCATCAGAAGCCAAAGCGCCATTAACATCCACTAGAGGCCCTATGTTATCTTTTACCGGCTTACGATTATTAACGTATTCAAAAAACTTCTTTGGATTATGTTTACTATCCGCAGCTATAAGTATCTCTAAATTACGCTTGGAATTCCTAACTGATCTTTTAACCTGACGTCTAAGCTCGATATATCTATTAAAGTTAGAGCTCGATATATCCATTACAAATTCTTATCTTGCATTATACCAAGAAATTTTGTTACAGTACACTCCTTTACAGCGATTTCATCAACATTAAGTTAATCAAGATACACATTTCTTTTATCAGTAAAATTCATGAAGTTTGTTTTACTGGTATTTAGGAAGAGTTTAATGGTGGTCAACCATTTCATTACACTGATAAATTCTGAATTAAATATATTCTTAGCTGAATTAACATGTTTGCAAGAAAAAGACACGGTTGTATCATCTGCAAACATTATGAAGTTCAGTATATCAGATGAACATGAAAGGTCATTTATATACAGTATAATAAAAATAACAGTGGACCCAGAACTAAGCCTTGTGACACACCATGTTTGACAAATGCTTTAGTTGAGCAAACCTTATTTACTGATACAAAATGATATCTACTGGACAAATAACTTTTAAACCAATCACTGATTGCTTTTCTAAAGCCGTAACAATATAATTTATTAAGTAGAATATTATGGTCTATTACATCAAACGCCTTACTCAAATCCATAAATTTTGATATCATTATTTCTTTGTTCTCTTTAGCTATATTTACATTTCCATACGATTTAAAATAGCCATTTCCGTTGTTTTATTATTACGGAAGCCATATTGATTTGGAGATAATAAATTGTAGAATTCTAAATATCGCTGCATTCTACTTTTTACAATTTTTTCAAAAACTTTGCTGAACACAGATAATGTGTAATTAG
>JAJOZX010001425.1:570000-585000 GCA_023014485.1 Bathynomus jamesi
AAATAAGATGTCTATTATACAGAGGGAATCGAAGCAGTCATTGCTCTCCCAATTATATATATATATATATATATATATATATATATATATATATATATATATATATATATATATTCCCTGACGAGGTGCACTTCTGAATGCACAAAAGGCCTTGGAATCATTTTTCTTTTTCCTTGTGGGTTTACATCATATATATATATATATATAATGCGCCTCGGTGGTGTAGTGGTTAGCGTCGCTGACTACGAATACATCGGCCCCGGGTTCGAGACCCCACGGCAGCCGGCGTGCAGCAAAACCCAGCTGTTCATCCTTCCACACAATAAAGAAAGTGGTTGGTAGATAAATGGATACCCTAGGTAGCCTAGTGGTTAAGATGCTGGGCTGCTGATGGGGCGTGGTTCGGATTCCACGTTAAACTGTAGGTCTAAGGTGGAATGAAAAGCTTGACCTTCGTCAGAATGAACAGTTCGGGCGGAAGCTAACCAAAGGTTTAACCAAAGGTTTTATATATATATATATATATATTATGTAATATTTAGTTACGGTTCCTCCAAATGGAAGTTCTACGTGTGAGGTATTTAATTACAAGTCCAAAAATGATGAAAAATATTACAAATGCTTTTCAACCTCGTAAAACTTCACAATAAAGGATAAAGAATAGGTAAAAATAGGAAAATTATTGCTCAGTCTCTCTCTCTCTCTCTCTCTCTCTCTCTCTCTTCTGTATACTGTACATAGGTACATATGAACAGGTAGGCCAATACACTCGCACGTCTACTAAATGTACAAAATGTAAAGAAATTAAAATTATTTTATGGGAGACGCAATTATTGCTCTTTTAATTGAAATTACCGTAAAAAAATTACTAAAAAAATGGCCATATTAAAATTTTGGCACGGATAATAATTTAAAAAGTCTCTTTTAACAATTTTAACGGAGGTTTTTCACTCGTATTAAAATTCTTTCTATATATTACACTCTTTTACTAGACAGCACGATATATATATTATATGTTGTGTATATATATATATGAATGGAAATTTCAATTTTAATATTAAATTAAAATCTTAAATGGAAATTTTAATATTAAATTTAGTGATTTTATTGACTAATATTTTAAATAGAAATTTTTAATTAAAATAAATTGAATTTCTCCCCTTTATAAACGCACACACACACACACACACACACACACACACACACACACACACATATATATATAATATATATATATATATATATATACATATACATATATATATATACATACTGTGTGTGTGTATATATATATGTAGAGAGAGAGAGAAATAATTATGTGTGTGTGTGTGCGCGCGCGCGCGCGTGCGTTTATAAAGGGGAGAAATTTAATTAACTGTAATTAAAAATTTCTTTTTAAAATATTAGTCAATAAAATTACTAAATTTAATATTAAAATTTCCATTTAAGATTTTAATTATTAGTAAAAATTTAGTGAATGTTTTTATTTCAAATCGTATCAATTTTAAATGACATTCCAGTATAAAGACTTTAAAAAACAAAAGATGACCTAGTGCTTTAAGGGATATGGGATTTTCTACACATTAATTTTATATTCTATCTCGTATACACTACAGTGGGAATTCATTTTCTTTATTAATTATCTGTCAACAGTATACACCCGAAAAATGTTGGTTTTTATTTTTACCCAAACTGTATCAAAAAAGCCCCGACCCATTTTAAATAATGGAAAATGGTTCATTACTTTTAAAATTAATTTTAAGATAAATAAATGAGTTATTCCGCTTTTATTCAGAATAACTTAAGTAATATAGTAATTTTTACTATTTAAAATGCGTCAGAGTTTATTCAACTCAAAATGACTAAAAAGCTACCATGCTTCCTAACGGCATATTCAGGTTAAAAATACTGTAACTTATTAACGTCATATTAGATACCCAAATTGCACAGAAAAATGTGGAAAAATATCGTACAAATTTATGTAAATTGTATTCTTTTTCTAAATAAAGTTTTTGAAGTTTGAAATCTAAAATGCGGGTTAAAAATAAAATGCACTTTTGGCCTGGTATAAAATACAAGGTGACCGAAAATAACGTGATCCCAAAATAATGTACAATTATTTTTTTTTGTGTGTGGGTGGGGGTTAACAACTTTTTGGATTACCCTGTATGTTCTGAAATGAAAACCGAAAAGTTTGTGAAAATAAAATAACAACGACCCAGTATTTCGCTAAAAAAAAAAAAAAACTGTAAATTTGATTTCGGGGCTTGTAATTACTCTCATTTGTATAAAGGCATTCCCCCTTCCACGAACGTAGCAAGTTAATTTCCGTGAGATGACACCATGAATGAGATATGGCACTTCAGTGCCACTGCTACTTTATCACGTGTTTATCTTTCGATCGATGATAGCACTTGAACTTCAACTGATTTTCGATACTCTACGGGTGCGGCAAAAGTAACGCCCTTTTAATAATTGTATCTTTATAGTTTTATACAGTATAATTTTTTAGTTTTATATTGTATCATTTTGTTATTTTTTAGTTTTTACTGAGAAAGTACTTACTATTTTTCTTAAAATGCTGTATTTTTCTTAAAAACCTTATTATTTCTCTTAAAATGTTGTAATTGATTTATTTCCTTCAATAAAAGAGAATAAACTAAAAAGGGCGTTATTTTTGCCGCACCCGTTACCTATATGGACTTATATATATATATATATATATATATATATATATATATATATATATATATCTATATATATATATATATATATATATATAATGGCGCTCATAAGTATTCGTACAAGAAATATTTCAGTTATATTCGTCCTATATCCATGTATAGGATAGTTATGAAAAGTTTACCGTTCGCTTGGAGAAATTAACAAATAAAAGAATTAGTTTAACTCCAACATACGATGCAAAATATCAAAGAATTTGAGGAAAATAAAAAAGTTAAAGTGCAAAAGTTTTCGTACACCTTTATTTCAAGTCTTCTTTGATGGAGAATATATTCGAAATATATTGTTTTTCCTACTTCCTTTTGCGTTTGGTTGTGAAACAGAAAGATAGATAGATAAATAGATAATAGATAAGTAGATATATAAAGAGGAAAAACAAAGACAAAGAGTGGTCCGCAACCTTTTCCTCACTTGTGGCTCCATAGAAGAATATAGATTGTTTTTGAGGACCCCTTAGCGAAAATAATTTGGATATTCTAATTTTTATGTGGATTAGAATGTGAATTACCCCTTGTGTAAATTACACCTTGTCTTCTGCGGACCCCTGAAACTCATTCGCGGACCCCAGGTTGCGGACCACTGGGTTAAGATGTAATTTACTTACTGTAAATATCATAAGTTAAATCTTTACATAATTTTATACCCCCAAAATTTTCTTCCTCCTTAATGATAATAAGTAGAAATTGTCACAGCGCTCAGACCAAATTAATACGGTCTATTACGCTAACTCCTGAATTACTATTACCAGCACCATCAGGAGTCGAACCCCTACTTCGGTTAAAGGGAAACAGTATCACCCACTGAACCACGCGGGAGTTGGCTTAACTCACTATATATGAACAAATTTACAGACAAAAATTTACAGTCAAAAAAAGAACAACAGTAAAATTGAAGTAAATTTCAAGTGGGTTAGAAAAGTGTGTGTGTGTGTGTGAGAGAGAGAGAGAGAGAGCGACAGAGAGAAAGAGAGAACACTAAGGCCGGCCGCACACAAGATCGTCTTGCGACTCACGACTGACGACTCGAGTCGCGTGTAATTTTACATTGACAGAATGAGAGTCATATCTTTCAGTGTAAAATCACGCAGGACTTGAGTCGTCACGACCTCAGTCGTCAGTCGTGAGTCGCGAGACGATCCTGCGTGCAGCCAGCCTAAAACGTTTCAGTAACTCACTGTTGCGTTGTTTCATTTAAATTTAACTCGACGAAATTTGGTGAGTGACGAACGCATCGCGGTTCAATTGCTTAGGGCCCCACCCTCCCTTTCTTTGGGGATATGGAACATGGAAGTTACCTAGAATTTTACTGACCAAAATCTTGTTTATGTAATCACACGTTTATATTTTCCTTGAAACTTGCGTATACATTCAATTAGCGTCATTTAAATATTAACTTAACATTTTGTTAATATGGTAATTCACACACACAACACACACACACGCACACACACACACACACACACATATATATATATGTGAGTGTATATATGTATGGTTACTATGCATGTTTTCTGTTCAAAGTCCATTTACAATGACATAATAATTACGTTTTTAACTATAAATAATGTTAACTTTTCAGAGAATTGTCGAAATATAATGAATAACAGAATTTTTAACTTTAAAAAGATTAAAATTCCAAGAAGACTTTTATTCGGGTTAAAAATACGTTAAAATTCAAATTAAAAAAATTTTCGAGAAAATATTTCTGACCATTTCAAAGAATGAAAATAAAAGAAAATGTTGTTTGGTTATTATTATTATTATTATTATTATTATTATTATTATTATCATTATTATTATTATTATTATTATTATTATTATTATTGTTAAAGTAAATTGAAATACTTCACTATTTTGATTTTAAGGTTTTGACTCCAATTACATTATTTGCAAATACAAATCTCGATATTGATTAATTAATAGTAATTCAATTATTAACGTGTTAATTAATGTTTTAACTAATACTAATTGAAGTTATTAATTTATGTATAAATTTTATAATAAGAAATTAATTTTAATAAATTAATTATTTTGTCGAGTAGAAATTATTTGTGAAATGTATTTAAAATTTAAAATTTAAAAATAATTAAAGTAAAAATGAGGAAGAAGTTATTAATTAAAGTTAGTTATCATTAACTCTTTTTAATTAATAATTAAATTTTAATTAAAACTATGTTAATTAATGTAAAGAAATGGATTCTAAGACTAATATTAATAGGATAATATTAATTATCCAATAAGGTCACTTTATTTGACGTTTTCTGAAATGAAAAGTCATTTCAACTATATATATATATATATATATATATATATATATATAGAGAGAGGAGAGAGAGAGAGAGAGAGAGAGAGAGCTTAAACTTCATTGGACAGTTCTCAATGCAGAAAGGCATAAAAAACGTTTTCAATTACAAACGATGTCTGAGCAAACCCAAATCAATTTCAAAGCTGCAAACTGACGCGTTAATAAAAGCCGAAAAACAGTTCTCAGTCTCAAAATGACACGTTAATCCTTAAGTTTCTCTCTCTCTCTCTCTCTCTCTCTCTCTCTCTTTTTTTCTTCCTCTCTACGCAACAAGGACTAACGCGTTGAAAGTGTTTCTCCAGTTAACGCGTCTGATTTATTTTGAGTTCCAGGAAAGGTGTTTGTGACGAACTGATCCGCAGATTAAAAAACCTATTCTCTGTGGGGATTTTTTTATAATTTTTTTTTTAAATAACTCAGTCTACCCTATAATGTTAATTTTTTTTTTGGGGGAGAACTTAATTTTGAAAAAAAAGTCGAAACAATATATACACACACACACACACACACTTATTTGGACTATAATAGATTTAATTTTCCCAGAAAAGTTCCTTGTTTCATGCACGGTCTGTGTGTAACATAAAACACACACACACACACACACAACACATGAGTGTTCCTAAGGATGGCATGAGACGAAAGCGCTTGAGCATTATTCTGTGATTTTTTTCCTTCCTGGTTATTTTCATCATGTTAATATATATATTATATATATATATATAGGAGGTAATAAATTAGATTTACACCTTTTAGAAGCTATTTGTATTTTAAAATTAAACCCACATTAAATGAGCTGAATCCACTTAATTCTCTTAATATACCAATATAATCAACCAGCTAACTAAAACTACATAACACCAACCACCAGTTCTTAATTTTCAGTTATTTTTTTTGTTATTTTGAGACTGGACAATATTCTTTGTCAGGATTTTAGTTTATATTTTACTTGTGTATTCTGTAATGTTGATTCTTATTAATATTATTATTATTATTATTATTATTAATTAGGCAATTACTTTTATAAGTGATTTTATATTATAAGGTTAATAAGCCTTTGTAATTTTTAATGGTCTAATATTTGAACTCGCACAACCTCTCAATTATAGTCTTCATTATATTTTTGTAATTACTGTATTTTTCCCGGTTGTGGCACTGAAGATGGTGAGAGTCTTACCGAAAGATTTGTTACAGTCAATGTCTAAAATCAGGCAATTTGTAAATTGACTGAAATTTTAGGCAGTATGTCAAATTGATGATACACACAAAACCTAACCTAACTAATGAATTTTTAGGCAGCATGTTGGAAAATACCAGTGGGCATGCATATGCAGCATTACCAGAAAGGTTAGGTTAGGTTAGGTTAAGTTAGGTTTTGTGTGTATCATCAATTTGACACATTGCCTAAAATTTCAGTCAATTTACAATTTGGCCTGAGTTTAGACATTGACTGTAACATTATATATATATATATATATAAAGGGTGATCCAGAGAAATGGGACCCAAAAGAAACCCCTGTAACTCTTAAAGTATAAGTCCTTTTATAAAATCATACGCATCATTCGAAAGAGGATAGTTACAAGTTTGTACAGGATTGTATAGGTTTTGACAATACAAGACAAGATAAGATACAAAACAAAATAAAAGTGTTAGTTAAAACTAACCCTTCAAGATGACTGCATGGACTGTGGAACAGCTGCGTTTCATAACTGAGCAATATTATGAGCATGGAAGAAGTGTAGTTTCAGCTCTTAGGTGATTTTGACATCTGAAAATTTGTCTTGAAAAATCTTTGAGCTGAAACTACACTTCTTCCATGCTCATAATATTGCTCAGTTATGAAACGCAGCTGGTCCACAGTCCATGCAGTCATCTTGAAGGGTTAGTTTTAACTAACACTTTTATTTTGTTTTGTATCTTATCTTGTCTTGTATTGTCAAAACCTACACAATCCTGTAAAACTTGTAACTATCCTCTTTCGAATGATGCGTATGATTTTATAAAAGGACTTATACTTTAAGAGTTACAGGGGTTTCTTTTGGGTCCCATTTCTCTGGATCACCCTTTATATATATATATTATATATATATATATATATATAATTATATATATATATATTAGCCATGCATATTAAATCTATTTCTAGGAACGAAACAAAAAAGTGTGTAAGAATGTTTATAAAAACCTGAGTAGAAAAAAATAAAATAAAAATACCCAAATAAAATAATGGATATTTTCCACCATTCGAGACTGGACGCCAAATTTAGAGTAATTTTTTAAAAAATTTGAAAATTTCATTAAATAAATTATAATTTAAATGTCTCCTCCTGAAATCCGTCGAAACGCCTGGTCTGACCTGTCTGTAACAGAGTGTTAGCCTGTCAAATCGGAGATACCTCAAATCCGTCTTCTCTATACAGACACGAATGTACAATTGTACAGATGTGTGGATTGCATATGTATAGAAATATATGTAAAACACAAACATACATACATACATTACATACCTACCTACACACATATATATATATATATATATATTAATATATATATATATATATATATATATATATATACATACATACAGAGAGAGAGAGAGAGAGAGAGAGAGAGAGAGAGAGAGATTGTCATGAGATTATACCTAATTCTTCCTAATTTTCACCGTCATTTCAAAGTATGTCACTTCTCCCAAATTTAGAACAAAGTAGCACATGGGCGACACAAAACACAGGAGTGAAGTGAGTGCGCAAACAACTTTTATCTGGAGTGTGCAAAAATAATGTAAATATTAAAATAAAATAATGATTTTGCGATAAATTATTTTTTATCTCTCCAAAATTGGCCGATGGCCTTTCGATATGTCTCAGAGTCGATTCTCGCATGTGAAATAATCTATTTATGCAAATTGTCGGTGCGATATGTTATGGGAGAGCTGTCTATCTGACACTCTGGCATCCTGGCATATCTCTCTCTCTCTCTCTCTCTCTCTCTCTCTCTCTCTCTCTCTTTTCCTGTGTGAAAGCTTTACACGTCTATAAGTGTAGGCATGGTATAAGTTTTCAGTATTCTTTTATTTCATTGCTCTTTCTAATTTTTCTACTTCCTCCTTGGGTTAGCCCAGAGTAGATCTTAGGGGCTGTGTTAGCCTATAACTCTGTAACTCTGTAACTCTTACTGGGAGAGCAATGGGGGTTCTCTAATGATATTCTATTGGCACAATCGGAGAGCTTAATTGATAGGAACTCTTGGGAGTCAAAACCTAGCTCCGAATAGCTAATTAAATTGAAGGAAGACTATTTTGCTCGGCATATATGTGTGTGTGTGTGTGTGTGTGTGTGTGTGGTGTGTGTGTATATAAAGATAGCAGGAGTGATATCCTTTTAGAAGGTAAATGTAGTAAGAGGCGCTGGTCGGGTCTGGTTACAAAGTACTGGGAGTTCTCAGATGATACCCTACTGATAGCGACGAGAAGCTTGATGGGAATTCTCGGGAGTCATAATCTTCGAATAGACGTTTCCAGTTTCAGGTATTCTATTTGAGGATAGAGTATAGGAGTGTTAGTACAGCACTTATCAGGAAAGTCGTGGTATATCTAACTTAGCGAAGTAAAGCATAATTTCCTTATCTTAAAATGTGTAGTAAAATTTCATAAAAAAAAAAAAAATCACACATGATGTACACTGTTTGGTGGAGTTCTTAAATTGTGGTGGGGGTGGCGGTAATGTCCAGCTGGAGATGTCTCTGGATCAGTACTCCCTTATCTAAGTAATTCCAGTGCGGAAGATGGCAATATAAATAATAAATTTTTTAGAAATTAGTCTCTCAGCATCGTGGCTTTTGGCATTCACTGAAGGAATGATGCGGCGATGAAATGATGACTTCTTGTATATATATATATACAGGGCGTCCCAAAAAAATGTATACACACTTTAACAGCTGATAGCTCAATTGATGTTTCTTTCTTTCCAAGTTAAACCCATTAGAATTAATAATGGCAGTCAGACTAAGCTTTGAACAAAGGAAATTCATTCTAAAATGCTACTGGAAGTGTGAAAACGCAGTTGAAGTGCAAAGACAGTTTAGGAGGGAGTTTCAAACAGATCCACCAACGCGACTTACCATCACTCGAATTAGAGATAAGTTTGAAGCCGATGGAACTGTTCAGAATGTTCCAGAAGGCGTTCGGAAGACACGGACATCGACAAGCCACAAAGCAAGAAAGAGTACTGGAAACGTATCACCAAAGTCCAAGAAAATCTGTGCGGCAAGCGAGTCGTGAGGTAGGAATTTCAGAATCGTCTGTCCAACGCATTTTGAAGCGCTGTCAATGGAAAAGTTACATTCCAAGATTAGTCCATGCTATTAATGAAGATGATCCGGACCGAAGAGTGGAGTATTGCGAGTGGTACTTGGCACGATGTGGATGTGGATTGGACGAAGGGGTTTCGTAGAATACCCTCCGCGTTCACCAGACCTCACACCACTAGACTTTTTTTATGGGGATACTTAAAAGACAAAGTCTACGCTATAAAACCTGCAACAGTCGCTGAATTGAGAGCAGCCATTGAACGAGAATGCACACAAATACCAAACGAAATGTTTCGTGATGTTTGCGATTCCATTGCTTCGCGTTATCAGCAGTGCCTGGACCAGAACGGACGTCAGTTTGAAAACAGGCGTTGACAAAACAATTAAATAATGTCTGCAGATTCTATTACATTTTGAAAATGAAATGTATTTTAATAAACACTGCCTTTATAATTATTTAAAGTGTGTATACATTTTTTTGGGACGCCCTGTATATATATATTTTTTTTTTAAAACCTAAAACATATGAATTATGTACATTACATTAAGTGGTCTAGTGTTTTATACTATCCTTCATTTTCCACTGTCCACTAATGCTTGAATGGATACAGGTGAATTCACGGTGTGAATGAATTCTGAAGCTATTCTTTTCTTAAAGAAGTTAAAGGGAACAGAACTGACTTGCATGTCCATGTCTTTAACAAGTCTCTAGATTTAGGCAGAGTCCGAAAGGACTGGAAGCTGGCCAACGTGATTCCTGTCTTCAAAACGGTAGACATGGAATTACCCGGCAACTACCAGCCCATCAGCTTAACATCCGTCGTAAAGATGCTTTTAAAATCAATAATTTCTGCAAGGACAGTAGATCGCATGGAATTACATAACTTATTCACCTATTCCTACCATGGTTTCCATAAGCATAGCTCCTACCTAATTAACCTGTTGCAGTTTCTCTCATACTTTCTAATTACGACCATTCCAGGGAAGCAAACGTAGTAACTTAGACTTCTTCAAAAACAAAAGAAAGCTTTCGACAAAGTGCCACATAAACGATTATCCAAAAGGATAAGAGTAAGGGTCCCTGGTATAGCAGGTACCGTGGCCGTGTGGATCGAGCACTGGCTTAGCGATAGGGAAAGGAAGATTGTATTTAACGGTAAGACCTCTGGGTGGGCGTCAGTATCAAATGGAGTCCCACAAGGGTCAGTTCTAGAACTACTTTTGTTTATTATTTACATATACGATATAGACAAAGGCATATTAAGCACTACTTCAAAATTTGTTGACGATACCAAGTTAGATTCCTGTGTAGACAGTGCGGAAGGTGTCCTGAAAATTCAGAAAGATTTAAATCGACTCCCTGAGTAGTCGACCACTTGGCAAATGCCTTTTAACGTAGATAAATGCAAAGCGACGCGCGTAAGGATTTTAAACCTATGTGCTAACTATTCACTGTATGGGAAGGAAATTGCAACGACCAACTTCGAAAAGAACTGAAGTGTGTTCATATAATGATCTCAAGTTTACCAACTTCTTGAAGTTGGAAAAAAGTGTAATAAAATATTGGGTTATATCAAAAGGCAATTCTCGCAACGTAACAAATAAGTTATTCTCCCTTTATACGAGGCACTGGTTCGACCCCCACCTCAAATATGCCGGGAAGTTCTGGTCCCCACTTTTAAGAAAAGACATACAAAGGCTCGAAAATGTTCAAGCCAGAGCAACTAAACTAACTGCGCCTGTTCATCACAAATCACACAATCTCGCCGATCCTAATTTATATTCCTTAGAGAGGCGTCGACGCAGAGATGAATGAATTCATCCATTTCTTCAAACTTCTGAATAGAATCGACAACGTTGATTGCTTTAAATTTTTTACACTAAACACAGACCCGACTGGGAACAACGGATAGAAGCTGGAACTAAAACGATACAATACAGATATTTGTGGACATTTCTTTAGGTACAAAGTTGTCAAGCACTGGAATAAACTTCTTCCTAAAGTCGTTAAAAACACCTCCGACGTTATATTTGACGATCTCATTCAGTATTTTATTATTATTATTATATATTATCATTGAAATAGGTTCCATTTTGAATTTTTTCATCGATATACAGATATATATATATATATATATATATATATATATATATATATATATATATATATATATATATATATAATACACACAGATCGTGCTTGGAACAAGTAACTATATATATATATATATATATATATATATATATATATATATATATATAATAACTGTGTGTATATTTTCATTTCCAAACTTACATAAAATTTGGAGGACGCTTTTCTTTTACAAATTGCGGAGTATTTTTTTTCTTTCTTATTTCCGAAGCTGCCCAACTTGGAGGTAAGGATGAGAAGTAGGGAAGAGCCTTCTTGCTTGTCTGTGCTTGTTCTTCTCTCTTTGAATTTAACTGCGTCTCTCTCTCTCTTTCTCTCATCCCACCCCACACATGTTTGGCTACTTTACAAAACCGCGACAATTTCACATATTTAACTGTGGATCGCAACGTTTAAACTAATCTAAATAACCTAATTAACCTAAAAATCTAACCTAACCTAACCTAACCAAGCGTAAACTAACTTAATCTAGCCTAACCTTCATTATATCCCCCTTTTTTCAAGATATTTAAAATTTTCATTAAAAATTAAGTCCGAAACTACGTCGACACTACTAATGTCGCGATACGCACGTTCGTATCGCGATAGGCTGTGTATGTATTCTAACGATTGTCGCGGTTCCGGAGGGTAGCCAAGAACACACACACACGTTAGATATTCTCTCAGTTTATGTTTTATATTTCTAAAATAAATTATTCTTTTCCTTTGTTTTCGAGAGAGAGAGAGAGAGAGAGAGAGAGAAGAGAGAGAGAGAGAGAGAATTAAGCAGAAAATGAATCATCATTTGTTTATTTATGTGTTTATTAGTTCATAATTGTTGTTCTGTTTGTTCATCTGCCCAAATATTTGCCAAACTATTTGAATACATTTTACGTATCTTATCACTCCTCTTATCATTATTCTTCTCCTCTCACTCTTATTTACTCTCCCTTTTAGTCTCTTACCCACGCTCTCACTAACCTTCCTTTTCCATCTCCAAATTAACGTCACCTTCCTCTCCCTCTTTCTCACCGTTCCTCCAAATTCATCAACTTCTCTCCAAATAAACGTCCAAATATCTTCGTCTTGCTTCGCCTCACTGTAATTTTCACTTTAATTTACTCTCTCTCTCTCTCTCTCTCTCTCTCTCTCTCTCTCTCTCTCTCTCTCTTTCTCTCTCTCTTCTCTCTTTTCTCTCTCTCTCTCTCACCGCCCGCTTTTCTGCTCTCCCTATTAGCCATGCCTTTAAAGAGTATAAAAATGTCTTCGGAATGATATATTTTTTATCCGTTCCAGACATGGTAATCAAAGGCCATCTGGAAGTCCTCATCCCTCCAAGGGAGCGGGAAGTGCTTTGTGCTGTACTTATGTAATTCCAATGAGGAAATTATGTAATGCTATATTTTTAGTACATTTTGGTACACGTGTTTACTTATATGGAATTTAGATTAATTTTTGTGTTTATGTGTTTTTTCTCAGATGAAATACATATTGTAAGAGAGTTCAATATATATATATGATGAAAATAACCACGAAAGAAAAAGGAAACACAGAATGGTGCTCGAGCGCTTTCGTCTAATGACATCCTCAGGAACACTGAGGATGTCATTAGACGAAAGCGCTTGAGCACCATTCTGTGTTCCCTTTTTTCTTCGTGGTTTATTTTCATTATAAATATTATTCACGTGTTACTTTCGTGAAATAATTTTCATATATATATATATATATAAAGCATTTTGCGTTGGAAAATATAAAGCAAATCCGATTTTTTCAACCAATTATTAATATCTGCTATATTTTGTGAAGAAACATGTTTCATGAAAATTGAAAATCCAGCAATTTTACCATGGAAGAATGGTGCATACAGACTGTCATTCCTAAAACTGCAATTATAATGTAATGTCATGTGATTATATGTGATGTAATGAAATGTAATGATATATAATGAAATGAAATGCAGTGAAATGAAATGCAGTGAAATGTAATGTAATGTAATAAAAAAAGATTAAAAAAATATCTAAATTCTACAGAATTCTCCAAACATCCTTCCTGAACGACAAACAACGTGGATGAATGTGGAACCCGTGACCAATCCGTTATGAGCACCTTTTCTTCCTTGAAAAATTGGTATTTAGTGCTGGAATGACGTCATGACTCGACGAGGGAAGTCGAGACACATTCATCGACAATTCTGTCATCCTTTCAAGTACCGAAGACGGAGGATAACTCAGTTTAGGTTTAAAATGATTGATTCTCTTTGATTTATTGATTCATGTATCACATTTAGCGTTATTTTGATTCTCTTTACCATATACACACACACACACACACACACACAATGAAATATACTTGGTTACAAGTAACCATTGTAGCCATTTAATGTTTTTTTAAGAGAAAAATAGCTATGGTTAGTGGATTTATAGCATGGTTGGATTGATCATTTGAACTGGTTGGCATGTGGTTAACCATTTATTTGATTGTTGCAATGAAGAATGTGTGTGTGTGTGTGTGGTGTGTGTGTGTGTGTGTGTGTTTGCGAAGTCACTTGACATTTCATGAAGTCAAGAAAAAATAATAAAAAATAATTATTCAAATCCTAAATTTTGAAACTGCAATTACTCATCATGAGGATAAATGACGACAAAAGGACCACAAGTAAACGTGTTAAACACAACGACCAGTATCTCTCTCTCTCTCTTTCTATCTATCTATCTATCTATCTATCTCTTTCCGTGTGACTCAAATCACACACAAAGAATAAATAACTTCACCCAATTATCCACTACTATTTCCTATAGCTCGTCTGCATGGGAATAGTACCAGATCGTTGCTCCTTTTGCTCCAAGAGACTTTTCCTCTAGGAGGAAGAGGAGGTTCGAAGCAGCTGACGTGACGCTAGAGATTATGTCTATCTGAAGTTCATTCTCTTTTTTTTCGAACTTCAGAATCGCCCTTCCTTTGACGAGGAGAAAAAAGAAAAAAACCTTCAATTTCTCTAAAGCATTTCCTTCCTTTTAAAAGAATTTCCCGAATCAAACATGTTTAGAGAGATGTCTATCGCTGTTGAACAGGTGTTGCTAACAAGTGTTTTAGAAACATCTGGAATTATATGAAATGGACCAACAGTAAGTCCAAATTATGCCCCATGCTCATACTCAGTGATGCCCAGGTCCCATGAATATTACAGCTTGTATATATATATATATAAATATATATATAAACTATTTCGCAACTTATATATATATATATATATATATAAAAGTTCATTTGTGTCCTAAAAAATTACCTTTGCACATAATAATATTACATAATCATAATATATCTATGAAGTGTTTGTTTTATCTTATAATTAATCTGAGAGCCCAGTGAAGCCTAAAGCTTAAGTGCTAAATTAAAAAGGGAAAGTAAATATGAATAGTTAAATTAGCCTTAACCTAACCTAGTCGTAATGGTTATCAAAGTTAGCTTCAGGCCAGTACAGATTCGTGCAAAAATAAAATGAGCAAGTTTTTTTTCC